>OY998154.1:1273666-1671349 GCA_963921925.1 Sphagnum tenellum
GTTATGAGTTGCAAAACCACTACACAAACTTGTGTCTTTTATAAAATTTAGGTTTTGTGCATCTATTCTAATAAGAATGTTGATAAAGATTAAAAGACTAGAAGTTTGAAATCTTTGACCATTCATTTTAAGTGATTGTTGGTACTACATATATGATTTGATGATTATGAATTTAATTTGTTGTAGTCTAGTCCTTCTTTAAATTCAAGGACTATTTCATGATCCATGTGTTTAAATTAACAAAATGTATTATGACAAGTGTTTTTACATAATACCATCAGTAGTGTTTTAATAGTATGAATTGGAAGGAATTAGGTCAAATAATTTCCAAATTGGTCAATTATACACGTGTATTAATGAAATGAATTGGGACATTTCTCAAGTATGTTGTTTGGTTGCCTTGTTGTAAATTTCATTTGGTTGCAAGATGTTAACTTTAATATGGATGAATATGACTATGACAAGGAGCGCAATGATTCATGCCATTTGACATTGAACCAGTGAAGGAAAATTACAAAGGCTACAAGCTATAAATCTTCACACAAAAGAAAAGACTCCAACCCAAATCTATTACCAAGATTTGTCACCTTGATAATCTAGTTGTAAAGTTATCATTAACATGTTTTGAATACATTTTAGTTACATGTGCAGTTGGTCCATGAACCAATATTGTACTAAATATTTTATGTCAATAGAATGAATTGTTTATCATGAAGCAAAATTTGAAACCTAATGTATAAAACCAATGTTGTTATCAGTGAATAACCATAATTAATTAATGGTAAATTAGATTTTACATTATTTACAAAGTTGAAGATTTGTTGAATGAGTGATATTGTAAGAGATTAAAATAGGAAAAAATGTGCCCTTGACTTAATCTTTTAAAAATTTACAACCGCTATTACAAAATGCATCTTAGTGTACTCTGGGTTTCACTAGATTTTGAGTTAATTTGGACATTTTTATCTAATGAAATTGTTAACTCCGTAGTGAATGGGAACCAATTGCTACGGACAATGAATTATTTCAACCTACTGAAATAAGGTTACTCTCAAGTGAAAACCATTCACTTGCTAATTGATTAACTAACCAACTTGGAAATCAATTAAAATTTAATCCTATAATATATAATATTAGTGATAAGTTTATGATTTTTTAATCTTATGATTTATTGACACGTGTCACTACCTAAGCTAGGTTAAAAGCCTAGCCTAGGTAAGTAGGCCATGTAATCAACCTTAGCACCTATTCTAAAAATTCGATAGGGAAATATTTGGTCAACATGCCATTGTTGACCACACAACACCACTCATTAAGTTTGATCCCTTGACCTTTGGAATGGAAGCCAACACTCTTACCATCAAACCACCTCACTTATTGTGATAATATGTTATATTACATTTTAATTATCAAATACTTCATTTTAAACATTATAAAAACATAAATTTAAAAAATTCATATCTTATTGATATTTTGTCAAAATGAAATGATTTGAGTTTTTTTTTTAAAAATTCAATAATGTACATAATTACATTTATTTTCTTTTGAAAGTTTAAAATCATTTGAACAAAAATCCATTTGAATAACATTTCAATGAACATTCTTTTGAAAAAAAACACTTCATAAATGGATTTTCTTAATTAATATAATAAGACTACCTATGTAAAGCTACTTTCAATTATAAGATGATTATTTTTCATTAATTTAAATTATTTCAACCTACATTATTAACAGTTATTTATGGTTATTCTATATTATTTTTGACTATTGTAAATTATTTTAATTTAAACTACTTGCAACTATTATAAGTTACTTTTGGCTATTGAAGGCTATTTCACCTTGTGTTATTATTGGCAATTCTAGGTTATTTCAAGTTATTTCACCTTAAGTTACTTTTGTTTATTATAAATTATTTCACCTTAGATTATTTTTTGGCAATCCTAAGTAATTCTAATATTTGGCTATTGGTTTAAGGTTTAGTTATTAATGGTTATTCTATTAATGGTCATTAGTAGTTATTTTATTGGTGGCTATTCTATTAGTGGCAATTCTATTGGTGGCTATTAGTGGCTACTCTATTAGTGGCTATTAGTGGCTACTCTATTGGTGGCTATTAGTGGCTACTCTATTGGTGGCTATTAGTGGCTATTCTATTGGTGGTTATTGGTGGTTATTTTATTGGTGGTTATCGATGGCTATTCTATTAATGGCTATCAGTAGATATTCTATTAGTGGCTATTAGTTGTTAGTCTATTAACATCCATTGGTAGTTATTCTATTAATGGCTATTGGTGCTTATTCTATTAATGAATATTGATGGTTATTTCATCAATGACTATTGGTGGTTATTCTATTAATGGCGATTAGCGACTATTCTATAAATGACTATTGTTGGCTATTTTATTAATGGCAATTAGTGGTTATCTATTAATGATTATTGGTGGCTATTCTATTAATGGCGATTGGTGGCTATTCTATTAATGATTATTGGTGGCTATTCTATTAATGGCAATTGGTGGCTATTTTATTAATGACTATTGGTGGTTATTCTATTAATGACTATTGGTGGCTATTTTATTAATGACTATTGGTGGCTATTCTCTTAATGACTATTGGTGGCTATTCCATTAATGGTGATTAATGGCTATTAATGGATACTATATTAGTGGATATTATATTAGTGGTTATTGGTGATTATTAATAGCTATTATATTAGTGCCTATTGGTGGTTATCCTATTAATGAGTATTGATGAATATTCTATTGGGGATATTGTTGGTTATTAATGACTATTATATTAATGGTTATTGGTGAATATTCTATTGGGAATATTTGTGGGTATTAATGACTATTATATTAACGATTATTGGTGAATTTTCTATTGGTGGATATTAATGTTATTATATAAGTGGCTATTGGTTTATTAATGGCTATTGGTGGTTATTTTGTTGTAAGCCATTGGTGGTTATTAATGGTTATTTTATTAATGGTTATTAGTGATTATTGTATTATAAATTATTGTTGGTTATTATATGTTATATTATAATTATTAGTGATTATTCTATTTCAAATTATTGTTGAATATTTTATGTTATAATATCATAGGCTAGGTAGTTATTATGTTATAGGGCATTTAAAAACTTTTTCATAGGTTCCTATTTTCTATTATAAATTATTATACTTAGGATTAAATAATTTATAATAAGATAAAGTAGAATGATCTTGAACAAGTTAAAGTATAATTTGAAATAACATGTATCAATTTAAAATAAAATAACCTAAGGTATAGCCTAAAGTTAGTTGAAAAATTTAGTCTAAAATAACTTAAAAGTTTATAATAAACTAGTTAAAATACCTTAAGGTAAAATAATATATAATAATTTAAGGTACAATGATTTATAATAGCCTATAATAACATAAAATATAAGTTAGAATAACTAAAATAATTTTAAATAATATAAGATACATCATAAAGTAGCATAGATAGAATATTTTTAAAAACATTGAAATAAACCTATTTGCTATAGTAAATTATAGTATTGAATTATGTTAATTAGTAATGAAAAACATGATGTCTAAATAATGATATTATAATGAAATAACTTTCATCATGGTGAAATTAGTAAAATGTATTGAAATTATTTCACTTTTAAGGTCCCATAGTGATTTAGGCTAGTAAATTGCACTTCACTTTTGTTGTATTAAACATAAAAAAATTATGAATGAAAACCTTGCATGTTGGATTTTGTTTTTTTTAATGAGTAACCAAGGGCTAGTCTTATATGTTATACATGATTGCATAGCTACAAGGGATAATATATAAATATGTATTACAAATGGTATAAGGCATAATTTGAAAGAAGTAAAGGGTGTATTGTTTAGGGCTTTGTTTCTAGTGTGCCTTCATCATGAGGAACAAGCGAAGCAAGGATCAACCTCCTAGTGAGGATGATACAAATGTGATTCAAACTATGGCCAAAGAAGAAACTTTGAAAGAGGTGGATGTTAAAATTACAAAGCTTATGAAAAATTTGCCCATTGTTGCCATGATTTCCATGCTTTCAAGGACGATTAGGGATTTCCTAATGGAAGAATCAATTCACATAGGTAAAAAAGGTTTAAGGTTACTATTCATAAAGCTAAGAATAGGTTACAAAAGTTGATGTTGCAGAATCAACTATTCATATTGCTAACTTGAATAAACAAAAAATGATTTGTGAATTTTACAAGTCCACGATGGAGAAGACAAAAGCTAATCGTGAGGAGCTTTTACTGAAACCTAACAACCTTTAGGACATAATAGTTAATGGGGTCAAGAAACAAAAATCACTTGAACTTCAATTGACGTTTTCAATGCCCATTAGTTGAAGTTGAAGAAAGGGAAAAAAGTAATTGATATACTTAACCTTTATCCTATGTGTTATCCAAATGATGTATGTGATAGGAGACCTAATATTATAACCTCATTGAGGACACTAGTAAAAAAAATAAAAACTACATGAATAAAAATATAAGGTGAAATATATTGGTTGTTGAGTAAATATTATAAATTAATTAGTTAAAAATGGGGTACATTTTATTCAAATGATCAATTTAATTATGATATAAGGTATGTAATAATATGAAATAATGAATTATAATTAAAATAAGGTGGCCTTAATATGCATATATTAAAAAAATTAGATAATAATAGGGTGATAAAAATGGGTTGGACAATTATTTAATACCCCCCCTAAAAATGGTTGTTTGACGCATGTATATCCCAAATTTTACACTAAGTGTCCCCCCGGGGACTATAACCTAGAGTTGCTTATTAAGGGTGAAATTTGTTTTTAGGCTAGTTAACAACATGAACATTTTAGTAACTAGGTAGTTATTAATCATAAATTTACTTACTATCTTTTATTTACCTAAGGGATGAAGTTAGTGTGGTGGTTAACCCTTGAATATAAGGATTGGTATTGTTAACTAATCAACTAATGGGATGTATGGAAGAAATTAAAATAACGAGAGGGAAATAAAAAACTCACATGTGTGGGGGGCAACCTTCCTTAGTTTCTTATTTATCTTTTGCATTACCATTATTTTGATTAGCATTAGGATTTTATCATTCTTTTGTGCAACATTGTAATGGAAAGAGAAGAATGGAAGAAGATTGTATTTGATGTTATGTAATGGAAAATGGTTAAAGGTAATGTGGAATCAAGTGCTTTATTTTTTCTTATTTGTATTGATTCATAGGAAGGTAGGATAAGTAGTTCCTTTTTAATTGATGTGGAATATTAATTTATTAGTTTGATTGTTTTTTTCTTTTGTAATGAAATTACTCTTTGTACTTGTTAATAGAGTATGAAGGTACGGTTGTTATAGGAGGGTAGTTGCCACTAGAGGGCATATTAATGTTGCAAATGATAGGCAATAGGTATAAGAAGTTTATAAAGGTTATAAACAATAGGTAGCAACTACAAGAGGTCAACATATGTTTTGGCCCTTCTTTCAAATTTGTAGGTGTAGCATGATGATAACGACTAAAGGATGATAATTATTGGAAGTTCTTTCAAAACCTACTCCATGCCTTTACTAAAAGATTGTTGACTCACCTCCTTCCTTGTAACAACCCTTTTAAAAAAAGTTTCAACACTCCCATTAATACCAAGTTGCAATGTTTTCCTCAACGTGTTTTTCCTAGCTTAAAACACTTGGTAGTCACCCAACAAGTGTAACAAATTGCCACAAAAGTGGCACCTAATTAGATACCATTTGAAATCTACTAAATCTTGAACTTTCTTTCCATTCACTCCCACAATAAATGCCAATAGTTGAGACCCACCTTGATTCAAGATCCATTACCATGCAAAACTTTGGGACCCTTTGCAATTAAGGAAGTTACAATTTTTTTTCTTGTTTCCCAAATTTTCTATCATCCTTAACAATCAAAATATGTGATCAAGATTCATAATTCAGTTTAAAAACCCCAACATTTTCATAGTAATCTCATTGTTTCCTCATCAGTATCCTATTGTTTGATCTATTCAAAATTGAATATATCAAACATTTGTAGTATAAAGTGTATAAATCCAAAATGAAAAATAGGAAAATTTATGGTTCACAACCCATCAAAATTTTAATTACTTACTATGTTCTATTTTCTAACTCAATTCTTTAAGTTTTCTTTATATGTGTAAAAACAAATCTCCCAAATTTCATAAACTTCCAAAAGTACATCCTAAGTCTTTTCCCTCCAAAAGTAATTTGAATCATCAATCTGATGAAATGTTTTCATCCTATCCAACTAGTTAGCCATCTTCATCTTGCCTTTTTTAATCTCTACCATTCTCCTAATCACAGTTTGCCTTGTTAAATCTCCGCCATTAACCAAGTAACAATGGACAACCACTCTTATAAATTGCTACCCCCATGGTGTCTTGCGTGGGGTTAACGTCAATAGTTTCTTGGTTCCTTCAAATGATGTAAAGCTAAAATACATAAATGCATGAACTACGTCCATTTAGTAGTTGATTCTTATAATTTTCACAAATGCATTCATAATAATAATTCAATAAGAAATGTGATGGGTGGGAATCTTAGGGCCAAAAAGTTGGCAATTACTATATGTTGCATGTGGTATTCAATCTCTTGTTGAAGCACTTCAACGATCATATCCTTTTGCGGCCCCCAATCGAACTCATGAATCAACAAGTTCTTGTGATTGCAAATATACTTGGTGGCAATATCCCCAAGAGAAGCTTAGAATGGGTTGAATTGCCCATCCTATGTTGATTTTGTGCCCAAGGTTTTCATAAGTCTACTTACCTCCACAATGGTGACATGTTCATCCTTAACGAAACTTGGGGAACTTTTCTTTTTGTTATTTGAGTGCATGTTGGGGGCACTATAGTTTCCAACATTTCCTTGAACAAAATCAATGATCTGAAAATGAAAATCTAGCACACCAAATTTGAAGATTAACAACTTGTTATCTCAATGTTTGGCAAGACATAGATAGTTTTTAGATTTCTAAACAATTCAAGTGCAAAATAATTAGATAATCATTTAATTAATAATGATTAAATTTACATGAATTTGAATTATAAATTACACACTACAATATATTCAGCATTCAGTATCAATTACTTAAATAAGCAATAAGCTCTTAATACTTAACAAACTAACTATCTATTAACTCACAAATTATTAATACATCACTCATAAATAATTCAACATGTAAGATATTTAAAAATATTTTTTTACTTTGTAGAATCTGTTCGAATTATATATAATACAATTAATGTAAAAAAAATTTAAAGATTATAATTTTAAAAATAATTATTTTAGATATTTATGTTAAAATTATAAATAATGGATTAGCAATTATTATTGGAAAGTAAATTCTTACACAAATTTTTTAAAAATTTATTCAATTAATTACATTCCTTATTGTATAATTACATTTCGTTCGTAAGAAAAATTAGGTCAAGTAATTTTTTTCTTTTGCTAATTACAGTTATAAATAAAATAATTTGCTAAACATAATGTTAATTTTCATAATTACTTTAAAATTACTATAAAATACTTATCATAGATGATTAATCACAGAATTTAACAATTATATATATAATTCGTGAAATGAAAATCAGTAAAATAATTATTTTAACTACACTATAGGTTTTCCAAATTTTTAATTTAAGTTTGAAGTTATAAATTACAGAATGTGAATAATTATGTTCAATTAGAAAATTATTATGCACATACTAATTAATTTTTATATGAAATAATTGCAATGACTTTAAAGTAATGTCACATTAATTACATTAATCAATTTTTTTTAATATAGAAATATAAATTTAGAATATGTACGAATCTATGTTACAACGATTATTATTATGTGTAAATAAGGTTTAATAAAAACAATCATTTATAATTATTAATAAAAGTGATATACTGTGGATAACACTACTAGAAAAAATCCTTAAAGCTCAATCAATAATTTTTTGAATTAAAATATAAATGTAAGAATCCAAAAAATAGTAATTCAAAATTCAAATATGAAATTTTAGATTAAATAAGTTTTTTGAAGTTAAATAATAAATTTCATAATTGAAATGTCAATTTTCAAATAATAATAATAATATTCAAAACTAAAATGTCCATTTTAAGATTTAGTTAATAATTTTCTGAATTGAAATATTAATTTCAATATTCCAAAATAATAATTTAGAATTCAATTTTCAATTTTCAAGTCAAATAATTTCTAAAATTTAAAATTAGAAATTAAGAATTCAAATATCAAATTTCAACTTCAAATAAAAGTATTTAAAATCAAAATGTCGATATTTAGACTCCATATTTCTTTTTGAATTGAAATACTGATTTTTAGATTTGTAAATAATAATGTAGAAATCAAATATTAATTTTTTGATCAAATAAGTTTTTTGAATTTAAATAAAAATTTCCAGAGTTGAACTGTCAATTTTCAGAGTCAAATAAAAATATTCAAATTTGAAATGTCCATTTTTAGACCCAATTAATAATTTTCAAACTGGAAGTATTAATTCTGAAAATCCAAAATAATAATTTGGAATTAAAATTTCAGGTTCAAATCAAATGATTATTTTAAAATTTAAATGAAAAAATTTCAGAGTTGAAATATAAATTTTAATATTTATATTAAAATAATCAAAATTAAAATGTCCATATTTATAAACAATTATAATTTTCTGAATTGAAATACTAATTTTTGGATTAAAAAATATTAGTGTAGAATTTAAATATCAAATTTTAGATCAAATAAGCCTTTTTCAACTTAACTTGAAAATGTCATGTTCAAATCCAAAATCTAAAATTCAAATAATGTTTTAAACAATTGAAATAACAATTTCTAGATTTGAATTAAAAATTCAAATGTCAAATATTAATTTTGAGATTCATTATATAAATAGTATACATACGTATGCATACTATATATAATTTTAGTACATACATTAAAATACACCTTTATGTCATTGTAGAATACCTTTAGGATATAACTAATTTGGTGACTATTGCGACTAATGGGACATATCAACCTATTAATGGATGAAAATAAATGTAAAATCAATCCAACCAATAGGATAAAATTTCTAATAGTTGCATCATAGTTGCGAGAATTACTAAAATAGTTGAAATTTGATCTTATAATTGCAATATTCCCAAATCTAGTCGCGAATGAGTACAAATCGCATGTAGTCGTAAATGGACTGGTTACATTTTGGCTGATTTCTATTAGTGGTGCCTTTTAACCCTAACAATAGCCTTTTGTTCATTGTGACAAAATTAGGCCAAAGGGTTGATCAAGACCTATGCATTCATTACCATGTGATTTAAAACCTCAACCTTTGCTCCCAAGTAGATGGGCATTAGGGCTTGCCTACCTCCATGGTAACATAATGATTAACCCACAAATACCACACCAAGTTGTACTTGGTTATATAAAATGCATCACACCCATCAACCCTACAAGCAAATTTGGGCCCATCCCTTCTTCAATGGACACATTACACTATTGTCCATCATGGTTAATTATGTTTGGATCAAAGTTTATGTCGTAACCTTAGTGTTGGGCTCGTGATTAAGGCAAGGGCTTGCATGACCCATTTGGATATTTTAAACATAAGTTATGGCCAAAAGAAAGGCCAGGAGTCAAATTGACAGTTTAACTCCTGACCACCAAACTTCGGGAATCGACCTAATTTTCTTGCGTGCAAATAGTGTGCAACATACAATTGAAAAGGTTTCATTAAGGGTTAGAACTTGGATTTAGATCTCATTTCCATCGGAAGTTTGCACATAAATTTATGGGGCCTTAAAATCCCGAGAGTCCTAACTTTGGGAATTTTCGGATTCCCATTTGGGAGTTTCGAAAATGGGAGCCCTAGGACAAAATACCATTTGGATGTGGGCCTCATGGAGAAGCACATAGTATATTATAAGGGGACAGGTGGTGGCTTCCCCCAAGTCTAGGCCATGGTGAGTGTGAACCATGGATTATAATACCACAAATTGTTAAGCTTTAGTTCCATAGTTTTCTTTAGTATTGGTGATTTGAATCTTTATAAACTTCCGACTAATAATTATTAGGAGTTGAATTAACCTTTGGATATTTCAACATAGAAAACTCTTTTATTTAAATTGATGCAATGCTTAGTTAGTTTTAAAACCTAATAAACCTTTCCAAGTGCATTATCCTGATGTAGAATCAAATGTGATTTATTGATATATTGGGAATACAAGCCCATAACTCACAACCACATTTTGCCATGACAATATTAAGTTAAATAATCTTGAGGCACGAATGATGTACTCGAAGGATTTCTAGGATGCAATCCTAATACATTTTTATTTAGTTTTTATTTCTATCAGACGTTTAGATAGAATAAAAATCAAGCTGAAGTATTAACATTTCCACCTCAATGGCCTCAGGTGAATTACAACTTAGTAAACAACTTGAACGGAATAGGTCAGAGTTGCAAAAACTATAGAATGCGACGGATGGTGCGAGCTAGGTATTCGACTCGATACTCCATGGAAAGGGGGTTAATTGGGCCTCGTAGCCAACGATAATGGCCATCACCGAGAACCCATGTCAAATATGGAAACGGACATCATCATCTTCGCATTGACACTCTTCAAACCTTTCTGGCGCAGCTCCACGAGCAGGAACGAATTCTAAGTAGATTACTAAAGCATGTGGGTTAAGAAACAATCCACGATCCCATGCCGAACGATCGACTCGAGTGCGCACCACTCGCCTAGATGGTCCTTCTTCGCGCGACCGTTACGAAACATTCACGTTGAGTGATGCTTCTTCATGCTCTTCCTGTTTTACTGGTGCAACTAAAGGATTCTAAGGCGTAACGACATCATCTGCCATGATTAGTTTTCACCTGCATCAACAAAAAACCAAGAAGGTAACAGAAACAATGTGGTACTTGCATTCAGAAGGGGTCGAGGCTTTTTATTTTACAAATTAGGGTAGGCGAAGGTGTGGGAGTGACGGCGAAACCTCATGAAAACTCAAACATCCTAGATCTAATGGATTCATCAAACCCTAATTTTGATGGTGGATCTAAAAGTATGTGGGGGTTTTTGTGATGCAAAATTTAATTCCAATTTACTATGTACTGCATAGTTAATTAGTGCATGGTAAAATAAATAGGTAGGGAATATGGAAGAGTAAATGGTACACGGGGATGTTAGTTCAACCATTGAATTAGTCATGTAAGAATTCAAGGACAATTACTTGTTACTACCCATAAATTATCCTAGTAGTTAGTTACTTGAAGTAATTAGGATGAAGAAGTAGGATGTGAAGGTCAATGGACGGAAGGGATAAGGATCAATTTCAAGAGACCTCATCAAGATAAGGGGAAGGATGAATCTTCCAATCCCATTAGTCATGATGATTGTCATCATAGTTGATTGGAGGATGGAAGATTTCTGGTGTTTCATTGGGGCCAAGGATTTTCATCCGAAACTCAATTGGATGGCAATTTATTCTCAATTCTCATTGGCTCTAGAAGGATGAGGAGGCCATTGATTGGAGTAAGAGATTTCGAAGTTTTCATTGGACAAGGGGAACAAGCTCAAGGAAATTCATGGATTCTTACCAAGGGAGAGGTTTTTTGTGTGTGTATGGGGAGAAGAAAAAAAGAGGAGGAAAAAATGTGAGGAAGGAGTTAGTTCTTATGTGTGGAGAGGTGTTCATGGGAAAGGTGTGTGCAAGAATCAAGTATGGAAGGAAGTTGTGTGTAGCAAGTGCTTATAACAAAGCTTCTGGAGTTTTTGTTCAATTCGTTGTTCTTTCCAAATCCACCATTGGATTTGTGTCAAATTTAAATCAATTTTAGTTTGGGAGGTGTAAAAGCTTCTCCCTAATTTTCAGCATCATCGGGTTTGCCGTAAGGGAGTTACACTAGTTGGAAGTAAAGGGTGTTGTAGTGGAGTTCATGGAAGGATTTCCATGACAAAGCCTTTAGATCTTTTGTTCAATTAGTTGTTCCTCCCAAATCCATTGTTGGACTTGTTTCAAATTTAAATCAATTTTAGTTTGAAAGGTGTAGAAGCTTCTCCCCAAATTTCGGCATCATCGATTTTGCTGTAAAGAAACTACACTTGTGGGAAGTAGAGGGGGTCGAATTGTTTGTTTTTTCCTCAATCTAGGCAAGTGGTTTCTAGTTCTTAGGCTTAACTCTTGATGAAAAAAATAAAATAAAAAATTATGAAATGTTGTAACATGGCTTCTTTATTATTAGCTTTCCAAAAATTCAATGCATGTTAGATTAGGAAGTTGTATGTAGATGTCACGACAAATGAAACGGAAGGGTTTCAACCATCAAGCGCGACATTGAATTGAATATCAAGATACAGCTCTTTCATATTTCATCATGGTGAGTTACGATTCTCTCACCCTATCTTTGTATCTTTAAATTGGACACAACGCATTAAATCCTTAGTGAATTTCATTACTTACCTTGAACCACTTTACTTGTTAGACTACAACTACATAATAGTTCCACTTCCAACCGGGTTTTTTGTGAGTGCATATCTTAATGGTGAAAGTGTGTAATAATTCCTCACAGTGAGTCCTATGAGTATGAATTTACCCGTCCCAACACAAAAAATGCTCCAACTATGCACTAACTAACTTGTTGTTTGGTTTTGTGCAGGTCGATGTGAATGAGTGATTGTTTGTTATTCTTCCTAGTCCCATCCTGGAGCTCTAGCACGCCCCTCTACCCCAAAGTGTTGTGAATCAGGGAGCATGCCCCAATTCCTTACTTTTCTGTTGTTTTCACGTTAGATTGACATTTGAGTCCATCAAAGAGCTTGGGAGTGTGTCAATTTAAAAAGGATGACAAGCATGTGCTTGTCATTTTCATCCACAATTGTATAAAAATAAAAAACATAAGATAATGATGAGTAGCATGGCTGCTTGTCATCATTCTCTCATTCCTATAAGAACACATTAAAACAATGATGTTATTTTTTCATGCTTGTAACCCATAATAGAACAGTGACAAGCAATTATGTTACTCAACTTCATTTTTTCCCGATTGCAACCCATAGTCGTCATGATGTTTGTAGCAAGAGCACAAAGAAATGACGATAAGCAACTATGTTGTTCATCGTCATTTTTTGCACCTCCAAAGCAACAAAAGAGGACGATGATGATGCCATCGTCATCCTCTTCGCAACAAACAAAAAAAAAAGAAAAAAAAAGAGGAGAAAGGAGCTTACTTTCAAGCTCCCACTTTTTTGCACTCCTATTGCCACCACGTTACAGCTCCTAATGACGAGTAGGACTCCTAAAGCACCTAGCTCACCTTGCTTTCACCCTCCAGTTGCCACCACATTGAAGCTCTTGACAATGACTAACACTCCTGAAGCTTTGGGGATGGAAGTGAGTGCAAAAGGGGATGGATGTGGAGGGGTTAGCAAGATAAGGGAGGAAGGTGGGTTGGGGTTTAGGGTTTAAGTTTGGAGGCTAGGTAGGAGCTTCCCAAAAAAAAACCTTGGGGTCATAGGTGGGCCAAAAAAAAGTGATAATGGAACCGTTGCCAAAACAAAAAAAACTGAACTAGGGGAAAAGATCTAGTTAGGAAAAAAAGGAGCAGAAGAAAAAAATATCTATTGAGCAAGTAAACTGACCCCTGGGGTACTGTTTCATCCCATCCATGAATTTCTAGAACATGATTTTTTGGATGGTGCACTGGTGAGTGCTGGCTCACTCACGCCGTTCCCTTGTTAATAGGGCATACAAATAAAATGTGTTGGTGTTATGTACTTTTCGCTCAATGTGTTTATTATAAAAAATATATTTAGAAACCTCAATATACAATTTAAATTTGAAGAATTGCAAAAAAAAGCTAGGCCTCTGGACGTAGACACTTGTTTTTTTTAAAAAAAGAATGAATTCACAAAATCACTTTTAAATATATGTAAAATGATTGAAAAATAACTTATGTCAGTTAATTCTGCTCATTTGCTTCTTTCCGAAGGTGTTACAAAAATTACATTATAAAAAACTTTAAAGATGTAATAAGCATTAGAAATCAGAATAAAAGGCTTGTTCATGTATATGACTGGCCACCGTGAGCTGTACAATCACTTTAACCAAATTCAAGTACAGTGAAATGGACATGTTTTTGTTGGAGTGCCAACAAACTAATTTGTTTGGAGCAAATGGTGTGACAATCTTTCATGATGCTAAACCTAAAGTCACCACAGTGCCTTTCATAACCAAACACACACCATTTTTCAGTGGTGCACATTGAATGGCACACTGCACTAATTTTGAGCTCTCTAAACCCTAAGTTCCTTGAGCTTGGTGAGCAACATTGAAAGGTCCGTTACATTAACATCTGGGCGCAATATAATACGCAGAGCCCTAAGCAGCAGTTGGAGACCAGCAAACTGGTTGAACTTGCATTAAGTATTAAAGTTCCTTGGTTGTATTTAAATGGTTAAAAGGCCTTCCTTATTTTGCCGAAGATACTGGGTCCCAAATTGAAGGCAATCCCAAAATAAGGTCCTTTCATTCTCAAACAAAATCATAGACCTTTAAAATTCTACCAGATAATTTAAACTTTGTAAGGACCTCAGAGGGGGCGGTTATAGGAATTTGAATCCCCTGCTCCGCTTCCCCTTGTACCCTCATGGTCATGCCCAAAATTGCCCCATTTTTCAATACTTACCCTACGCAAGAAGCCCTGCTAGGTACCCTCTTGGTCTCAAACAAGCCAATTAAAGACTGTAGTTTTCGGTGTGAGCTAAAGGAGCGTCCTCTTGCAAAAAAATTGTTAAATGAGGCCCAGCTACGCTCTATGTATTAAGGAACAAGTCCCTTCCACTTCCTACACAACCACGGTGGACCCCATAGGGTGGGCTGTGTTCAATTAGGTGGTAGCAAGTTCAACGAGCGCCTGTTCCGAAACGGTTTTCCTCACCTTTGACTCACACGTCGAGTGTGTTCTCCATCATGCATTCACAGATTACAAGTGAATTCAACCACACCAAAATTGGAACCAGCAGATGGCCACCTATCCCACTGTGAAAAAGCATGATAAAGTGCCGGAAATGGGACACCAAAACTGTTTACTTATAGTCACGTACCTTTTGGTTTCCTCTTAAGTGGCACAGTGGTCATTTGCTGGTTCCAGTCGTGCCTCTGCCGGTTCCACTTGGAATGTGAAACAACGGTGGGAAACATTATAGTGTGGTGAATGGATCAACAGTGGGGAATAGCGGTTACGTTCTGGAACAGGCCCCACGGTTATGACTAGACAGAATGACGTTCACGATGATGCGTATGGACAAATTGTTTTCAAGCTTTTGGGAACTCCAACAAAGAATGTCAACACACAGCCGCAGTAGATAAAGACCATTTGGCTCTTCCAATACATCACTGCCAGTCAATGAAGACATACATGCCTATTCTTGGTTTCTATCGATTTTGAGACTCTGGCAGTTTTGCAACTAATGAAATTGTGGCGAAAACAAAAACTGAGAAACTGCAGATGATTCTGCCAGAGTGAACCAGCCTCCATGACTGCACCTGTTGGTTGTTCTGTCCACAGGATGGGTTGTGTTTTTCATCTTCCTCTTCACCCTACATTAACCAACATTCTACCACAGTCAATTTTTTTGCCTGCTGACCTTTGACGTTTTTTTTTGGGCCCACTTTTTTCCCAACCCTGACCCTCCATACCACCCTACCACCTAGTTACCCTATTAACCTACCTACTCTACTGACCTATCTCTTAGCCTATGCCTTGAACCCAACCAACTAACAACCAATCCCTTACCTACCCTTTCTATCTTTTCTTGGCAAAACTTATATCTCTTCTTGGTTAAACTTTTTTTTCCTGGCAAAAACTATATTCTTTCTTAGCTAAAATTTTATCTCTTGACAAAACTTATATATTTTCTTGGCTAAACTTTTCTCTATTGGCAAAACCTACATGTTTTTTGGCAATTTGTTTTCTATTGGCACAACTTATATATTTTCTTCGTTAAACTTTTTTCTTTTGGCAAAACCTATATATTTTTTACTAAACTTTTCTTTTTTGGCAAAACCTATATCTATTCTTGGTTATATTTATTTATTTGGCAAAACTTATATATTTTCTTAGCTAAATTTTTTTTTTTCTTGCCAAAATTTATATTTGTTTTTGGCTAAATTTTTCTCTCTTAGCAAAACCTATATCCCTTGGTTAAATTTTTATCTTTTGGAAAAAATATATCTTTTCTCAACTAAAATTTTTGTCTCTTGGCAAAACTTACATATCTTCTTCGTTAGCTTTTTTTCTTTTGCCAAAACCCCTTCTAAGTTAAATATTTTTCTCTTGGCAAGATTCATAATTTTTCTTAGCTACATTTTTTTCTTTTGGAAAAACCACCTATATCTATTCTTGGCTAAACTTCTAAACTTATATATCTTATTGGTTAAACTTTTAACTCTTGGCAAAACCTACATTTTTTTGGCTAAACCTTGACCTCTCAACAAAACATTTATATTTGTTGGTTGAAATTTGACCTCCTAATAATTCTTTTATATCTTTTTGGCTAAACCTATACCTTTCAACAAAACTTTTATCTCCTTTTACCTAAACCTTTACCTTTCAACACAATCTTTTTACATATTAAATAAACTTTTACCTTTCAACAAAACCTTTTTATATTTTGGGTAAACCTCTCTATTTCATAGCTAAACCTTTACTTTTCTAAAGGGAAAAATAAATAATGGAATCCACAAGGTGTAAAATGAACTTCAATATATATATTTATAGAAATCAATCAAGGACATAAAAGATAATATTATTTTAATTAGAACAAATAATTAAAGAAGTAAGAAAATTATTTTATTTTATTTTTGGTGATTATTTATCTCAATCACTTAAATCATAAGAAAATTAATATACAAATATGGTTTTTAAAAGAGGGTTAAATTTACATATAGAGGTTGAAGGTTTAGGTTCTAGGCATTACAATACTTGTTTCAACTTTAAGTTTTAACCTCATGTTAATAATGGTTTGGAATTCCCAAAACTAACACCTATTGTATGGATAACATGTAGGTATTGCCTATTATGGCAAATACTAGTAGTAGTTGAAAATTTAATCCCAACATGCAATACCCACATTTCAAAGCAATGCCATTTTTAATTGAAATGAAACTTTTTTTTCTTTTGTTTTTTTTAGTTTATTTTTCTAATTTCTTGTATTTTTAATTCTCGATCTAAAATTTATTATTACTTTTGTCGTTCTAATTTTTTTTTCTTCTATTTCTTTTTCATAATCAATTCTTGAAATTTTTATAAAAAAATTTAATTCAAAACTATCTTTGTCAAAAAAATTATCATTAAATATACATATTTTATGCCCAACATTTGGGTACTATGTGAAACACGAAAAAATCTAGCCAACATTCTATGCTTCAAATGTGAGTATTACACTATTTTTTATATTTTTTCTTCTTTTAAATATTTCTCATCACAATGTCAAAAACAAAAAAATGAAGGTATTACATACATTGGACCAATCATATTGTGGTGGAGCTTGGATGAAAATGGACCTAGATTTTGCAATGCTCTCATGATAAAATTGGGGCCCCATTGGAGTTGAAATGCAAAAAAAACCAAGTCCATGTAATCCTCACATAAATTTTACTACCAATTATATTTCATTTATGTAAAGGTTTTAATATCAAAGTATTGCAAATACTTGGCCCTCCATCACTTAGGTTAGGGTTACTAGAAAGTCCAAAAAATTGCAATACCTACATTGTCAATATCTGATACAAATGTCAAAATATGGGTGAATGTAATTCCTACACACTCAATTGTGATTATTCACTATTTACATCAACAAAACAAATACTTTCATCATATTTTTAAACGTGTTGATATTGCACATCCAAAAATGCACTTCCTTGTTGTGAAAATGAACTCAGTAGCAATACATGATCCTAAAACTTTCACTGTAACCTCATCTTACATTACCTATATACACTAAAGAAAGTCTTCACTATGAGAACAACAAAAAAGACAATACCTACATCAAAATGGGAAATCCCCCACTTGAAAGGTTATGGAATGGGCAAATACCCTCATATATCACAACAAGAAGTCATTGTGTCCCATGTAGTATGTGAAACTCTAATGCGATATGAAAAAGTTTGCTCACTGACCTTAAACTATTGTACATTAATTGTTTGAAATAATATGGTGTTACTAGTACATAAACCCATTAATGAATTCATTCAGTTTTGTAGTGAATTAGGTGAATTATTAACAAATTTGTCAATTGCTTAGTGATTGACAATAAGTTGATCTGGATAAGTAAATTCACTAACATATCAACAACTAAGGAATTTTGATTATTTAGTATTAATTGTTTAATCCAGATTATCTGATATTAATTATTTATTTTTTTGATTTATTTTTAATTGAAAGTTTCAAGAATATTTGAATCTATCTACCTAGGTAGATAAAACTAGTACCTACTTACTTGTGTAGGTAGGCAAATAGGTAGGAAAGGGAAATTGTAAATGGAATGAATAGCCAAAAAATATTTCATTTATGTTGCGATTTCCATTTAAGGTCAAGCATTTTTTCACTCATCCCAAATTGGCATAAGCATTTTTGAACCACCAACCAAAGGAACACATGTTCTTTGTAAAGCTTGTGAGATGTCATTCAAAGACAAAACATATGGGTTAAACCTTTTACTTGCACTTTAGTTTTAAATTGAGATGGAACTAAAACTTTTCTAAAAGCCAACTTTAATTAATAATATCTTTTTCATATTATGTCCAAATGAAATGATTTAAACTTCATTTTGACATTTTTCCCACAGTCTACACAGTAAACTATAAAATTAATTTTAAAAAATACTTGAATTGAGGAAAATTACATGTAAATCTTGCATTGTAATACATTTCAATACGACATTTTCTTTAAAAAACATCATTGTCTTTTTCATACTTTGTCTAAATGAAAGAGAATAATAAAAATGTGAATTTGATTATATAATTATAAAATATAAATACTTAAAGAAATGAAACTTTTACTATAAATTATAAATATATTTTATATTATACAATAAATAAATATTTTCATATATTATATATAAGTGATCTTATATGATAAAACTATTGAATCAAAGAATTTGTATTGTCATGGATGAATTTATGTTTTACATTTTTTATCAAGAGAGGCCCACAATAAAATATTATTTAGTTACAAAAAGAATATATAATATTTATACATAATTTTATATGTTATGTATTTATATCTTATATACATATGATATATTATAAACTATTTATTATATATTTCTATGTTCAACAATATTGAATTTTGATTTTTTTTGGTTATAAACAGTTTTTAACATTTTATTAAATAAAGGAAGAAAATAGAATCTGAATCACTTTTCAGAATCAAAATAAATTTTAATTTAAATAATATATAATTTGAAAAGTTTAAACAAGAAGAGATATAGATTCTCCCAAGAATTATAAGTTTAGTTAAGAAGAGGTATAGGTTTTACCATTGCAAAATGAGCAGGGTAGGTGGGTAAATGGGGTAGTTGGTTGAGTAGGTGTGGTACAAGGTGAAAAACAAATTGACTGTTGAAGTTGAGCAAACAAATTTTTTTGACTCAACCTTTCTGACTGCAGGATGTTCAATAACTGGTATGAACACTAGTTCATCCCAAACGGAACTGGTGCAGTCACGGGGGCTGGGTCACTCCAGCCGGATGATTCAACTCAAAATTGGCAGCCTTTTGAAACTGTGAGGCAAAATAAAGTATTTTGACATCCCAAACCGCAATTTAAAGTGGGAAAAAGAAGCAAACTTGTGGGCCTCTTCGTATCGTTGAATAATTTTAGTGACGTCATGACTTAGTTGCCGTTCCTTTCAAATCTGAATGCAGTTTCAGAAGCCTTAATCATTTTAAAAGTTCTTTTCAACTCCGTGCAAATTGGGGCGACCACAGTAGTCTTGGACCCCCTATTTTCTCAGCATAGTATACTCAAAGTTACTAATGTAACCCACTTTTTCCCCCACGCACACCCTCGTGGAGTTGACGCGAAGTCCGCCGGCAGCCGTGCATAGTCCTCCGTCTCACTCTATCATCTAGTCGTCCAGGGGTACGAGGCGATTGAGCTCCGGTACCTATATAAGCAGATGGGATCGAGCTGGGAGTATCATTCATCTCAAGCATTCCCAACTCATCTACTCCTCCAGCTTTCTTTCAATACCATCCGCAGCCCACCATACTCAGCCGCTCAATTTCAGTGTTCATAAGATCATCATGGCTTCGCAGAAGATGGCGCTTCTAGCTGTGGCTGCAGGGCTTCTCTGCATGTCGGCATTACTCAACGGAGCTGAAGCATCGGTGAGTGCCCGCCACCAACAACAGTTGGAAATTGATAGCAGTGTTCATAGTTAATGAGCTAGCTAGATGGCCATATCTAAATATAATTCCTTTTGGTACGCTTTGGATGCCTGATTTGCGCTCGTTCCATGATGTCGTGATTCTCCAATGCTCTTGATTATCACTGTTCCACAGCTCCTGCTTGTAACCGTTCCACCCGTTACTGCCTAATGCTTGAAAAATGCGATTCTTCATCGGCCATGTTCATGATCTCCAGTTCTCTTCATCTCTCGGAGTGCACTGGATTCTGGATATATACCAATTGCGGGTGGATTTGACAAGTCTCATGCGTAATATAGTGCTGTCCTGGGGACGAATTGTGGGACACTTGAATGCATCCAGCTCGATCTATTTGGACGAGCTAGTTCCCGCCCATTCCGTAGCCATAGACTGCATGTGGAGCCCGATTGAACATGCCTCATCGTCTTGGAATTGTTTGTTTCTGGAATGTGCATGTAACACAGCTCCACTAGTTTCCGCCGGACGAAGATACACATCATGACTACTAATTCGTGGGATGGGTATGTTGATGTGGCATTCATCACCAGTGTGGCGGTTTCACAGCATCTTGCCAAGAACCATTCTCGGTCACGGGAAGCGTCGTATCCGCGAACTGCGCAAACGACGCCGGAAATTTTGCCTCCTCAAGTCTAGATCTCAATCCGTTTATAAGTAATAACAACGGGAACTTGGTGGAGGGAGCCGACTACATTGCGACGTGTACGCCAGAAGGATTTGCCCTAATTGGATCGCCGTTCTTCATTTATGCTAATTGCGCACAGGACAATGGCAATGTTGTTAGCACGTCTTACGACATAAATAACAACGTCTCCAACGACAACGGGGTTCTGGCCTGGAACAGTTGTTAAAATAGCTTGCTGCCCGAACTTTTCTACTCTTGTTTCTTCCCTAGTTCGAGGAGGAAAATGATATAGCCAGGAGTATGATTCGGGCATGCATGCCGGGGTGTCATTAACATGCATTAGTGTACTTGTGCATTCGTACATAGCGGCTGTAGATTGCTGTTGTGGAACGTTGTTTCTCAACAAATTAGAGCCAGCTGTGCAGTATATAATATAAATTTGCATTCCATAATTTCTATTGCAACCGGAATGTATAAATTCATAAGTTTCCTCATTTTGTATGCTTTTGTATGACTAAGTTGGAGCTCTGGGAGTGGTCAGCTGCCCATTTTTTTCTCAGAGTCAATTTATGAGTGTGGCGGTCCTTTCAGATGAGCTTGGGGAGCGGGGTTGGGGGGAGCAGCAGTTGAGACACAGAAATTTGTCCTGAATTGCTACATGCATTCGGGGTTAGTCAAGTATTTGGTGTGGATCTGTTTGGATACAGAGTGACTGTTGAAAGGTCTAAGTGTAAATGAAATCTGGAAAGCTTGGAACCTGGGAAGTAGCACCCATAATCAAACATGTGTAGTACAACCCTTAATCAAGTCCTAAAAAATAATTCATTCTTGGCCTGATCGGATTGTCTGCCTTCAAACTTGACTGGAACATGTTCACTGACTACCATGACTTCAAATGCACATTTTCTCTCCTGTCAGAAATCAAAAGGTACACAAATGGCTTGTACCAATCTTCCTCAAAAAGCTTTCTTGTATTTTGAAGTCTACTGTCTCAATGTCTCCACGATGTAAGAGGCATAGACATTTCCTGAAACAAGGATAAGAAGGATAAAACTATATAGATGTATATGTCTGGAACATCAGATATTCACATGTTTGAAAAACAAAAGGATCGTTTGAAAGATAAAACGGTGTTGTTAACCAGATATCATGTACATCTGAAATGTATATAATAATTAACACGTTTTGACATCTATGAACGTTAAACTATTACACCCTCCATACTTTTACAAGTATTAAACTTGTGGTTTTGTAAGTGTTAGGTAGACACATTTTAGAAATGTTAAACTGACATTTTTAACATTAGCTATACACACTTATAAATATTAATTTTGGTTACCTACATTGTACAAGTGATAAATGTTTCAATAGTTGAAATTCCATTCAAAGTTATAACTCCCCAAAATGCCAAATATAGGGTAGATCGCATGGTGTTTGAACATTTCAGTTACAATTTGCTCGTCCTTTTTACAAGACGGCCCATTGTTTATAGTGTCCAAAGAGTAGATGGAGCTCTTTTTCTAGAGCATTTGTCGCACTAAAAATACACAAAAATGGATTAGAGACGAAAAAGTTACGTACCCCAAAGTGGGGAGGGGTTGTTTTTACAAATTATTCTCAATCGAATCACTTATTGTTGAACCTTTTCAAAAAATCCTTAAATATTATTCTATTTTTAAAAAAGTTATAAGATGATTTGTAAAGCTTGAGAATGTGCTCATATAACGTTTTAAATCACTCAAAATGGAAAAAAAAAATTGAAAAAGATTTGCCAAAATGTTCAATGATTAGCTAATGTTTGATGATGGGCTAGCATATCTCAACAACATCATTAATAATATAGCACAACAAAACATGGGCGCACCCCTTGATGCAATTTCATTAATTGTCATTCTAGTGAAGATAATAATATGGTCCATGTCACGTGACCACAACACATGTGTATTGTCCCATCACACAAGTGTTTCACATCTCACTATTTTTGACACACATCTGTTACATGCAATGTGTTGGATTCATAGAATTAAAAGCTACATACATTGGAAAGGGAACCTATATATATAGAAGAATAATCTAGCTAATATATATCTGATCTACACTCAATCTATTCTTGATCTACAACATATATATGGTGAAACACAGTGCCACGCTATGATCCAGATTCAGGACAACATTGAAATGAACTACCTAAAAGATAGCACTGATAAGTTTAACAATTCCTATGTAACACTTAATTTCATTATCTAAAGATTAAAAAAATTCTAATGCTAGGAGTGTTTTATGTCAACACCCTCCCTCGCTCCTAAAAAGCCTCCTCAGTACTGCTAACTTTTTTGGCAAAAAGACTTTCACTTGTTTAGAATACTCAATAATAACACAATCATCATTAGTACGATCATCATTATTGGGACCATGCCTTGAGGAAAAAGACCCCCAACTAGATCCCTTGCTTGTTTTGGATGGTGGCCTTTTGGCCCTTTGCATTTGCTCTTGGTTATTGTCCCAAAGCATACAAAGCCAAATTGATAAGAGGACGTTTCTTATGAACCAACCACCCCTTCAAAAATTTGCCAAAGTAATCACCATTAACGAATGGATGGGCATAGATAGACTCATACAAATTTTTAAAATTTGATTAAATTTCTACAGTCAACAAATTAGACATTTTGACTTTGCACCCATTATAGGATCTTTTTCCAAAAATTCTCCAAAAGTTTTTGATGTGTCACAATGTCCAAATTAATTTCACACCGAACGTCTAGTCCAAAAGCCTTCAATTTTAACTTTTCCCCAAACTCCTCTAAAGTCCATTGAGCATGCCCAAAGGTCTAGCTCACCCTCTCCAACTTATCTTTTTCTCTCTTGCATACTACTTCTTTTGTTTTGATAGCTTTCAACAATGGAGCTTGATAAATAGCTTGGAGTGCAATAGCTAGCCCAAGTTCCACAACACTTACAACCATAATAACAAACTTTTCTAACCATGACATCTTTTTCAAAAACAAAACAAACTAGACCTTGGATTTGTGTTTTTAACAACCAACAAGATATTGTAAACCCAAGCCCATTGAGGTATGAAAACTTACCTTGGTTCATCAAAATATAGCCTATTAGAAATCTCGCCATTGCTTGACTCATCACAAGATCTTGCCATTGCTAAAGACAATGCATTAAAATTGGATAATAGCTATTTGCAAACTTTCTATTACAAGGCAAGCTATCAACTATTATGTTGTTTAGAGAGATGAAAAACTTGCACATGTAGGAACAAAGTTGTGTTGAATTTAGGGTTCACTTAAGTTATTAAGCAACAATGTTGTGTCCCACAAAGGGTTTATGTAGGCTACTAATAATCTATTTCTAACCTTCATATTTAATATTCCCCCATTTAAAATTTATTGTCCAAAATAAATGTTCAAACCTAGTTTACTAACTTTTCGAAAACACAGCCAAAGTATATTTCATGTCCAAAATACCTTACTTTCACCTTGCAATACCCCTCTAAAATTCTTGAAATATGTTATGGAACCCAAAGAATTTCTAATGTACTCTAACAAGGGTATTGCATGTGCATTGAGTAATTTTAGGCATAAGTAAATACCCCTCCAATAGTTTGGACTAGTTAATTTTAAAATTCTAACTTTTGGGGGGTAAAGAAAGATTTTTTGGTTTGAGTGCAAAACTAAAATCATTGTTTTGATAAATTTATCAAGCATACATATAAAAATATGTGAGAACGTATTTTGAATTATTAACATAAGATGGTGCAAAATGAAAATAAAATGCGTAAAATGAAATAACATGGATGACGTGTGTTACAAAATGTGCAAAAGATACCAAAGTCCAAAACAACCCCAGTTTAAAATGAGGAACATGTCATACTAGTAAATATGTGGTTGCCTCAAAGATAAATTGCTACCCTAAATCCTAAAGACCAAAAAAACACCCTAATCAAAACTAAAATAAGCTATGCACTACTTGTATCACTACCAAAGGGGGATGGGATCCCATTGGCCATTTTGTATTGTGTTGATGAAACCTTTGCATCATGGGCATGCCATTGTGTAAAAACCCCGCAATTAGCTAATGTTATGTCCATAACATCAATCCCAAACACTTCTTTGGTGGTGCCTTAAAGCCTAAAAGAAACAACACAATATAATATATATTGCATATGAATTTTAAAACCTAAAATTCAAATAAAATTCAGTATGGCATTGTTGGAAACTTAGCGACTATGAACCATTTCCGAATCATGGTATTGTGTAAAGAAGCCAATTTCTTTACGTCACATTATCTTATTTGATGCAAACTTCCAATCACACTCCATCTAAGCACCTTTGAGTGCTTTTGCATACCCAATTTGAATCATTCAAATCACAAGTGTTAGGTCCTCATTGTGCTTTAGCTTGGCCTACACATTGAAAGGCATGGCCCCCACACCCCTTACAATCATGCCAAAAAGTTGAAGAATGTGGCTAAAAATTAGTTTCACAAGTGCGAGCTTAAGCGATTTAGGTCTATACTGTAAATCAACCTAGAGCCTATCCCTTCCAAGAATGTCTGCCTTTTAGCCCTAGCAATAGCCTTTTGTTCATTGTGACAAAATCAAGCCAAATGATTGATCAAGACCTATGCATTCATTGCCATGTGATTTTAAAACTTCAACCCTTGCTCCTAAATACATAGGCGTCAGGGCTTGCCTACCTCCATGATAACATAATGATTAGCCCACAAATGCCGCACCAAGTTGTACTTGTGATGCGCTCCCAAACTCCTTGATGGATTCAAATGTGAGTCTAAACTAAAAACAACGAAATAGTAAGAAGTTGGGGCATGTTATTTGGTTCGCAGCACTTGGGGGGTAAAGGGGCGTGTTAGAGCTTTAGGATGGGACTAGGAAGATTGACAAGCACTTATTCATTCACATGGGCCTGCACAAAACCAAACAACAAGTTGGTTAGTGCATAGTTGGAGCACTTTTGGTTTTAGGACAAGCCATAAACGAACTCAAAATCACACAAGACTCACCACGGCCCGAACTTGGGCAAAGCCACCACCTTCCCCTTTATAGTATACATTGTGCCTATCCAGGAGGCTCACATCCAAATGGCATTTTGTCCTGGGTCTCCCGTGACTTTGGGGTCCCATAACTTTATGTGCAGACCTCTGATTGAGATGAGATCTAAAGCAAAGTTGTAGCCCTTGTCAAAATCTTACCAATGATATGTTGCACACCACCTGCATGCAAGGAAATCGGGTCGATTTTTGACTTTTAGTGTTGGGAGTCAAATCGTCAATTTGATTTTCGGCCTTTCTTTTGGCCATAACTTGTGTTTTAGATGTTCAAATGGGTCATGCGAGCTCATTTCAAAACATCTATGTTCCAAAAGCTTTCCAATGATATAAAGAACTCCTAAATCTATTAAGTTTTGACCCTTACAATCGCCCTCTCAAGATTCGGGAGTCCATCAGGATTCCAATTCCAAAATGGAAACTCCCTTGGGAATGTGAATGTTCATTCCCTCACACTTTCTTACACTCCCAAAAGCATGCGGTGTGACTCCCAAACGTTTCTCTTGGCCCGCAACCTTACAAGCCTTTACCTTGGTCGCAAATCTAAGGTTAAGGTTGCAACAACTTGGCTGTATAAGATGCATCCCACCCATCAACCCTACAAGAAAATTTGAGCCCATCCATTGCCTAATGGACACCTTTTATGGCAACCAGGGCGCGGGGCAGTGATAACCACATTTAAAATAAAAGAACACAAGCAAAAAACATAATGTGAAACTTAACATTCTAGATGAAAGCTATCCCCTAAACAACGAAGGTATTGCATGGATAAATAAAAGATTATAACACAAGATTAAGGTATTGCATGGAAGGAAAAAGAATAAAACACTAGATGAGTGTGTTGCACATAAAAATAAAAAAACAAAAACACAAGATGAGGGTATTACTAAACTCTAGTATTGAAATTTGCATGAATGAAGTAACCCTAAAAATAACAATATCACGTATAACACCTACAGGTATTATTGATAGATTTAAAGCAAAAACAAATGTCCCACCCAACTTTTCACATGGAGGAGGAAGGTGAGGCATGTAGAGGTTTATGGACCATAATTAAAGAAGGTATTACAATCACAAATTTGACAAGAAAAAACCCCCCGCCCATCTTCTCCACTTGAGAAGATGGGTGGGGTAATAATTATGATAAGTGAAATTCTTATATCACCTCCATCAATATGTGCATGAGGCTCAACATCCTCATTTGCATTCTTTTGCTCGAGCAATGGAGTACTAAGAACTACATTTTTTTAATCCTCTATCATTAAGATAGTTATCTCCAAATCCATTTCAACTTGATTAGCATCTCCCTTAAATGTTTCCCCAACATCATCACTTGCTCCCACTTCTTCGTCTTCAACAATTTCATTTGTAACCAATGGAACTTTGAACATTCATTTGTTATCCCATCACCCTAGCCTCCAAATGTTTGTCATTCATGACACCTCCCATGCCATCTACAACATTTGTTGAAATTTGTTGATCTATTCCAACATTCATTGCTTTCTTCCAAGCTTTCATCTAATAAAAACACAAACAACATAACATTATTCTAGTTCCTAGTTCATTTTCCACTCTCTCACCAGTTGTGCATATGGAAAGTACAAGATCACTAAGAGCCTGTAGGTAGTAAGTGAAAAAAATTAATGATAACGAACATTTGTTGTTCTACGTGGGATGAGTGCCCATCATTGTCCTCCTTCACAACTGCACAAAAACAAAATAAACAACGATAACAAGCACACTTGCTTGTCAACTTTTTTTGTCTTTGAAAGAACTAGATCAACAACGACTAGCACTATTGCTCATCATTGTTAATTGTGTTTGCCTCATAGTTTAGAAACGATGATAAGCCTGCGTTTGTCACTTTCATTCACAATTGTATAAAAGTTTAAAAAATAAGATGATGATGAATAGCCTAGCTAATTGTCGTCATTCTTTCGTGCTTGCAAGAACACATTAGAAAAATGATGTCATTTTTTCACACCTGCAACCTATAGCAAAATAGTGACAAGCAATTACATTGCTCGTTGTCATTTTTGTGTGCTTGCAACCCATAGCTATTGTGATGTTTGCAGCAAGAGCACAAAAGAAATGACGATGAGCAACTATGTCGTCATCGTCATTTTTTACACCTGCAAAGCAAGAGAAGAGGATGACGATGATGTGATTGTCATTTTTTTCGCAACAATGAAAGAAAAAAGAAAAAGAAGAAAGGAGGAGGAGGGAGCTTACTTTCAAGCTCCCACTTCAGCTCCTCTTGCTTTTGCACTCCTATTGCCACCATGTTGAAGCTCCTAACAACGAGTAGCACTCCTAAAGCACCTAGCTCCTCTTGCCTTCACACTCCAACTACCACCACATTGAAGCTCTTGACAGCGACTAGCACTCCTCTGGAGATGGAAGTGAGTGCAAAAGGTGATGGGTGGGGAGCAGGCTAGCAGGATGAGGGAGGTAGGCGGGTTGCGGTTTAGGTTTGGAGGGTAGGTAGGAGCTTCCCAAAAAAAACCTTGGGGTCAAGGGTGGGCCAAAAAAAAGTGATAATAAAACTGCTGCCAGAACAAAAAAACTGAGCTACGGGGAAAAAAAAAATCTAGCTATGAAAAAGAGGAGCAGAAGAAAAATATATCTATTGACGAATTAAACTGACCCCTGGGGGACAGTTTCATCCCATCCATGAATTCCCTAAACAGGATTTTTTAGATGGTGCACTGGTGAGTGCTGGCTCACTCAAGCCGTTCCCTTGTTAGTAGGCCATGCAAATCAAACGTGATACAGGTATTAAGTACTTTCCAATCAATGTGTTTATTATGAAATATATATTTAGAAACCTCAAAATGTAATTTAAAATTTAAGAATGGCAAAAACAAGCTAGGCCTCTGAATGTAGACACTTGTTTAAGAAAAAAATGAATGAATTCTCAAAATCACTTTTAAACATATGTAAAAAATTCTGATTGAAAAAAAACTTATGTCATTTAATTCTGCTCATCTGCTTCTTCCCAAAGGTGTTACAAAAATTACGTCATAAAAAACTTTAAAGATGGAATAAGCATTAGAAATCGTAATAAAAGGCTTGTTTATGCTATATCAGTTGCCACCCTGAGCTGTACAATCACTTTAACCAAATTCAAGTACAATGAAATGGACATGTTTTTGTTGGAGTGCCAACAAACTAATTTGTTTGGAGCAGATGGTGTGACAATCTTTCAAGATGCTAAACCTAAAGTCACCACAGTGCCTTTCATAACCAGACACACACCATTTCTCAGTGGTGAGCATTGAACGGCACTCTGCACTAATCTTGAGCTCTCTAAACCCTAAGTTCCTTGAGCTTGGTGAGCAACATTGAAAGGTCCCTTACATTAACATCTGTGTGCAATATAATACGCAGAGCCGTAAGCAGCAGTTGGAGACCAGCAAACTGGTTGAACTTGCATTAAGTATTAAAATTCCTTGGTTGTATTTAAATGGTTAAAAGGCCTTCCTTATTTTGCCGAAGATACTGGGTCCCAAATTGAAGGCAATCCCAAAATAAGGTCCTCTCATTCTCAAACAAAATCATAGACCTTTAAAATTCTACCAGATAATTTAAACTTTGTAAGGACCTCAGAGGGGGTGGTTATAGGAATTTGAATCCCCTGCTCCCCTTCCCCTTGTACCCTCATGGTGATGCCCAAAATGGCCCCATTTTTCAATACTTACCCTACGCAAGAAGCCCTGCTTAGTACCCTCTTGGTCTCAAACAAGCCAATTAAAGACTGTAGTTTTCGGTGTGAGCTAAAGGAGCGTCCTCTTGCAAAAAAATTGTTAAATGAGGCCCAGCTACGCTCTATGTATTATGGAACAGGTCCCTTTCCATTTCCTCCACAACCATGGTGGACCCCATAGGGTGGGCTGCCTTCAATTAGGTGGTAACAGGTTCAACCAGCGCCTGTTCCGAAACGGTTTCCCTCACCTTTTACTCACACGTCGAGTGTGTTCTCCATCATGCATTCACAGATTACAAGTGAATTCAACCACACCAAAATTGGAACCGCCACCTATCCCACTGTGAAAAAGCATGATAAAGTGCCGGAAATGGGACACCAAAACTGTTTACTTATAGTCACGTACCTTTTGGTTTCTTCTTAAGTGGCACAGTGGTCATCTGCTGGTTCCAGTCGTGCGTCTCCCGGTTCCACTTGGAATGTGAAACAACGGTGCGAAACATTATAGTGTGGTGAATGGATCAACAGTGGGGAATAGCGGTTACGTTCTGGAACAGGCCCCACGGTTATGACTAGACAGAATGACGATCACGATGATGCGTATGGACAAATTGTTTTCAAGCTTTTGGGAACTCCAACAAAGAATGTCAACACACAGCCGCAGTAGATAAAGACCATTTGGCTCTTCCAATACATCACTGCCAGTCAATGAAGACATACATGCCTATTCTTGGTTTCTATCGATTTTGAGACTCTGGCAGTTTTGCAACTAGTGAAACTGTGGCGAAAACAAAACCTGAGAAACTGCGGGATGACTCAACTCAAAATTGGCAGCCTTTTGAAACTGTGAGGCAAAATAAAGTATTTTGACATCCCAAACCGCAATTTAAAGTGGGAAAAAGAAGCAAACTTGTGGGCCTCTTCGTATCGTTGAATAATTTTAGTGACGTCATGACTTAATTGCGTTCCTTTCAACTCTAGACGCAGTTTCTGAAGCCTAAATTATTTTTAAAATTCTTTTCAACTCCGTGCAAATTGGGGGGACCACAATAGTCTTGCACCCTAGATTTTCTCAGCATAGTATAGTCAAAGTTCATAATGTAAACCACTTTTTCCCCCACACACAACCTCGTGGAGTTGACGCGAAGTCCGCCGGCAGCCGTGTATAGTCCTCCGTCACATTCTACTCTCTAGTTGTCCAGGGTTACGAGGCGATTGAGCTCCGGTACCTATATAAGCAGATGGGATCGAGCTGGGAGTATCATTCATCTCAAGCATTCCCAACTCATCTACTCCTCCAGCTTTCTTTCAATACCATCCGCAGCCCACCATACTCAGCCGCTCAATTTCAGTGTTCATAAGATCATCATGGCTTCGCAGAAGATGGCGCTTCTAGCTGTGGCTGCAGGGCTTCTCTGCATGTCGGCATTACTCAACGGAGCTGAAGCATCGGTGAGTGCCCGCCACCAACAACAGTTGGAAATTGATAGCAGTGTTCATAGTTAATGAGCTAGCTAGATGGCCATATCTAAATATAATTCCTTCTGGTACGCTTTGGATGCCTGATTTGCGCTCGTTCCATGATGTCGTGATTCTCCAATGCTCTTGATTATCACTGTTCCACAGCTCCTGCTTGTAACCGTTCCTCCCGTTACTGCCTAATGCTTGAGAAATGCGATTCTTCATCGGCCATGTTCATGATCTCCAGTTCTCTTCATCTCTCGGAGCGCACTGGATTCTGGATATATACCAATTGCGGGTCGATTTGACAAGTCTCATGTGTAATATAGTGCTGTGCTGGGGAGGAATTGTTGGACACTTGAATACATCCAGCTCGATCTATTTGGACGAGCTAGTTCCCGCCCATTCCGTAGCCATAGACTGCATGTGGAGCCCGATTGAACATGCCTCATCGTCTTGGAATTGTTTGTTTCTGGAATGTGCATGTAACACAGCTCCACTAGTTTCCGCCGGACGAAGATACACATCATGACTACTAATTCGTGGGATGGGTATGTTGATGTGGCATTCATCACCAGTGTGGCGGTTTCACAGCATCTTGCCAAGAACCATTCTCGGTCACGGGAAGCGTCGTATCCGCGAACTGCGCAAACGACGCCGGAAATTTTGCCTCCTCAAGTCTAGATCTCAATCCGTTTATAAGTAATAACAACGGGAACTTGGTGGAGGGAGCCGACTACATTGCGACGTGTACGCCAGAAGGATTTGCCCTAATTGGATCGCCGTTCTTCATTTATGCTAATTGCGCACAGGACAATGGTAATGTTGTTAGCACGTCTTACGACATAAATAACAACGTCTCCAACGACAACGGGGTTCTGGCCTGGAACAGTTGTTAAAATAGCTTGCTGCCCGAACTTTTCTACTCTTGTTTCTTCCCTAGTTCGAGGAGGAAAATGATATAGCCAGGAGTATGATTCGGGCATGCTTGCCGGGGTGTCATTAACATGCATTAGTGTACTTGTGCATTCGTACATAGCGGCTGTAGATTGCTGTCGTGGAACGTTGTTTCTCAACAAATTAGAGCCAGCTGTGCAGTATATAATATAAATTTGCATTCCATAATTTCTATTGCAACCGGAATTTATAAATTCATAAGTTTCCTCATTTTGTACGCTTTTGTATGACTAAGTTGGAGCTCTGGGAGTGGTCAGCTGCCCATTTTTTTCTCAGAGTCAATTTATGAGTGTGGCGGTCCTTTCAGATGAGCTTGGGGAGCGGGGTTGGGGGGAGCAGCAGTTGAGACACAGAAATTTGTCCTGAATTGCTACATGCATTTGGGGTTAGTCAAGTATTTGGTGTGGATCTGTTTGGATACAGAGTGACTGTTGAAAGGTCTAAGTGTAAATGAAATCTGGAAAGCTTGGAACCTGGGAAGTAGCACCCATAATCAACATGTGTAGTACAACCCTTAATCAAGTCCTAAAAAATAATTCATTCTTGGCCTGATCGGATTGTCTGCCTTCAAACTTGACTGGAACATGTTCACTGACTACCATGACTTCAAATGCACATTTTCTCTCCTGTCAGAAATCAAAAGGTACACAAATGGCTTGTACCAATCTTCCTCAAAAAGCTTTCTTGTATTTTGAAGTCTACTGTCTCAATGTCTCCACGATGTAAGAGGCATAGACATTTCCTGAAACAAGGATAAGGATAAAACTATATAGATATATATGTCTGGAACATCAGATATTCACATGTTTGAAAAACAAAAGGATCGTTTGAAAGATAAAACCGTATTGTCAACCAGATATCATGTGCATTTGAAAATTTTATAAGTGAAAACACTGTTGACATATATGATCGTTAAACTATTACACACTCCATAATTTTATAAGTATTAAACTTGTGTTTTTGTAAGCATTACCGAGACACTTTCAAAAATGTTAAACTGACATTTTTAATATTAGCTATACACACTTATAAATATTAATTTTGGTTACCTACATTGTACAAGTGATAAATGTTTCAATAGTTGAAATTCCATTCAAAGTTATAACTCCCCAAAATGCCAAATATAGGGTAGATCGCATGGTGTTTGAACACTTGAGTTACAATTTGCTCGTCCTTTTTGCAAGACGGCCCATTGTTTATAGTGTCCAAAGAGTAGATGGAGCTCTTTTTCTAGAGCATTTGTCGCACTAAAAATACACAAAAATGGATTAGAGGTGAAAAAGTTACGTACCCCAAAGTGGGGAGGGGTTGTTTTTACAAATTATACTCAATCGAACGCTTCATGTCGCTTAGTGTCGAACCTTTCCAAAAACTCCTTAAATATTATTTTATATTTTAAAAGTTATAAGATGATTTGTAAAGCTTGAGAAGGTGCTCTTATAACATTTAAAATCACTCAAAATGGAAAAAAAAAATTGAAAAAGATTTGCCAAAATGTTCAATGATTGACTAATGTTTGATAATGGGCTAGTCTATCTCAACAACATCATTAATACTATAGCACAACAAAACATGGGTGCACCCCCTGATGCAATTTCACTAAATTGTCATTCTAGTGAAGATAATAACATGGTCCATGTCACGTGACCACAACCCATGTGTATTGTCCCGTCACACACGTGTTTCACATCTCACTATTTCTGACACACATCTGTTACATGCAATGTGTTGGATTCATAGAATTAAAAGCTACATACATTGGAAAGGGAACCTATATATATAGAAGAATAATCTAACTAATCTATACATTCAATCTATTCTTGATCTACAACATATATATGGTGAAACACAGTGCCACGCTATGATCCAGATTCAGGACAACATTGAAATGAACTACCTAATAGATAGCGCTGATAAGTTTAACAGTTCCTATGTAACACTTAATTTTATTATCTAAAGATTAAAAAAATTCTAATGCTAGGAGTGTTTTATGTCAACACCCTCCCTCACTCCTAACATACTTAAAGGCTAAAAGCCTATGATGTTTTGTGACAAAGAATATCTCCTATTCCCTAGATAGGTCATCTATTCATATTACACCAAATAGCTGATCTAAGAGTTGCAAATCTTGTTCTACCTAGAGGTTTAATGAACATGTCAGCTAGTTGTGGAGATGTAGGAATGTATTCAACATTGATGGATCCATTTTTTACTGTTTTCTCCAATAAAGAGTTGCTAAATTTTTATGTGCTTGGGCTTTGAATGAAAGATTGGATTATTCCCTAGTTATAAACTACTATGATTATCACACAATAATGTGATAGGTTGTTCTTGTTTTAGGGTGCAATCATGATACAAGGAGTAGTAGTAAAAAACTTACACCCTCCTAACTTTCAAAAATCATTGGAAAAGTTATAATGATTGGAATATAATGAAATCAAGTGCATATTATTTTTTATACTTTCGATTTGCATGTCAATGTTTTAATATAATTCTAAGATGTTTCATTGATTATAAAATAAATTGTAAACAATGCACATTCAAATGTTGAATGGGAACTACAACTTTAAACGTCTTTTGTCTTATGTAAATTGAAACCAAAATTCTAATTTTTTATTGATGGCCATATATTAATAATTATGGAAGTTTAGTGTTGATAAAATTTTGAATATATCTTCTAATATAATATGGTTATCCACCATAGTCTTTTTTTAGTATTTGAACATGCTTTTGACCACTAAAACTACATAATTTGAAAGACTTCTTCCAAGGCAAAATATTTTTTTGTCATGTAAGCAAGGGCAAGGGTGCATTTCCATGAAGATTGGATGTAATTTGTGGGATTTTTTATTTTTTTTGGTGAATATGAACTATTATATTTAGAATGATGTTGAAGAAAGTCATTATTGATAAACTTGATGTATAATATATCATTGGGGATTTTAAACACAAATATACAGTTCAATTGTTGAGATGTTTACTTTTGTTGAAATGCACACATTTGATTTACCTATAAAATTATCATTTGATAAATACATTTTATTACATGTGATTTGAAATTTTATGGATAGATTAAACTTTTGAAGTTGAAACTATTATGTTACAACAAGCCCCAATCAAAATATGTAAGTCATGTTTCAAATGTGATAAATCCTAATGCTTTCAAAGCATTTGGGCCTTGTACTAAATGGCTCCTTTGATTGTGAATGTATCCTTTAAGAAACCAAGTTCTAACATCCAAAAATGAAACCACATAGACTTCTCTTTTGATCTTTCAAAGAATGCTTTGTATTCAATTTTAGTCGATGAGGTTGCAATAGAAATTGTCTTTTTGCACTACAAGATAGTGGTGATGAACTTAGGTGAAAGACAAGTCATGACATTGACCTTCAATGATCACCATCTCCTACCCAATCAGAGTCTATATGTACCTTCTAAGTGTGCAATCTCCTACCTTTCGAAGATATAAGCCATAATTGACTATTCTCTTGACATGCTCAAGGATCTTGTCTACAATAGCCATATTATGCGCTTCTTGTGGTGGACTCAAGAATCTACTAGTGATACTAACTACCACAAAAATATATGGTCTAATGTGGGTTAACACAATAAGCTTTCTAACTTTCCTTCTATACAAAGTTTCATTAGTGAATAGGCTTCTCATTTTGCAATTAGTTTGAAATTACAGTGTGTGGGAACATTGCATGGTTTATTCCATGTCGAACTCAACAAGCATATCTAAAATGTACCCTTTCTAAATCAAGAATATGCAACTAGGTAGATATACAAGTTATATGCCTAAGTAGAATAAAACTTTGCTTAAGTATGCCATCTCAAATGTTGCCAAGAATTGTTCCTTCAACTATTGGATCTCTTTATCAAATTTTCTTATAAAAAGGAGATCATCAATATATGACAACAAAATTAAAATGTTTCCATTTTTAATCTTGTAATACTTGTTGTGATCATGATCGTTTTTCATAAGACCTTGGTCCTTAAAAAATTATCAATTTTTCGATACCACACTCAAGGAGACTATTTCAAGTCATACAAGGCCTTCTTCAATTTGCAAAATAAATGTTCCTTCCAAGGTTCTACAAAACCTTTTGGTTGATGCATGAATATTTGTTCATTCAACTCTCCATGTGAAAACGTGGTCTTGACATCCAAATGATTGATGTTCCAATTGCACTATGATGCAAGTGTCCACACTAGTTGTATTGTGCTCCACTTTATTAATGGGGTAAAAGTTTCCATATACTCCAAACCATGCAATTGTTCAAAACCTTTAACAACTATCTTGGCTTTCTCCACCTTCCTTTTAGTGTTGTATTTTTTTCTTATACACTCATTTTGAAGATATGGGTCTCTTTCCATTGGGTAGAAATTGAAGTGTCCAAGTATTATTTTTATGGATAAAGTTCATTTCCTATTGCATAACATCATTGCAACCTTCATGTTGAAGAGAGCTTCTGCATAGTCTTAGGTTCATGAATTGTGATTAGTGCACTCACATACTCCTTCATTATAATCAAAGTTCCTTGTAATATAATAAGCCTACCTAATGCTTGTACAACTTGGTGAGGTGAAAGCATCGTAAAGTATACCAATTGGTGATCCCTACCAATAAATAAATGTAGATTTGGAATCTTTTGCATTTTAGACATTTTAGTCATGCCATAAATTTTGGGGTGTACTTAACATATTAGATAAACCATATATGATCATTCTTAATGTATATTATTACTTTCATTAATTTATTTATTTATCAAAAGTTTATGATTCTAACTAATATTGCACATTTTCCAAATAAAAAAATTTAAATGATGTGTTTTTAATGTTTGATCCATTATGCAGCTTGATACACATTTTTTGGAATTTGAATTTTTGGATTATGACAATGTAAACCCCTTCAAATGTAAGTTTTCCATAAACTCATATTTTGTCATCCAAAACATGTTTTTTGGTATGATACTATAATGCATTGCATGTGCTTGATTCATCAAATCATGCCCCAAACCTTTTCAAAATATAGCATATGAGTCAAATGAAACTTCTAAATTTATTGTTTTTGACCTACTTGCAATCTATTTTTTCACAACATGACAAATTGGCAAATTTTGCAAAATAGATTGAAAGTTTGTTTTAAAAAAGGTTGATACAACTTTTGAGACTTACGAAAACTTCAACATATCACATTTGATGTCCTCATGAAGTTCAAAAGGAAATATCCTAAGGCATCACCTACTTTTTAATCTACTTGTCACAAATTTGACGTGTTTTTTTACCTAGGAGGACTACTTTTTGGGTATACTTTAACACTTTCACTTAGTGGTCCTCTTGAGAAGTTTGTACATCAACATTGGAAGTAAAAATTGAAATATGAAAATTAGAAAATGCTAAAGTCTATGAATTCTCCTAGTTCTCATAAACAAAATTTTATCTTTCAAGTTCTTGGACCTTGGGGCCGATGTAATCTCTCTTACAAGTGAAGTTTCTTTAACAAGTGAATCGCTACTTGCTTTATATACACTACTAGAAAATCTGTCATATGCAACCACACCCTTTGCAACTGGGATGTAACTGCCTGTCGCATGCAACTATTTTTGCAACTATGCCCCCTTTTTGGGTGTGTATGAAACTATGGTGCAACTATGATCGCCTTCATTACCTTTGGATGATTTATGTGACATATCATCATATATATTTGATATATCATCGTACATATTTGATATGCATATACTCATAGTTGCATGTGCAACCAAAATAGGCCAACTATGGTCTTTTTGTAAGCTAGGTACACATTTTTTGTAACAAGCGACAATTTTTTCAAACACAATTGGAAAACGCAAGAGAATACTGTGGTGGTTTTCGGTGTCTGTCTCGAGCTTCTCTGTGGAACCCTAAACCTTGGCGTTGGAAACCCTAATGGGATTTCCTTCACTCTTCTCTTGGTTGTGCACAATTTCTCGTTTATAGATTGGGCTTTGTTAGAGGAATTGCAGAGCCCTTTTTGCTTACTTGCTTGCTTACTGCTTTTACAGACTAAGAACTACTTAGGTCTGGCTTGTTTGGTGTTTTTGGGAGAGTTCTAGGATGGTGGGAAACCAGTTAGAGTAGTACTAGCGGATATTGTTCACGAGCTTTGGAGGAGGACGGGGTGGAGAAGTGCAGAGAGAAGAGGCTTCTTTTTATCTCTGTTTCGGTAGAGGAGCGAGGTAGGAGCTTCTTCTTTGCTGCTGTGTGTGATTTTTTTTCCTTGGCAAGGATGACTTGATTGGAGGTTATAGAAGAGGGCCCACCATGTTTTTGTACCACTGGTTAGATCATCGCGTTGCGTGCAGGATACGGCAATACCGCGGCCAATGGCAGTAGATGGAGAAGAGCGAGTTCCAATCACCGCACAACAGATTGTGAGATCATTAGGCACCACAAATATTGCAATGACGGACGACATGCTCCAAATTCTCTCGAACTTTGATCACAGATTCTCTAGCATGAATGACAAGCCCAAGAAGCTAGAGTTTAGTACCTCGCATGAAGTAGGCACAACAGCTATAAATGAGGATCTACAGTCGAAGCATTCCTGACCTTCTTCACGGGGCGTGGGCAGTTTGAAGATGATCGAATCGCACTTTAATCATGCGGAGGATGTGGTGGTTCGATGGCATCTGGGATACTCAGAGCAAGCCAAGCAGCAGAGGATTTTTGAATGCCCGGAAGAGGAGGCTTCCACTTATCTAGAAGCGGTGGACGAGGTACAGAACTTGCTGGATTAGTTGTCAATGCAAAACAAGGAGGAGGAGCAGCAGCCTGCACCCCTTGAAAGAGCACAGAACGTGATTCAGCTGGCGATGGAAAGACTAGAGGAGGAGTTCTACTACTTGCTTGCGCAGAACAGCCAATATGTGGACCTGGATTGGCTCTTTGACTCCATGGCAGTGGCTAGATCGTTCAGAAGCTCTTTCAATGACGATCATCATCATACCGTAGATGATGCCGCAGCAGTAGCAGAGATCAGCTTCTCCGGGGAGGAAGATGCCGCAGGAAATGAAGACGAAGATGTTCTCCCGGTGGCAAGACCAAGAGAAATTGTGCCGACAACAGTGGATTTGATCTCTTCTAAAGAGAGAGAGAGAAAGACAGCTTAGTGTCATTGTTTGTTTAGGCGTTTCAAATTCTCGTGGGTTGGGTTCCAGCCTCAGCTTCCAAGTTCAAGGGATAAGGTTTTGTAAATGAAAATTTGACTGAAAGTCCCAGGTTTAGGGTTTCTAGTTTTAGGGTTTGGGATTTTACGGTTCCTTTGACCCCCGGGGTTCACATGCAAAACATATGCGTAGGGAGGAAGGAGCGAGGGAAAAAGACAGACAAACAGAGATGCAACCTCCATTGCAACTTCTGTCCGTGTTGTCTGTTCACTCTTTTTCATTCAAACCCTCTCTTGCTGTGTCAATTGCCGGTAAGTTGGTCCATCTTGAAACTTTTTAAAATTGTGAACCATTAAAAATCTGCCTCATCAAAAGGCGGTTATGTCATTCTTGTAAAAGTACGCAACTGTTTTTGTGTCTTCCAGAGTTTGCAATGCCATTTGAGATGGGCACTTGTTGCTCTACACGATTCAAGAGTGAGTTTGTTTGATGGGTTTCTGAAGGGGTTGTTTCCCCTCTCTTTTTGAGATTTGTGTTCCTCTTTGAAAGTTGCTTTCTAAGGTGGCGGGTTTCAGTTGTGACTATCTAAAATTTTCTTTTGTATAGATTTAGTTGGAAATCATCTCACCATCCATCTCAAGCACAGTTTCAATCCATTCAAGAATTGAGCCTTTGATGATTGTGGGGATTTGAATCTTAGTGGCTTTGATATATGCATTTGATGATTATCCATTACAGGTTGTGGGTGGATAAGAAGCAGTTTCAATGAGAACAATCAGCGTACACCACTACAAAGGGTGGAATTTGGAAGAAGGGATTACGTTCCCAATCATGGGAAAAGGGGAGATGATGACTATTAATTAAAGTTTTCAACTACTCTACCTCCAATGTTCCGAAGAGGAATTTGTGCAGAGAGGGACTCAGTCTCATCATCATACCCAATGCAGTCTGTTTGAATTACCTATTGTGGTGTTGTTTCCGTATGTTTCTTTCCTGCCTCCTTCAGTATATGGCAAACTATGTAAACAATGAATCTTCATGGTCTTGAAAATTTTCATAAAATGTGGAGACATTGATCTCTTGAAAACATATGATAATGAGAATGTGTTAGGTGTTAGCAATCATGACCTTAAAAACATCCTTGACTCGTGGTTTTCTATGGGGTTTCCCGTATGAATGATCTCTTGAGTTTAATGTTGGCCTGGTTTGCTGGTTTTTCTGGCCACAGGGCGTGCGTAGGGTTAACTTCATAATGGTACAGCTGAGTGCAGACTTCCAAGGGTTTAGGGTCTTGAATGAATTTTGATTCATGTTACCAATGATGAGCTTAAACCTCATTACGGGATTGCAGGATGCATTTATGGAAGCATTGATGTGGTTTGGTGCGGGCTCTTGCAGTATTAAGGATGCACATTTGGGAGCACCCCAAGAACAGGAGGTGCATGTCTGATGTACCTCCCATCTTGTTGGTTTTACATGATGTTAATAGCTGTCAGGCATCTGTTCAGATCTTCATTTGCAGAGACAGGTTGAAGCAATGTTTTGGTTATAGGAGTGCAAAATACTACACAGTTTTTTGTTGTTGCTGAACTCAAAATACTTGGACTTGAGTTGATAGATCAGAACTAGAGCTTCATCATGTCATTGAATGTGATGCAGGTTTTTTTAACTCTAACTAATTTTCTTGGTGTTTTGGAACTGCAGATTTTTATGATGGCCCTGTACCATGGACAGGTGATAAGCAACAATTATGGAATGAGGTAAAGATTCGCATCCAAGGGTATTTGCCTTATGAATCTGGGACAGTAATCACATCTATCCTTCGTTTGATGCAATTTAAATAAGTAATTCAAAAGTCCATGTTGCCAATTGCAAAGTCGCATAACTGCACTGTTTCCGGCAGGTGAGGATGTGGCTGAGGCACTGGCTATGGCTACTAACTCAGTAGGGCTGACAGAAATGCCACAGTATGAAGTTGTAAATACTGAAGAAATCGACTGGGTTCAACAAGTGCAAGTGTTCAGACTTTGGCTGGTTTTTGAAACTTATTACCATCTGTATTTCCATCTTCAATTTTGCTTGATCACATGGACATTTCCTTCTCATGATTTAGTTTTATGTTGGAATGTAGTGTCAGTTCAAGCCAATTGAAGTGGCAAAAGGCCTGTGGATAGTCCCCAAGTGGAGCACACCTCTTGTATGTCATGTGCTTTCCTGTAGGTTGGTCCTATTCTTTTGGTGAACCCCCTTATTTGTGCATGTGCCAAGACGTTGGCATTTATGGACCTGAAAGAGCAATCAAACTCATTGATAGCTCATCAGACCACTGTTAGACCACTCTAGACAAGAAATGGCAGATCTGTTGATGTGGAAAGATGTATAAACGAGATGATCAACATTGACAGAAGAAACGTCTCCAAGAGCTCTCAAAAAGCCTTGTGGATGTGTGTAAGGTCTCAAACAGGAAAATGGAATCAAGAATTGAACTTCACCATGACCCACTGTGACCATTAGCATTGTTTCAAAACATTGAACCATTTATAATTGTTTTTTGGTGGAAATAATGCCACTGTACAGTCTTTTTGTTAGAACTTTTCTGGTGGAAATAATAATATTTGTTGAGAAGCTAGAATCCTTTGATGTATTCCAACAATAGGATCTAGTCTACCATAAAGTATCCTTTATTGGAAATTAAATTATTTGAGCTTGCTGCTGATCTGCAAGTTTTCTGCTGAACTGCAGGATCCAGAGGCACTGAATGTGATGCTGAACCCAAGGCTTGCATTTGGCACAGGTGAGCACCCCACCACTCGCCTTTGCCTACAATGGCTGCAACATGTTGTGAGACCTAGTGACCAGATCTTAGACTATGGCATTGGCTCTCGCATTCTTTCAATAGCTGCACTCAAGGTGATGCCCGAACTTTGAATCCCTTCTTTTCACTATGTAATTTGAAGTTTCCATACACAAGTAGCATCTTAACAACATCTCTACCACAATGGTACTCACTCATAAGCTGTTGCTTGCTCTTGCATTTGTGATCGAAAGGCCTTAAGACCATTGCTATTGGCTATGGTAACCTCTTATCTCTACTGTCTTAAATGTATGAACTTCTCTGGTGTTAGAGAGCATGTTTGTTTGTCCACCCATAATGGACTAATCAAATCTTGAACTATCTGTAAAATCTACATTCATGTTATAGATTGATAAGAGCAGGTTTTTGTGATTATACAGATGGGGGTTGATGGTGGTGTAGGAGTTGATATTGATCCCATGGCCATCACTTCTGCAAAATATAATGCATCTTTGAACAATATTGAACCTCACATGTTTCAAGTTCTTGAAGCTAGTGGAGATGACAACCCCTTGACCCTTGGCAAGGGCAAGTTTGACATTGTTGTGGCCAACATTTTGCTGAACTCTTTGGTGCAGTTAGCCACTTACATTGCTACTTACAACAAACCACAAGTCCTTGTGGGCCTCTCTGGTATTCTAGTTGATCAAGTGTGTTTTTATTACTGTCTCCAAATTCTTTTTCTTTACAATCAGAATTGTGCTGCAACTGGACAAGCAAGTCTTATGCCCTGGATTCTTCAAGAATCTCAGAGTGTTCTGGAATTTGGGAACCCAGACAAGGAAAAAGGGATAGCATTCAAGCCAGGCCATTGCAGACATTTTCTTCTTTGGCATCAATTGGTAGTCGAGGCCTGAAAAGCACCATTCTGTTGCACAATGCTCTTTTGCTATTGCTGAACCTTGGAAAATGTTCCCACAATTTTGTAACTTTCCTTTTGGAATATGCAGTTCTTTGCCTTGTGCATGTGTTTCTCAATGATTGTAGAGTTTTGTTGATCGATCTGTTGTTGACAGGCATTATTGGCAATTTTAGATAGCACATTAAACAAAGCAGATGAAAACCTTAAACCCTAATCCTAACAGTGGGACCATGTGACACATGGCGATTCAAACTCTCAAAAAATTAGTTGCATTTGTTGTGCTGCCATGTGGCGCACTATAAACGGTACGATGAAAAGCCCTAACCCTAACCCTAACCCTAATCCTAAAACATGGGCCAGCAGTTGCATTTGCAACTAAATCTAACAATTGTTGTGTTGCCATGTGGCGCACTATAAAAGGTATGATGAAGAATCCTAACCCTAACCCTAACCCTAATCTTCCCCACGTGCACAATGACATAGCACGGTTGATCCAACACGTGTCCGCACCCCAACGACTACGACTTGGACGGTCTAGATTAATCAAAATCATTCTTAAAACTAAATATTTAATTACAAAATAAAAGTACACGTGTTCGCATACAATTGGGTTAGCTAATTAACATGTAATGCAGTGTGAACGCAACCCCTATAGTTGCATGCAGTCACACGCCCAACTGCTAGTATAGAGTATGGGTGGATGACATCGTATAACCCAACCGTATGTACTTGTATTATACGACTGTCGCATGCAACTGCAAATTTCATGCAACTTATCGTTCCCAATTGGGCGAATTTCTAGTTGCATGTGTCGCATGCAACTAAAAACCAGTTGCATAAGACAGTTACAAAATGCCAAATTTCTAGTAGTGATATGTTATCTAGTTGAACATGGAAATTTTTATCTAAAGTTGTTATTTCAAATTGGACTACATTTTTAGAGTTTATTTCAATAGGACAAGGTTGTAACAATGGATACCATGGTTTTAATTTGTCAAACTTGACATCCTTGGAGATTATCATTTATTTTGTGACAAGTTCAAAACATTTATAAGCTTTATTATGCATATCATAGCCTACAAAGACAATGAATTGACTTTGCATCAAAGTTTTTTCAGTTTTCTTTTTGTACATGTACATAAATGACACAACCAAAAAAATTTAAAATGCGTAAGTTTGGTTGTTTACCAAAAAATGTTTCTTCTAGTGTAGCATTAGGATTTGCCTTTGTTGGACTATGGATGAGCAAAAATGCCATAATATTTATAACTTTTGTCTTGAAATAAAAAGGCAACTAATTTTCTAAAGCCATATTCTTGGCCCTTTCAATCAGCAACTTATTTTTCTTTTTGGTAACCCCATTTTGATGTGTGTGGGATTGTCTCAATTGACGAGGAATCCCATGTTGTTTGCAAAATTCATTGAATGTTCCCAAAGTAAATTCACCACCTTTATTTATTTGCAAATAACCATTTTTTGCATTGGTTCTACTTCCACAACTTGCTTAAAATATTGAATTTGTTGAAGGTTTCACTTTTCTTCTTCATGAAGAAAACCCATGCTTTCCTTATAAATCATATGTGAAAGTAACAAAATATTTAAAGTCACTTAATGATGCATGTTGCAGTGGGCCACATGTATCTAAATGAACAACTACAAGACTTTGGTTGACCAATTGGTGTTCTTTTGTGGGACTCTTTCTTTCTACTGCTTTCTAAGTAAACAGGCTTGACAAATGTGATTAATTGATACTTGAGCTTGGGTGTCCCATCTGTTAATCCCTTAACATTCAAATGATGCAAATTCTGGTAGTTCAACTAACCAAGTCTTTTATGCCACAATTCTACAAAGTCTAGTTTGACAAGGTTTGCTTTGAATTATCTATTTGAGAAATCTTGTTTGCCAAAACCACATTGCCATACAACTAGATTTCAAAAAACAACTTGTATATAACTATTGTGCAACTATATTTGGGTATTACAACTACTATGCAATTATCCCCTTTAGAAATACGTGGAATTAATAAACAAATTGTCATGTCAAAAACTTAGTTAGTTATATTATAGTTGCAAGTGAATTGAAAATGGGTTTTCTATATAGTAATTTATATGCACCATACATACATTCATAGTCAACTATAGCCTAGGGGGGACATTTTGTGTAAAATTTGGGATTTATGTGCGTCAAATGGCTATTTTTAGGGGGGGTATTAGACAATCGTTTGACCTATTTTTAATCACCCTATTATTATCTTATTTTAAAATATATACATGACATTAAAACCACCCTATATTAATCATAATCCATTATCCATTATTTCATATTATAACATACCTTATGTTATAATTAAATCGATTATTTGAATAAATTGTATCTTATTTAAAAACTAATTTACTTATAATTTTTTCCCAACAACCAATATATTGAACCTTATTTTTTACTCACGTATTTTTTACTTTTTTTACTAGTGTCCAACTGTGTTTATTAATGAAGTGCATTGAAACTTACCTAATGTGCATATTTTTTATTTTTAAAAATTTTAAATGACATGATTGTTGTAAATTTGTATCTTGAAAATCCATTTCACGTTAAAAAATTAATCTTTTGCATGGATTTTTTTATCAATCACATGTTTAAGGATATTCATAAGTTGGCTTATAAATATTTATAATTAAAAGCATAAGGGACAATTATAGGATTTATAGTTTGATAATTGTTAAAATTATAAAAGCAAATCATTAGAGTTAGATTATGGACTTTCAAACACCACATTTGAGCCACCTAACCATACTTTCACCCATAAGTTTGAGGTAGAGGAAATCATACAGTATGAAAAAAAAAGGTGTTTTATAATTGGCCTTGTGACTCAATTTTTGAATTGCAATGACCATTTGTAACTCATTGTATTTTTACACTATGAGTATTATCAAACAAGTTGCATGAGTTGCAAAAGTTGCAAAAGTTGCAACTCATCATATATACGGTGTAACTACAACTCAATTGCAATTCTGTCAAAGCAATTTATTTTCAACTAATATGCAACTTCATAATTACAACCATGATGTCATGTTGACATTATTAATTTTCATCCATCCATTAAAATTTGACACGTGGTATTTTGAAGATTTTTGGATTAAAATGTTTTTTGAAAGATTGATCTCCATCATTTATTATGATTGTTAATGATGGTCCAAGATTATGACACATTCCACAATAAAAAAAACCATATGGCATATTAATTGAATATGAAAGAAAAAAATACCTATTTTAATAGCTAGGTAGGTCAATACATAACTATAGGTAAGTAGGTAGAAAAATAGGACCTACTTATGTAGGTAGGTAAATAGGTAAAAAAATACAAGACTAGGTGAATTAAATAATAGTTATGTAAATATGTTTTTTATTTTATGTTTTGCTTTTAGGGTTAAGCTTTTTTGACCTCATCCCAAAGTGGCATGTGTATTTTAATGTGAAAACATAAGAGAAGCCATCTTCTTTATATAGTTTGTGACATGGGATTCAAAGACAAAGCATATGGGTTTATTTTTTAGTTGTTTTTTATTTTTGATTTGAATTATAAGTACAAAAAACATTTCCCACATGTTGTGTGTTTGTTTTTCATTATGCAAATCATAAAATGAAATTAATAATTAATTGATATTTTTAATATGTGAATTAATTATTTAATATTTAATTATATGAAATAATGATTTAAAATTATTATTATTATTTTACAAATGGATTGTCAAAATAATTTATCTGAAAACTAAATTTTTGAGTAAATATTTGACAATTAATTATTTGGATTGATTATCTGAATTAACTAACTAATGAACTATGTTAAATAATTAATTTAATTCAAATAATTATTTATTTAATAAATCTAGATCATTAATATCAAATTGATTGAATAAAAATGTATTTGATCTAAGATAATCAATTATCCAATGATTAATAATCTAAATTCATATAATTAGTCATTTATTATTTGAATGCTTTTAAGAAAAAAGTTGCTTGAATCAAATTGATTTATAATTCATATTGATAGTTAATCATTCATTTAAAATAATTACTTCATAATAATTAATCAAATTATATAATAATTATTAAGTTATTGAAAAATAATTAATCACCAAAAATTAAAAATTAAAAATGAATTTGGGTAAAAAAGATCAAAGTATGAATAATATATCCATATGTACACCCAAATTGAATTTTTAATGTAATATACACATTGTTTTTAGTTTCACATTTCAATTAATGACATGTATGTAGATAATTAATTTGTTAATGGATTGAAATAATTAATGATCTAATAATTATTTTGATTAATTTGTCTAATTTTTTATTATGTATCCCCAACTTCTATAAATATTAATCTGATTTTTATTTGATGAATAATTATTGTTCCTACACATCATATTATTAAATTTAATGAACATAATTACATAGTTAGTTAATTCATAATCAATTTTATGAATTACACTTATTTATTCAGATTAATATTCAATTATGTATTATAATCATTAAATTCATAATAATTAAGTGTGTTAAGCATAGTTAATAGGGCATATTCATAATTAGGGTACTAAAAATGATGGTTTAACGGAAAACAAATTATAAAGGATTATTTTGGATTTTTATGACATTTATTATTTCATGATTATAGTGGATTTGTATATGACTATAACCAGAATGATGTCATGTAAATCTATTAAAAGAATCTAAGAATAAATTGGATATAATATAGATTTTTTTGAGTCATTTTAAGTAATTTGAGTCTTTGTTTTAATTGCAATTTTCATCTTAAATGAATCAAAAGGAATGTATTAAAAAATGAAATTGACTTCAATTTTCTTTCATGGATACATCTATCTTTGGTAATGTTCAGATGATGCATTTGATTAAATAATATAATAAAAAAAATTTGAAATCTATAAAATCCATTTGGAAAGGGCATTAATGAAAATGATTCCTTTTTTTTCCCATTTGGTTGATTTGTTGTATTCACTAGGCTTAAAATTTGTGGTCCCACATATCAATAAAATGTCTAGAAAATTTTTATGCAAAAAAACATGTTAACTTGTATATAAAAGCCTATACACTTTTTTTGCATTTTTTGTTTTTTACTAAAATTTTTATGCATTATTACATACGCATGTGAAAAATCACAACCACCATGAAGATTATCATAATTTGAATTATCCAATATCTCTCACTTAAATTTATTCCATTTAGATTTTATATTTAGAAGATAACAAAAACAAAGTCCTTGAGTCCAGTGGTCAAAAAGTGGTGCCCTGAATGTGAATATGCCCAATATTTAATTGTGAAATTATTGAACCAATAATTCTTTATAAAAAATTACATATGAATTTGTATCCTTATTAAATTATGAATTGTTGCACAATAGTCACAACATAGTTCAATAATGGCATACTAATGGTTCTACTAGTTGTATCAATGGGAATCATAATCGAAATTTAGTTGAAACATAGTTGTTGTGTTAATGGCACAATTACAACAATTGTAAAATAGTTGTCACATGTAATTATTGAAAAAATCATCTTGTCATCTTTTTAATAGGTTGATTTTTCATGATGTATTTGTATTTTTTACAACATCGTTTAGTTGCACATTAACCAAGATAATCACATTATAGTTGCATAAGTTACGTAAGTTATTTAATAACTACATGTATAGACTATTTAATAATACACGTGTACCTATACATATATATTTACCTACTAAATACCTACCTACCTATTTGGTCCTTATTTACTACCTACCTACTTTAATATTAGGAGTTTACCTAGCTACCTACTATGTACATATCTACCTACTTACTTATTAGGTACATACACCCTACTTACTTACCTATTATGTACATACGTATTTATTCAATTACTAGGTACCTACCTACCTCCCTCCTATTTATGTACTTATTTGATTATTAAATACCTATCTATTTCTACCTACCAACCTACCTATTTAGAAAATATTTATTCTTTACTACTTATGTACCTATGTAGTAAATACTTACCTCCCACATCGCTACCTACCTATTACGTGCCTCCTACCTACTTACCAAGTACCTACGTATATACGTACATACCCATTAGTTACATAGCTAATAGGTTATTTTAATAATTATTTAGAGGTTATCTAAATAGGTATTTAAAATAAATATTATTTGAATATTTACCTAGTAAGAACATATGTTACATAGGGTAGTGTGAACAACTAACTTAAATAGTGTAAGTAGGTAAAAAGTATACAATCAATATTGTTTCATGACCACAATGAATGTCATTTGTGAAGTTTAATCTGAGGACCCCAAAGATTAAATTCAACTCCTTTATCACAAAGCCACCCCACATGTTGTGTAAATGTTTTAATGTTTCTTTTATTTAAACCACATTTCATTTAAAGATTACATAAAACCCCCATTTGATCATTCATATCTTATTAATAATTTATCCAAGTGAAAATTGAAAATTTATTCATAAAGTTCTTTCAAAAATTTACACAATTATATAGAATGTAAATTCATTTCAAAAGAAAAAATATTTTTATTTTTTTATTGAATAACATTTCAATGACAATTCTTTGGAAAAAATAAATTTAAAGACATTATTGTAAATGGAAAATCCTTTGTGGGTAATGCAAAAATAAAGAAAAAATACATTTCATATGTTTAATCTTTCATTTCATTTAGGAATTTATATTATACAATTTGCTTCCAATAATTCATAATTTTAATAATAGCTTCTAATTTAAACATATGAGTCCATATTTTATGAATGGATCATAAATAGATTATATATATGTATAATTCTTTTATATTAATCGTATTAAATATGATGTAAAAATATTTTAATCTAATTTTGAAAATATTAATTAATTTTATAGTAATATTATTTTTTTGAAATTATAAAATTTATTCATTTTACCCAACATGTCATAGTTATTTATGTCTATTTATACTTATATTAAATGGTTAATAATCATTTAAAAAGCATTGTATAATAATTTGATGATTACATTGTTTATATAATGACACATCATTTTATTAACATCATTTGCATAGTCATTTTTTAGTTATATTCAAAATGATTTTATTTTGGTCACATTTTCAAATGATATCTTGGACATCCATATTACTTTGTCATCAATCATGGATGCAATACTCGTATTTGTCCCATATATACAAGTTGGGGTACTCCCATCATGCAATACCCACATCTCGATATTACACCTCACCTTGATTTTATTTTGATCACACAATATTGGCTATACAACCATAAAAGTAATCTCTATATCTAAATCTTATGTGAAATACATTCATCCATTCATCCATCCATCCATCCATGTGGTTGCAAGCAACATCTTCACGAAGGTGTTGACAAATATTTGAATCACATGGCTTTACATATCTTTCTTTAAGAAACAAATCAAATTTCCTTACAATACTTTCATGTGGGTGTGGATAAATATTTTTAATCATGGTCTTACATATCCTATTCAAAAACAAATTCAATTTTCTTGCCATAATGCTCATTTGATTTCTTGTGATATCATATCATTCATTCTCAACAATCACAAGGTCAATTGGAGTGATGATGAGGCACATAGGTGCAATCAAGTAAGTAAGTTAGTGTGGTAAGTATCTACCTACTTCAAGGTTTAGTAGTAGGTAGGAAGGTGGAAGGCCCAAGGAACAATGTACTTGGTTTACTCTAAACCCTAAACCCTAAACTTGGTTTACCTTAAGCAGAATGTGAATTTGTAGGCTTTTTCTTCACAAAAATAAATAAAATTCCACCTCCAGAAAACCTAAAAGCAGCAGCAAAAATCCTCACCCAAAAAAACTCAAATCAGCAACAAAATCCTCACCAAAAAAGCAGGATCAGTACATGTAGGTTTCTTCACACAGCCCCCACACACACAAAAAAAAAAGCCATGCAAAGATTGAACTCCAGAAACCTAACAGCAGTAGCAGCAAAAATCCTCGCACAGAAAGAAAGCAGGATCTGAACATGTAGTAGTTTCTTCACACACATAAAGCCAAAAAAATAAAATTCCATGCAAAGATCGAATCTCCATACACCTAGCAGTAGAAAGAAGACAAAAGAAAATCGTCGCCCAAAAAGCAGGATCTGAACATGTTTATCAAAATGAAAAAAAGAAAGAAGAAAGATGAATTCAAGGGGGAGGAGAGAGAGAGAGAGAAAAAGAGAGTGTGTGTGTGTGTGTGTGTGTGAGGAAGAGAAGTCCGTGGATGGGTTTTCTCATGGACATGATTCAGTGGACGTGTTCGGTGTGATAAATTCTTTCTTTCTTTTGTTGGGTGTCTTTCTTTCTTTTTTTCTTCATAGTCTCTTGTGGGGTTTTGTTTGATCCCGTTTGTTTCTGTGTTTTTTTTTTCGGTTTGTTTTGGTTGTTATGCTATGGTAGATTGCAAAACACAACTACCCATAAGACTAGAAACTAGCACCGCCCTTCTTCCCTGGTGCTGTAAGTGAAGTTGCTCCTCTCTCTTAAGGTACCCAAAAAGCTTTGCTCTTTGACTGGGTTTTCTTTTTTTCCTTTTTTGTGTGAAGAGTTTGGCAGTGCAGTTTTTGTAGAAGGGAACATCCAGATCCGAGTGAGAGAGTAGAAAGGAGAGAGGGATTTGCAAGCAGTTGGAGGGAGCAATGAGGAGAGCAGCTTGGCAGCTGGGAGTAGCAGCCCGAAGGCATAGTAATGCCGGTCTGCAACAGCAGCAGCAGCAGAAGAGAACCAGCAGTGATCTATTCCACCAAGTGCTAACAACAAGACGCAGTTTTGCTGCAGATCAGAGTAACAGTAGCACCAGCAGCAGTTTGAAGAAGACTGCATTATATGATCTGCATGTAGAGCAGGGTGGCAAGATGGTGCCATTTGCAGGATGGAGCATGCCCATCCAGTACAAGGATAGCATCATGGAATCCACCATCAATTGTCGTGCTGCTGGAAGCCTGTTTGATGTGTCTCACATGTGTGGGCTGAGCTTGAAGGGTCCTGATGCCATTCCTTTCTTGGAAACACTAGTGGTGGGAGACATTGTAGGTCTTGCACCTGGAACTGGAACTCTATCAGTTTTCACCAACGAGAATGGAGGTGTGATTGATGACACTGTCGTCACCAAGGTAGGTTTAGGGTTTAGGGTTACACAGCATATATATGTGTGTGTGTGTGTGTGTATCCCTGTCTGTCCACTTTCTCTCTCATACCTAATCTTCTTGGGATATTTGCTGCATTTGAGTGGGATTTTTTTTTTAAAAAAAAACTGTGTACCTGATGAGCTCCTTTTCCCTCCCAATGGGTATGTGTATTATGACTTTATCAGGTGTCGGATGAGCACATTTACATCGTGGTGAATGCGGGTTGTCGAGACAAGGATCTTCAGCATCTGGCCAAGCATTTGAAACCCTTCCAGGATGCGGGTAAGACGGTTGGATGGCATGTGCACGATGAGCGCTCATTGCTGGCTCTGCAAGGCCCACTTGCGCCCGAGGTATTGCAGAAGCTCACTTCTGATGATCTCAGCACGCTCTACTTTGGTGATTTCAAGATCCTCAAGATCAATGGATCTGACTGCTTCTTAACACGCACCGGGTACTCAGCAGCTGCATTTCCTTATTCTTTTTCCTTTGTATTTTTGCTGTCACAATATCCATGTTTACTAAGGTGCAATCAAGCAGCCATTTGCTGCTTGTAGAGAGGATTTGAGCACTTGTGTACTGATTGTGGAAGTGGCAAATACAGGTACACAGGTGAAGATGGGTTTGAGATTTCTGTTCCAAACGAGGATGCAGCAGCATTAGCACTAGCAATTTTGGAGAAGAGCCAAGGCAAAATTCGGCTTACAGGATTGGGTGCCCGTGACAGTCTGCGCTTGGAAGCAGGATTATGCCTCTATGGCAATGATTTGGAGCAACACATCACACCTGTTGAGGCAGGACTTGCATGGACAATTGGAAAACGGCGGCGTGCAGAGGGGGGCTTTCTGGGTGCCGAGACCATTTTGCAGCAGCTGAAAGATGGTCCTGCCAGACGGAGGGTAGGCCTGGTGTCTAGTGGAGCACCTGCAAGGAGCCATAGCGAGATCTTGGATGGTGACGGGAAGAACATAGGGGAGGTCACAAGCGGCGGCTTTAGCCCATGCTTGAAGAAGAACATCTCTATGGGCTATGTTGCAAATGGGTATCACAAGGCTGGGACTCAAGTTAAGGTGACTGTGCGAGGGAGGCAGTATGATGCTGTTGTGACAAAAATGCCATTTGTGCCTGTGCATTATTACAAGCCTGCAGCAGCAGCAGCAGCAGTGAAGGCCTGAATCCTAAACCCTAAACCCTTCAGCAGTTATCTCATGAACCAGCTCAAAACGTTCGCTGATTTCTGACAGGTCCACTAATTCAGTTATGCTCCATGTGCTAAAGTTGCTGGATCAGAATTGTAGAAATCACTCAAACATCTTCACAAAGGTAATGGGCAATAATAAACAAAAATCTTTTGTTTTGCTCACCATTGCCAACACCTTCTCTAGTTGCTTTGAGCCAGTTGTTGGCATTGTTTGATCAAGAAGATCCACATTGGGTTACCTGATCAAAATGTTGGGCTACTGTGCTAAGGACTTGCTTTAGAGAACCTGCCCCTACAAATGGAAAGAGATTAGCTGTTAAGAAGTCTCATTGACTGGAAAGTGTTTCTGGATGGAGATTTGGGTGACCTTTACTTGTGTCTGAATTTTGTGGGTCTTCCAGGACTAGATGTTAGGAGTGTCCACGAGCTAGTTACTTGTCAGGATGCTAGGTGTCTTTAGATTTTGAAGCACCCCAACTCTTGCGAAATCAAAACTGAGACTGGGTCCAAAATGTGATCATTGCATGAGAAACAGGTAATGCCCTCTAATCTGAAAATGCTCTGAATGTTCAAATCTGAAAAACCCAAATTGGATAGTGATACTTAAATTGTCTAAAATGAAGTCAAAAAAGCATCGCTAGTTTTGAAAGCTTACATGTAATTCTTTACATTCTAGTGCCATAGATGGTAATCATATTCTAATTATTGCATCTGAGATAGATCTAAAATCATGTTTTAAAAAATTCACATTGATTGAAAGAGTTGTAGATTTGAAATGTAGTTTTTGGGATTCTAACTATGGGTGGATAGTCAGTATTCATGATTGGGTTTTTTCTCAAAAGACAAATTTAGGAAATCATGTGATGAAGGACAAGTTTTTACTTTTCAAGTGGGTAGGAGGAGATGTTTATTCAATGCAACCATGAGTCTATTCTCCTTGCAAATGTGAAAAAATGGGTTGCAAAGATACAAAACAAATTGGAACTTTATCCAATCAAGTCACTATTACAAAACATGGTATTATTTGATTGGAAAACTAGACCCAAAACCATTCATTTTATCATTTGGTCAATTTTGGCCACTTGGTCGTATTGATCAAGTTAATTTGACCATGTCCAATTTGATTGGCGTTTTTGCAATTGGTGAAATTGGAAAAAAGTTTGAGCAACCAAAAAAATTTTATTTTAAAATAATAATAAATAAATAAGTACGTACATACCTACCCACCCTCCCATGACCTCCTACCTACCTATCCACAACCCACGTAGGTATTATACATTTACACACATGTACAAATTCATATATATATATTTATATATATGAAAATACATATTACTTTGCATAATATATATTGGTGAAGGGGATTGAACATTGGTCTTGGTTTTAAACCAATGTCTTGACCATCAAACCACCACACCATTTTATAAAACAATATGATTCCAAATGCATTTAACATGTTTCCTTGAATTTCAATGAATTTTTTGGTCAACATTTGAATTTTAATAAGTAGGTAAGTAGGTACATAAGTAGGTACAAATGCTCACCTATCTATGTTTTTAAATGTACATACTTAAGTATGTAAAACATAGGTAGATATGTAAGTATATATGTAGATGTTAGGTAGGTAGGATGTAGGTAGAACATAGGTTGGTATATGTTAAGTAAGTAGGTAGGTAGCCTAATAGGCATAGTAAATAGAGTAAGTAATTAAATTAAGATGGCCTATTTCACCAAGCATGACCATTCAATATGGTCAATTTGACTAAGCCATGGGCATTTTGACAAACAATTAAAAAAAATTGTCCTTGATTAGATGTATGATTTAACATTTGGTCAAAATTGTCATTTTAATTAAGTTGAACATTTTGAAAAGTTATGATTTGTAGTAATGAGTATAAATATGTCAATGGAAAGAGCTTTTGGAATGCTAAAATGAATGTTTTAATATTATTCAAAAGAATAGATATTCCATTGTGTTACATGTTGGATTTGGTGATAACTTACATAGTTTTGCAAAACGTGTATTGTCAACTTGAATGACTTTAATATGGATTGGGCTTTGGAAGCTCAAAGATAAACAAAAAATTAAAAGTGGCCAAGAAATAATCAAACAAATGAAAAAGTTACAAAATCCAAAGATAATGGATGATGATAGGATTGACATGGAGGACATAGAACATCACAATGAGATGCAGATTTGACAACATTGAAAACAATCCCAACAAAAAAACAAAAGAAAGGAAGATTAAAAAGATGTTGACAAAGGTTACAACAATCCATGATTTTTTAATAGAAGTTTTTCTAAAGTTAATTTGAGAAAAAAAAAATGTTGTTTTTTTAGATACATTTGGATTTGAATCAAATTGTGATGAATGATTCAAAATTCAAATGTTATATAACCTATAGCTTATTTATGACATGTTTAATTTGGACATCCATATTTTTGAATAAAACATCGATTTTTGCAAATTTGTGTAACATTGTTGTATTATTTTCAACCATGGTTGAAAAATGTTCATAAACATTGGTTTATTCCCTTTTGTTTTATTTTTAAATTTCACATCAAATGAAAGGTCTGTCCAAAGGCTATTTACTACCATCATTATTAAAACCACAATCAAGTTTAATTTGAAATTTAAGGATGCCCACAATCTCATCAATTTCATTTACAAAAATATTCACATGTTTTATCACATTTCCTTTTTGATGCCCATCACCTATGCAATACATCATAAAAAGACATTCATGGCAATCATTATTTGAAATCGCATTTGCAATTTTGTCGTCTTTGTGTTGCTTTTGAATTACATTGAATTTTCACTTGTAAGCAATTGGAGTCATTGGGAAATTAAGGATTGAAGCCAACATTGAAATGTGTAATTTGAACCATGTATTCATTTCTAGAAAGGAAATTAATTGAAATAAAAACTCATGTTTTATGAGTTCAAAATAATCCTTGAAACAAAAAATTTTAATTAATTACATTGATAAATCCAATGTAATTTATATCCAAACACTTGAAATATTTTGTTATGTGGTTAGCTCCTATCCTTTCCTTAAACAAGTGTGTCAAACCTCAATGTGGTTGAAGTGGAGATCGTTAATGGAGGGGCAAAGGGGGCAAGAGACAAAAACCTTCAAAATGTTTAATTGGCCCAATTTGAATATATTTTTTGGGGTTTTTTGCGTACATTGTTTTCAAAAAATATATTATTTCATTCAAGTTTCAAATCTAATTTCAAAGAAGTTTCATATTTGAAAATTTCTATCAAAACAAATATAATTAGGATTTCAATTGAATTAGAATTCACCATGTGGATTAATAAGTCATGAAGAGACTAAAGCGGAGTTTGTAGTTATTTTTTAAGACAATTAAACGGAGTTCAAGGCTAAACATTTATTATGCATGTAGGTTATTTCCTCTTCGTCACTTATAAACTAGCTCCCTATTGATACCACCTGAGCCCTTCATACATCTTTCTTTTTTGTTTTGGGTGAAAGTTTAATTTTTACACATGTAGATAATGAGAAATTGGGTGATTTGTAACTAGCTTTACAATTGGATTTTGGACTGTAATGACCATTTATAATTCATTGGAACTTATTGTGTTTCTATAGGTGTGAAATACTATCAAACAAACTGCATGAATGAATGTTGTGATTATTTTGAGCACAATATTTCATAAGGTTATATTTTAGGAGTTTTGTGTGCCAAACGATTAATTATTCCATTTCATCCTTTTTGTATGTTATTTTTATGCCTTGGTAACTCCTTTTTTTATTTCAATCTTCAATCCCTTTTTGGAAGCATGATTATTATGCATTCATTCATTATCGTTTATTAAAACAATTTACTAAATGTCACAACCCTAATTGTGGTATTGTGGACTTACAACCAAGGTGGGGGTGTAATCCAGGAGTCACATTCACATTCGAGAGAGTGTGGGAGAGTGTGAGGGAATGAACTCACACACTCGCAAGTGGACTCCCATTTTGGAAATTAAAATATTGATGGATTTCTGAATTTGTAAAAAACATTTTGAAGGATCAAAATTCATTGGATTGAGGACTTCCTTATACCATTGGAAAATTCTTAAGATGTAGATGTCTGTAATGGGGTTGCATTATCCATTTGAATACTTACAACACAAGTTATGGTTGAAAGAAAGGTTAGGAGTCAAATTGACATTTTGACATTCGACCATTAAAAGTTAGGAATCACCTTATTTATGTGTGTGTAGGAGGCATGCCACATATAGTTGGAAATTTTTCGATAACTAAAGGCATCCAAATTATTTGGTTACTAAAATTTGGCACAAGTATCCCAAAATTCATCCCTTTTTATATTAGTTCAAATAACTCTTGCCTTAATGGGTGATTCCTAATAATGGCTACCATGCAACGTGTTGACAAAAGTTGTTCAATTAATATTGACAACAATTTGCTCAATGGCAAGTTTGAACAAAATCTACCTTTCAACCATTAAAAAGTTGGTTCCAAATTGTGTTTCAATGGGGTTTATCAGCATTAGGTTGATTTTATAATGATGAAAAATTGTTAGTGGTGCATGGTGTTATCACATAAAAAAATAACTTTTGTGTTTTTCACAATTCGTTTTTCCCCAATCTTCCAATAACAAGTTCACACAAAGAACAACGCAACTTTGAAAATAAAAACTTGGAAAATGACAAGTTAGAAAGTCAGCCACATTTCTCAATGCTCAAAACATTGTCTATACAAATTTGTACAATGTTGTCAACTCCAATGGTTTCGATGTATCCAACCAATACATTACATTATGTAATAGGCATATTTCATTCCCCATTTATGTCAATGGAACTTATGAATACATTACCATTTGGATTGAACAAACATTAGGTTCAACATAGATGTTGTGCAACTTTATCCCAAGCATTAAAACAAATGGTTGTTCCATATTTGTGAACTAAATTCCACGTCCTTTCGATTACCTATTTGGACACATCCACCTTGGATTGGTAATCCATGGTATGATGGGGGTTTGTAGTAGGTTTGAGATTTGGAAGTTGTTTTCACAACTTCTTTAAATGTTGGGTGTCGCACAACATTGAAAGGGATATTCACCTCATCATACAATAAACTTGCCTACTATTTTGTCCAAATTTTGTTTTTTGGTTGAATTCAATCCCTCGGGTAATGAAACATGTCAAAAAGTTTGAATGTTATTATTTGTTGATTTTTTATGACCCCTTATGTTGTTTATAGAGGGGTGAAAATTTGATTTTTCTCCAAACCTTATTTCAATCGAAAGTCTGTACAAGAAGTTATGGGCATCCAAAGTGGCAGGAGTCCCAATTTGAGAATTGTGGAACTTTTGACTTGGGAGTCTGGGGAAAAATGTCATTTGGGTGTAGCCCCCATCGCAAATCACAAAGAATACTATAAGGGGGAAGGTGGTGGCTTCCCCCAAGTCTAGGCCATGGTAAGTTTGTTGAATCTATGCAGCAAAAATGCTCCAATTATGCACTAACCAATTTTTTGTTTAGTTTATGCAAATCAATATGAATAATTAACATGCTTGTCATTCGTCCTAGTCCCCATCCCGAAGCTCCAACATGCCCCTCTTACCTTTCAAGTGTTATGAGTGAGGTTTGTACCTTAATTCTTTCTTTTGTTATTTTCATTTTGGAATTCACATTTGAATCTTTCAAAAAATTTGGGGGTGTGTCACTAAGTGGGGTTCTTTTCACCTTTTTTCATTTTTGAACTGGTAAATGATTTTTTTTCTTTCATGTTTATTTCTTTTTTTGATTAAGAACACCCACATCATTAATCTTGTTGCAATTGTTCATCATGTTTTTTATCATTTTGCATCCCCATTGGGCTTGGTGGGGTTAGTAGTTCAATTAAACAAGTGCATTCTTTGATCCCCTTTTGGTTTGCATTTTAAATACCATTAAGGTGTTAAACATTTTTTTTCATGAGGCTTTAGATGCCATGCGCCATGTAAAAACATTTTTAAAGTAAAGGATATTTAAGTTTCTTTTGGGATTTAAAAGAAATATTTTGCCCAAAAGTCATATTATATTTTTCATTGTTCCCTTTCACTTTGGAATTTCAACATTAATTGGCCTTTTTCATTCAAATTGAACATTTACATTTTTGGGAGCTTTTTAGGGTTGAATTTTTAAAATTGTTGAAAGGATTTTTTTGTTTATTAACATGTGATTTTTTTCCATCTATTTTTAAAGGGGCAATAGGTTTCATTCTTATTAAAACCATCACTTCGACAATTTACTTTGGGAGCTAAAGGTTTATGGCCCCAATTATTGCAATTTTTTATCTATTGTTCATTTTTTATTTAAGGGAAATATTTTATTTGTTTTGATTTTTTCAATTTGAATATGGACATTTTTGAATTTTTTAGATGTTTATTTGTATAGGCATTAAACACCTCAATTTTTAAATTTGGAGATGAAAAATCTATAATTATATTGGAGTTTCGTATTGAAAGTAAATATTGCATTGCATTAAAAGAACTTGTTCATAAATTTGAACTTATGGATTCAGATGTTCTGGTGAAGGCCATGATGCAATTCAAATTTGGAAGTATAAAGATGCTTGAAGGTCAGATAAATGTTGAATGATAAAATTGGTGGGTCCAAAAAATCCACTTCCATTTCAAGCCCATTTGAAGTTGACACATAACCTTCATTTTCGAATAGTGTAGGTTTGTATTTATATTTTCAATCAATTTTCAAAAAGGGGTGCTGATCATTTTTAAACAAATATTTTTGAAATTTTGAGCAAACATTCATTTTCAACATCATTTTTGACATTTCTTAATCCTTGTTATATTCATTTAAAATATTATACAAGTTAAGGTTTAGATGATTGGTTATTCATTTGTTTAATCATCTCATCATTTTATATGACCTTGAACATCTTTTCATTCACATTGCACACCATGTTGGATCTTTTCCATCCAATAATTCATAATTTAGTTTAGTGCATATGTGGTTAACCTATAAATTGAATGGAGATACATCTTTTATGATGTGTTTATGGGGGGATGACATTGCTATTCATGATGTTGTTTAGGATGTTTTTGTTTCCATTGTTAAAGGTGTTATGTTTTATGTTTTGCATGAACAAACACATGTGTTTTCATCATCATCCTTTCAATTTTCATGTTGACAAGTTAATATCATGCTCGCTTGAGATGGGGTTTGCATTTTAATGGATGTTATCATCACTAATTCAATTCAAACATATTTAATTATGAGAACCCCATTTACTAAGGGGTTGCAATAATGATTGTGATTTAGGCAAACAATATGTTATATCATATTTTAACACTCAAATGATGCATCATAAAGGTATTTGGATGCTTACGCTAACAAACTGATTTTTTAGTATTGATGTGTGAACATGACATGATTAACCAAAGGTTTTGGATGTTGTCATAAGTTAGTTTTGCATTTATTTTATAAGCAAAATGTGTTTATGATTTTATAAATTATTCAAACCTTTAGCATATTGAAATGAATTATTGTTGTTAGGGAGACCTTTATAAAACTACATGTTTTTTCAAGTGCTTTACCCATTTTTTTGATAGATATGTTACATGTGCACTATTAAAATTCTTTGTTTTTCAAACCATGTTATTTGGTCAAAAGGAACCCCAAAGTGATAGGTGTAAAAAAAATCCTTTGATTTTTTAAGACAGGTCGATTTAAACAAGTCTAGTATGACTAAGATGGTTTTTTGACCAATTGTAGGATGGTGTTTTTTATTAGAATTTTTGACCATTACTTTTTGACAATTGGTCAAATGTTACTAGTAAAATATAACTAATAAAATTATTATTATTCTAATCATTTAGTTAAAATGTGACATCATATGAATGTTGTCACATGGTAACATTATATATTGCCACATAGGAACATTATGTTCTGCCCATGTGGCAACATTTGTATGGTGCCACATGTCAACATATTGTTATGCAATAAAATGGAAGGTTGATAGGTAACACCTATGCAACCCTTACATTGTATGTACATGTACCTATCACCAAGTATACGAGTTCATGTACATTAATTGCCCAAGTTTGAACCATACACATTATGGAGGCATCCAAATGCTTTAGCCATCAAGTCACACAACTTTTTGTTAGTAAAATTTGTGTAACATTTCTTTTATGTTGTTAACTATGAAACAATTTGCAAATCCCAACTTTGGCATATTTAATTTTTTTTTTTTTTGTTTTACATGAAGCAAATAAAGGCATAATCTTATAACTTATTCAAAGATCTAATAAATAAAATAAATATATTATATAAATGTTCAAATGAGTTGTAAAAAAATATTTTTGAAAATAACAAGTTGATGACAAATTTCAAAACTTGTTAAATTTTGATTCTTCCATTTCAAACTCCATTTATTAAACTAGATAGGGTACATTTCATAAGTAGGTTGGGTAGGTAAATAGGAAGGTAGAAAAGGTAGGTAGGTTGTAAAGTGGGAAGGAAGTGGGAGTTAGGAAGTAGGTAGATAATAGGTATAATACAATTGTAATTAGGTAGGTTGAAGGTACATAAATTTAAGTAGGTTATACAATGTTAAATAAGTAGGTAGATAACTTGTAGGGCCATGGTAGATGGGAGGTAGGAGGTAGGTTATAGGTAAGTACATAGTTTTAGCTATTAAGGGGATCGGCCTAAGTAGGTATAATACAATTGTAACTAGGTAGGTTGAAGGTGCATAAATTTAAGTAGGTTATACAATGTTAAATAAGTAGGTAGATAACTTGTAGGGCCATGTTAGATCGGAGGTAGGAGGTAGGTTATAGGTAAGTAGGTAACATACAATTATTTAGTAGATAAGGAAGTAGGTAACATAAAAAATAATATTAAGTAGGTAGGTTGGAGGTACATAAACTTAAGTTGGTTGTAAGGTGTTAGTCAACTAAGTAGGTATGTTGTAAGACACGATAGTTGGGTGGGTAAGCAAATAGGTAAGTAGTACATCTAGGTGGATGAATAGGTAAGTATGTAGTTAATATAGGTAGGTAGGTAAATAAATAATATGTAAATAGGTAGGTGAGTGGGTGGATAGGTAGGTAGGTAATATGTAGGTAGGTTGTAAGATCGTAAGTGGGAGATAAATATGTAATAAACATTTAAAATGTACCTTTTGACTAGAGAACATTCATCATTTTGACTATAAATGTCAATTTCTTATGTTTAATTTGATTGAATGTTTCATTTAACTAAATCAATTCATCATTTTGATTAAGGTTGTTCAATTTGACTACATGTTTCAATTAAATAAATCATTCTAGTTAAATTGGTTGGTAAAAAAATTTGCTTTGAACCTTTAATCAAAATGGACATGTCCATTTGTAAAAAAAAACCAATTAGTCAACTTGGAGTGTTTGAAAAATTTATAATTCTAGTAGTGTGTGATTGATGAAAGTTTTAAGTCTTAATATGGTCCCCATATTTTTCTTTTGTAACTTCCATCGATGGTTGCATTATTGGGTGTTCATTCTTGGTTGGATACTAATATTTGTTTCCTTTTTCCCCATTGGGGGATGATTGGGGATTTGGTTGGGTTTGAACAATTGATGTTTTATTTAATAAAGGTTGGTAAATTTACATTATCATTAAAAATGGTACACATAAGGTATTTAAATATTTTTGTATGTGATGGAATAACATGTAAAAAAACACAAAATCTTATAGAATATAAAGAAAACCAAAATTCTTCTTCGATTTCAATAACCAAAATCATCAAGTTGTGTACATATTTGTTGTGATGAGAATAATGGAATGAAAATCTTAAAGTAAAATTGCTTTTTAACATCATATGAAAAAATAAAAAACTTTGAATTATGATGGGACAATAAACTAAAATGCTCAAGGACACGACAGTTATACTTTTTAAATTCATAAACATGTATTGAAGGTTTATAGCTAAATAAACATGAACAATACTCACATGCGTAAATATTTTTTGTTACATGGAAGTTTAAGGAAACAATATAACCCAAAAATATTTGAAGATTTAATGTCATGATTATGGTAAGTTGCATAAAAAATATTTCAAACATCATAAAACATGTGTCAAGATTTTGGTCGTGTATGGTATTCCTTGTGTGAATTTGGTTGGTATACATGGTCATGAAGGCCACACAAAAGAAAGTGGCCATTAGCAAGTACAAGTGGGACCCATCTTGTCATGTAGTAAACAATAAAAAGAAATATAAATCATGGCATTAAATCCATGCAACTTTGTTGCATTGTATCGTGAAACCTTTCGAGGTAATACACATGTTTTTCAAGCTAAATACAATTGAACACATGAAAGGAATATTTTTTTGCAATTAAAAAGATGTGAAGTGTAGTTAAAAAACTTCCCAATGTTTACAATGAACTTGATAATTGCTTCTTAAAAACCTACTTTGTTTAATATATGCCTTTAACAACCTATAGGCTTCCAAGACTCTTCCAAGTTTTCCCAATATGTGAATGTTTCATTTTATAAAAATTTCACATTTGGGGTATCCACCTTGATCTTAATTGTAATCCTCCCCACAACAAAGAAAAACAAATAGCATAAGTAATTTGCTACAACCTTCTCAATAAGTATGAAGAGGAGTTTGCAGGATCAATAAAAAATGTATATGAAAAAACCATCATTTTGTGCAATCGTCATTATACCTAGATTTAAAACATAAAAGCATTTTGCAATTTGCTTGTTTTTTTTGCATAGGTCACACACAAAAGACACAAAACATTAAAATATTAGTTCAAATAAGGGAACTCTTCAAAACAAATCAAGACTCCCATATTAAAAATCTAATTGGTCACATAGGCTCTTTTTCACAACTTGACACAAGTCTATTCCATAGACACCTTAATGGACGTGTATAAATTTTGCACTTATACTATTACCCTGTCTACATACATACATGGTTAAAAATTGACACCCCAAGAATAAAACCTAATTATTGGACACACTAGATCCCATATCAAGTTCATTTTTTGTTCAATATCTTAGTAGAACCTGTGTTATTTACACTCATCTTTATTTTATACAATAATCGTTTTAATGTTTAAGCAAAAAAAAGTCCTTTGACTAAAATGCAATCATCAATACAATTAAATTAAAACATTTGTCTTCTAGGAAACATGGTTATAACCCCCAAAAATTAAGAAAAATAAATGATTTCAAATTGGTTAGTTTTCAATTCAGGATACCACATCATTACATTTTCAAAATTGACATACAATGATGCAAAAGAAAATAACTAAAGAATATTAAAACGGGTTTAAATTAATATCATCCATTAAGTTGCACTCACACGTAAATGAAAAGGGAATAAATTAAGAGAATAAATTAACCTTAACTCTATCTCATAGATACAAAAAAAAGTAAACTGGTACAACAAATGAATTGGCACATGACATGCCCTTGAGGTTAAGGTGAGGTAAAAGCTTTGAGACATGTAATCCCAATGAACAAATATTTTCGATTTTTCTAGATTTGGCTATAAGTTAGGATGGAATATGGAGGTTAGTTTGAACCATTGAGTTTCAAAAGATTAAAATACTTCCCTTTATGACTTAGATGCCATTTACATTCTAAATCTTAATTTTCCACCTTAGATCTAAAAAACCAACATAGGGTTAAATTAACCTTATTGAATTATTGTTTTCTATCCCCTTGTGTCAACAAAATAGGGTTTAGACTACTCCTTAAAGTCTAATCATCTTGACCCCCAACTGAGTCCAAAAGAAGAAAAAATGTTGCATGAATTACATTCAATGCAAAGAGCACTTTACAATTTTTCCGATTGCAAATTGTCTACATCCATTCATTGCTCCAACTTGGACTAAGCCTTGAGCTATACAACAATTACTCTACTTTGTACAAATTTTTTTGAAAATTGTTTCATGGATAAAACACATGCAATGAAGCAAAGCATTTTCTCTAGTTGCCATTGTTTACATTCTTGAACCACTAAGAATTTGGACTCAACCCATCAGCAAAAATAATCACTCTGAATTGCACAAGAGAAGAAAATCATACATGGATTCAACACTCATTAAATTGGAAAGACCGCTTTCTTCAACAACCATTGTTTGGATGCATTCTCGAGCATACAAGAATTTCAAACCATGGGTAACAACAACAATCACTTTGAATTGCACAAGAGAAGAAAATCATTGCATCATGGGACTAAACATTTGTTGCAAAGAGCGCTTTCTTCAATTGCCATTTGTTTGCAGTCTCGATATGCTCAAATTTGAAATCAACCAAATGAGCAACAACAACACACTCACTATGACTTTGCACAAGAGAAGAATATTTTGAGCTGCATTTTTGAGCTGCTTGAATCTGGACTCAACCCATGAGAAACTAAAACAATCAGTATGAATTGCACAAGAGAAGAAAACTGTTGCATGGATTGAAACACTCACCATAAAGAGTTGCTTTCTCCATTTGCCATTGTCTGCCATTGTCTGCCATTGTCTCCATTTTTTATTTGCACACTTGAAGAAAATTTTGCACAAATTTTTGAGCTGATTGAATCCAGACTTAACCCATGAGCCACAACAACAATCACTATGAGTTGCTCAAGAGAAGAAAACTGTTGCATGGTTTAAAACACTCACCATAAAGAGCACTTTTGTGATTTACCATTGTCTGCATTTGTTTGATGTATCTTGTTGTTGTTGTTGCCTTTTCCACATGCAAAAATCTTCTCATGAGTGGTGGGTTGGACATCAATGGCTTCATGACTACCATTGAGCACTCAGGCAATCCAAAGTTGGTTGTTGCAGATATATTTTCTCGGATGCCTGAGTCCTTTCGCTTTGTGGCAGGCAGATTATGAGATGAGTCTCCCCTTCTTCTTGTTGCTTGAGCCCTGATTGAAAACCCTCAAGGGAGATGAAGAACCACCACTAGGTATATACATTCGGTCATCCAATGACCAAATGAAAGCAAAACAATTTGCAGAAAGTTGCAGAAGAAGATTGAAGCAACAAATTGCTGTAGACAGTTGCAGAAGAACATTGCAGAATCAAGAATGTGAAAGAAATCCAATTGCACTTCTGTGCTGACCTTCCTCCCTCCTCCTCCTCTCTCCAGAAGAAGCAGCAGCATCTCCGGAAGAGTCTGTCTCTCTGTGCAAACCACTCAGGAGGGTGTGAAGGCAACTAGTTGAAGGATCAGTAAAAACCACTGAGGAAGAATGAATGAATGCAAAGAAAAAGATCCACAACTGCAAAGGAAGAAGAATTGGGTGCAAAGAAAAAGATCCACAACTTCAAACGAAGAAGAATTGGGTGCGTCCGCAAGAGAGCGGAATCTCAATATGCTGCAAGCCGGCAGTGAGTTTCCTCAAGAAAACCCTAGTTTACGGATCACCCAACGTCGGTCTCTGAAATCCTAGACTACCTATAAAATGAGCTTCCCCATCTCGAGCTTCCGCATCTCTTGGAAACCCTACGAAGAAGAAGAATAAAAAAGGAAGAAAGGCTTGGTGGGCCCACCGACAGCTGCCCTTCGACTCTTTCACGCCCTACGTGTGCATGCCACATGGTGAAGCGCATAAACACTTCCACTTCCTCTTCTGGTCGCGAGCTTTAGGTTGTGTCTTGTCAGTGAGTAATCCTTTTTAGGTTTTGTTGTTGTTTTTGGTTGTGGGTGGTTTGGGTTTGGTGTTTGTAGTTTGTGTTCTGATCTCTCACATTGTCAGACTTTGGAGACGAATAATAATAATAAGAAGGTGGTCAGTTTGTATGTGGAATGTTGGTTGGCTTCTGATCTGGGTGGGAGCAGCACAGATCTGAGGAAGACCTGAAGAGAAGGAAGAGAGAGAGAGAGTGAGTGCCGTGGAGGGGAGGGGAGGGGGAGTGGTGGGTGCTTGCCGGAGAGAAAAAGATGGCGTTGAAGTCGATCCAGAGATCGGCGACAGTAGCATTTGCGCCAATGGCGCAGATGATGGCAGTGGGGACAATGGCGGGAGCCATAGATCTGAGCTTCAGCTCATCAGCGAGCTTGGAGTTGCTCAAGCTGGATTTCGCCAGCACGGAGTTGGATCTCCCTGTGCTCAGCTCCTGTGTCACTGCTGAGCGCTTCAACCGCTTGTCATGGGGCACCTTTGGCGCAATGGGAGGAAGCAGCTTACAGGAGGAGTTTCCTCTTGGTGTCATTGCTGGTGGTCTTGCTGATGGCTCCATCCATCTCTGGAATCCCGCCAAGCTCATCAGGTTTTGTTTTGGGTTTCTTCTGTTTTTTCTGTTTCTTCTCTTGTCGTCAGTACTCATCATCCTTGCTTAGGGTTTCCTCAAATCCCCATCATCCTTGCTTTTTTAGGGTTTCCTCAAATCCCATGATCTCCTTTGAGAATGAGTTTCTCCATTTTGGAGATTTTTGTTTCAGCTGCTGCTGCTGCTCTGCAAAATTTTGTTTTCTGCCACTGGAATTCACAAAGGATTTTATTTATTTTTCTGAGGTTTTTTGTGTACTGATGAGTAGGGTTGTGTTCTCTTTTTTGGGGTTTGATGGGCAGTAAGGATGAAGCTGAAAGAGGAGCAGCCTTATTTGCAAAGCCACAGACACACACTGGTGCTGTGAGTCAAATTGCTCTTCTTTGATTTCCCTTTTGCAATTTGCCACTTCTCTGTTGTGGTTGTTGTTTTATGGAGAGGTTAGGTTCACATCTCTACTTTGCACCATTGTTGATTGTCATCACTCAATGAAATGTAAATTGGTTTGGCGATGGAATTTCTCTCACTTCCTCTGGAGAGGAGAGGAGATCAACACAGAATGAATGGAAGGAGACAGATGACTCCATGGTGCTGCTGGAGCGATTTTAGGGTTTCCTGTTGCTTCTCTGAAAAACTCATGAACTAATGGTCAGAAAACAAAACCCAACAATGGAATCACTCTCTGGCCTCAATTGAAGAACTACTGGCTCAGGAAAATCATCTCACAAGAGCTGCTGTGATACCCCCCCAAACAGAAAACCCCCAGTTCCAAGTGGTGCTGCCAATTCTTAGATACCGGAATCAAGCTCAACAATGACTTTCTTTGTTTCACTAAGCAAATGTTGAGGATAGTGTATGTTCTTTACAACATTGAAGAAGTGGTTGAGGGAATTTGGTTTTTGTGACTAAATTTGTAGTGTTCTAACTTTGTTGTGGGGTTGGAGATGTTAGGTGCGGGGCTTGGAATTCAATGTCTTGTCACCCCATTTGCTTGCATCTGGAGGAGATGATGGTGATTTGTACATCTGGGACATATCGACTCCTTCTTCCGTGTCACATTATCCTTCACTCCGAGTGAGTTTCTTTGTCCATCTGTACAATCTCATTGTTGCAGTCTCTTTTTCCACTTGGCTTCAAGGCTCTCTTGTCTGATTTGTCTTTGGCACCATCTTCAGGGTGGGGTCCAGGGGGAATTAAGCTATGTGTCTTGGAATCGGAAGGTGCATAATATCTTAGCTTCAACATCGTTCAGTGGAACTTCAGGTGAGATGAGGATGCTCTTTTTTTTTCGTTTTTCTCTCTGAAGATTTTTGTTCTCTTCTTTCAGTGCACCTGAGCCTTCTTCTTGCGGATGCACTGCATCTTATTGCATTATTGAAAAGCTCTGTGATGGTGGGATGGGTTTTTGTGTGGGTTGTAACAGTTGTCTGGGACTTGCGACGCCAAAAGCCTGTCATCAGGTACCATGCAACTACTGTATGGCTCATGTGTTGTGAAGTTGGAAATAATGTAGTGGTGAATTCATTAGATTCCATAGATTTGTGTTTCATGGGGGGTTGGTTGTCATGAAGAATATGGTGGTGAGGGGTTTGAGATTGGCTAATAATGAACACTGCAGTTTCACAGACCCAACAAGCCGACGCCGCTGTTCTGCATTACAGTGGAACCCAGATGTTGCAACTCAGCTTATTGTGGCATCCGATGATGATCGGTCACCTTCTTTGCAGGTACCATATCTTGTTGCTACCGGTCCTCCTTTCTACCAACATGTCCCCCTTTTTTTATCAATTGGTAATATTCATTTGGTGAATTTCATATTTGTCCTTGTAAGAAGCTTTGTATTGTGTTTTGGCATGTGATCCAAGGTCTGGGACTTGCGCAATTCAGTCTCGCCTTTGAAGGAGCTTGTCGGACATACTAAGGGTATGTTTGCATGTTGGCCCCCTCCTTGCTTGCTGCCAACCTTTGTTCAAGAGTAAGAAGGCTGATGATGTTTCCATCATCATATGTTTATCAAGGAAGTATTATGCAGAATTGCTTCTTGAACTGATAGCTATTCTGGGATGTCTTTTTTTGGTTGCAGGAGTGCTTGCAATGGCATGGTGCCCTAGTGACAGTTCACTCTTGCTCTCATGTGCCAAGGACAATCGTACGCTCTGTTGGGACACTATCTCTGGACAGGTGTTTCTGGACAACCCTTTCAAACTGAGGATGGATGGGCGTGGTTGATCACCATCACAGAAGAAAGTAGAGATGGGGTTTTTGTAGTACACCAAGTATGTGGCAACCTCATTCTCTGCTACTCTAATAAGCTGATGGGTTGTTGGCAGGTACTGTGCGAGCTTCCCGCTAGTGGCAACTGGAATTTTGATGTTCAATGGTCACCTTGCACACCAGGTGTTTTGTCAACCTCCTCATTTGATGGCCAGATTGGTATTTACAATATAGAGGTAGACCCTAAACCCTAAACCTTCATCTGAAGACTCTGATTGTTTGATTTGTGCCTGAACAAGTGTGAGACTGGCACTTTCGTTCATACTGCTGTTTTTTGTTCATTTTTGTCTTTCCTAGTTTGGATCTTTCTGTAGCTTCTTGAAGAAGTGTTAATCTTGCTGTCGGTTTTTTCTTCATCATAAGAATGGAGATTTGTCTATTCTTATAAAAGATAGTTCGATTTGTGCCTTTCCAGCAGAATGTAAGTTGTTTGTGTCTCATGGGTTGTTGGCGAATATCCAGGCATGCAGCCGGACACTATCAAATAACTCTATTTTCGGTGGAGACCTCAGTGGATATGACCATTCTACAGGTTGGGTCTGCTTGAACTATGGTGTCTCCATGCTTTTTGTTTTTTGTATGAACTTCCTGCCCCTTCTTCTGAATCTTTTGAATGTACTTGTTTGTGTGCTTGCTGTCTTAGCAAAGCACAATAGCAGTCTATTAAGCTGTAGGACCATGTGATTTGTGCATATGCTGCAGCTCTGACAAAGGCCCCCAAGTGGTTGAAGAGACCTGTTGGTGTCAGCTTTGGATTCGGAGGCAAGCTTGTGTCATTTGCTCCAAAGAAAGGGGCTGCTGCTGGAGGAGCTCCAGCAACTTCAGAGGTATTTTGAGAGATGGATGGATGGTATACATGGATGCTGAGGTTGTGGAGGCCACAATACAGCCAGTGATGCTTCTTAGTTTACCTTTTTTTTGCAAGCTGTTGGGTTGTTGATTTCACCTGACATTGGGGGGGGGGGATGGCAGGTCCGAATTCATAGTTTGATCACTGAGGAAGCTCTTGTGAAACGATCTACCAAGTTTGAAGAAGCAATTGCTGGTGGGGAGAGATCTTCCCTGCACAACTTCTGTGAATCCAAGGCCTCAGCTGCTGGGTAATCAAACTTTTGGAACAATTGTAGATTGGGGTCTTCTAGAGTGGTGGCTTTTTCGAGAGAGGAAGGAAGGTGCACCTTTGATCATTTATGAGCTTGTCATGAATTTCTGTGGTGATGGGTAATGCTCAATTCAAGTTCTTGAGGGTGTGTTGTTTGGTCTCCCCTTGTGTGTAGTTCTGAAGAAGAGAGAGAAACTTGGAGTCTTCTCAAAATCATGTTTGAAGAGGAGGCTCGGGTACAGCTGTTGACGCATTTTGGCTTTTCAGCAAAGCCCACAGAAAATGGAGATGCTAGTCCCCTTGAGGATGATACCTTGGTAAACGAAGAGCTTCTGAAATTGAGTTTGAATGTCAACAACAGCCCTCCTAGTGAGGATACACTACTGGCCACACCTCCTGTTATCTCCATGTTGGAGGAGAGAACTTTGGAAAGTCCAGATGATGTAGAAGATTTCTTTGATAAACTTGAGACTCCTCCAACACCCACAGAAGGCAATGGTCCTCCGCTTGAGACTCCCAGTACTGAGGAGAAGGAGGAGGCTCATGTAGCTGAGCAGGAAGCTGGTGTTGTTGAAGTACCTGTAACTACTACAGAAGCTGGAGAAGAAGCTGCAGACAGTGAATCTGAAGCAGCCATTCAGTGGGCATTGGTGGCAGGTGACTTCAAAGCTGCAGTTGACCATTGCCTTGCTGCAAATCGAATGGCAGATGCACTTGTCATTGCAGGTGTTGGTGGAACAACTCTGTGGGAGAGTACTCAAAACATATACATTCAGAGAACACAGAAGCCTTACTTGAAGGTAACCCTGCAATGACAAATCATTGAAAGGAATACAGAAGACAAAGCTTTACTGTCTCCACTTGTCCTTTCTAAGGATTATGCTGTTTGGTGCTAGACTTTCTCCATGTGCATCTGCTGAGTGGGAAGGTGGGATTTATTGCAGGTGCTGTCAGCAGTCATCAAGAATGACTTGCAAGGGTTGGTGGATACCAGGCCTCTCAAGGCTTGGAAAGAAACACTTGCGCTGATTTGCACTGTGTGTACCCTAAATCCCTTTCTCCCCTCCTCCAGACTTCTCGCAGATGAGAAGTTTTGCAGCATATGCTTGGCAATTACTTTCTTGTCCACCATTTTAGACTATTTTGCTGTGCAGTAAGGGCTGCTCCAGGCAGACGATTGATTCAGATCTTCCTTCAGCTAATGTGAAGAGATTGTTTTGTGGCTGCTGAACCGAAACTGAACTGAAAGCCCTGGATTAGTTCTTATGCATAACTTTTGTTGGGTATTGGTGATTCTGGTGTTAATAACAGTATGCGCAGAGTGAGGATTGGACAAAACTTTGTGATGCCTTGGGTGCTCGTCTTGATGCTGGCCATGAGCCACATGCAGCAACATGGTGTTATATCTGTGCTGGCAATGTTGAAAAAGCTGTGGATATTTGGGCAAGGACATTGAAAGTCAGGAAAGGCAGTGTCGATTTTGTGGATTTGCTTCAGGCAAGATTTATCTGCTCATTTGATGATTTTCCCGCCAAAGTAAATTGGCATTGCAATTGTGGGGGAGTCTAAAGTGTGTTTTGCAGGGAGTGTTAGTATAGTAGTTCTGAATGAGAATCAAACTTGCTATGCAATTGTTTTTATTGCAGGACATTATGGAGAAATCAGTGGTCCTTGGGTTGGCAAGTGGTACTAAACAGGTGAGTGCGTCCTTGGAACGGTTAGTTTGTTACTATGCGGAGTTGTTGGCCAGTCAGGGGCTGCTGGACACTGCCCTTGAATACCTCAACCTGTCACCAGCTGACAACTCATCTCAAGAGATGCAAATCTTGCGAGATCGCATCTCTCAGAGTAGCCAAGGTATATATATATATTTACTTAACTTTGATGTCCAGCATTGATGTTCTACTGTTGCTGGTGTGGTGTAGGGTCTACGGTTTAAGATCTGTTGATCTTGGTGAGTGTGGTCCATCTTTGTTCACTAATTGCTTCATAAATACCCAAGCTCTCAAGTCTTGGGTATTTGTCTCCTGAGCTGGGAAGTAATGGGTGGTATACAAGCTCCTGAAAATGTGGTTGTATCTGACTCAGTTGTGATTTTTGTCCTCTGTAGCTGAGAAAATACTGGAAGCACCACCACCGGTAAAGGAGCTCCAGCCAGAGTCGTACTCAAATCTGCCCTCTGATAATACTCAATTTTCATACCCAACACCTCAGCCATCACCTTACTATTCGGTTAGTGTGCCAAAGCTTCAAACTTAGTTCATGAACTTCATGAACTTGACTGCATTGCATGATTTCTTTCTATGTGAAGTGTGTTTCTGACTTAGTGTGGAGGAACTTTGCACAAAAGTTTGTCTTATGAGGTGAATTTCTCCACCTCCCTTCATGTTTCCAAGCTGATTCAATGTATCTCTTTATGGGTTTCTGCAGCATGAGACATATCACCAAGACAGTACCCATTCACCACAGTATGCAAATCCGTATCAGCAAAGTCAAGTCACTCCGGGTGTTTTTACGCCAGCACCTACTCAGAGCTACTATCCCACTACCCGTCCTCCTGTAAGTTGTTGACATTCTCCTATTGGTTTCTCTTCTCTGCAAGGAATCCGAGATCCTTGCACTTCTCTGAATAAGTGGGGGAAGATGTCCCTTAAGCATCTGATTCTGTCAGATGATACATTTTTGTGTGTGTAATCTGACATTACAACCAATGATTTCTTGTGTTATATGAGGGTGGGTTTAACAATGCCTGATGGTGTGAATGACTCAGACGCTGTCAAATATAGGAAGTCCCCGACAACAACAACTAGCACCCCCAACGACTTTTGTTCCACAACAATCTCAGCCTCCAACTGGATTTTTCCCAGCACCTCCAACAGCAACCCCAACCTTTCAGCCATATGTGCAGCAGCCTCCTGTTGGTCCCCCTTCTTCATTGTATCAGGTACATACACCATTCATCTTTTGGGAAGTGTGTTTGACAGGTCTTGAGTCATGGTTGTATATATTTGACCTATGTATGGACTAGTTTTGTTTGATGTTCTGTATCTCTGTTGTACTTGTGGTTGTCTTGGTCATTTGCAAGGCCTGAGCATGCTTCTAGCTTGTTGCCAGTTTGGTGAAGGTGAGACTGCTTTGAGATTCATGTCATTTGTAGAAAGCAAGGATTGACTCCTATTCCATGAGGCAGACTGGAGGACAACAGGCATATCCTGGAGCTGCTGTACCACAGCCAAGTGTTATGATGCCGGGCCCTTCTGTTAGCACCATGCCACCAGCCCCGCAACCACGTGGTTTTGTGCCTGTCAGCACGCCGTCAGAGCAGGCACCTGCTACCCAGCAGCCCAGCAGTCCTCAAGTGGTCAGCGCAAACACGTTTGCTGCTCCTCCTGCCCCTGCTGCCACAGTGCAAACTGCAGATACCTCAAATGTTGCAGGTGATAATAATAGAGATTGCTTTTGACATCCTTTTTGGGTTGTTGGGCTTGATGCATTTAAGGTTTAGGGTTTAAACCCCAACAGCTCCCTGAGCAGTACTTTTGCTTCAATTGGGTATTTATGATTTTAATTGCAATCTTGCAAAACTTTCCAATCTGTCAGATTTCTTTCATTTACTATCCTGGGATTTTGGGTCTGGATTTACTTAAGCTCGGTGGGTTTGAATGGGTTTTCAGTGGAGTTGAAACCAGTAGTGGCAACTCTGACAAGACTGTTCAATGAAACATCTGATGCTGTCGGAGGTAGCAGAGCTCCACCGGCTAAAAAGCGTGAGATTGACGATAACTCAAGGAAGTTGGGGGCACTCTTTGTGAAGTTGAACTCGGCAGATATCTCACCCAATGCCTCTTTGAAACTAGGACAACTCTGCCAGGCTCTTAATGTGGGTGACTATGCTACTGCCTTGCAAATACAGGTCTGGCCTAAACCTAAACCCTAAACCATAAACCCTAGACCCTAAAAACTTGGTGATTTGGTTGTGTTCTTTCTTGCAAATATTGGTTGTGCTTATTTTCAATTTTTGGTTACGCTGCTTGGAGGTCAATTTTGATGCCCCAAGATCAATTGGGTCTCTGTCCCCATAAGCTCAGATCATACTCAACCCTAAACCCTAAATCCTATTGGAATTGACCACAAAAGCTTTAGACAAGAATAATAACAATGTGATATCTGTGATTTGGCAGGTGGCTTTGACGACAAGTGATTGGGACGAGTGCAGCTTCTGGCTGGCTGCTTTGAAGCGCATGATCAAAACTCGCCAATCTCTAAGATAATAGGTGTTTGCCTTTCAGAGGTCTGCAATTGCAAGTGCTTGGGCTAAGCAAGCATGTCAGTTGTGTCAAGTCTTCTGTACTCCACATGGCCGTTGTTAGCGAGTTCGAATGGTGACAGGTCTTCCATGACCAGAGTGCAGGAAGGTAACATTTTCCCTTGTGGGTTTTCAAAGGTTGGTATGGTCATGTCAGATGGAAGTATTTTGCCTGTGTGTTTCACAAGCATTTGCTCTCTGCATCAATTTTGCCATAGTAGCCCCAAGTTTCAACAGAATTTTAGTGTCTAATTCTATACAGACTTGATAATGGATTCATTGGCCAGGATGTTGTTGTTCAACAGAAACTGTTGCCTTAAAAGCAGATTCTACTGTCTTCCATCATACTCCATTCTTGTGGAGTTTGTTTCGGTTTTGCTGGAATGAACACAATGATTATTATTAGCTTTTCAAAGTGTTGTGGAGTCTTTCTCTGTAATCTCCTAGATATGTCTACACTATTGTTGTGCTCAGAAGATTAATCTCAATCCTGCCTATATACATAGCTGTGTAATTTTTCTTACACATATTCATGGAAAATTCTCTTTTGAGATTGACAAATTTTCTTCTGTTTGCAAGGCTATTTTAGTCTTGTTTGTGCTGATGGGTTGTAGAACCTGATCAGGATCAGTGTCTTGCAGATTGTGCCAGTTAACGTCAAGTCAAAAGGTTTGGATCTCAACATATACATGTCAAATGTTTCCTGCTACTTTGTTTTAGGGCATTTATATCACGACATTCATCCTCCATCTGATTTTTTTCAAAAGAAATCTATTTCCACCTTTTATCATGTGCAAGACCATTAATGTCCCACACCTATCATTGGCACAGATGATTGATTATTCTAATGGTTAACCACACATCATGTAGGCAAGAGACAAACGGGAGAAACGAGCAAGGTTTCAAGCCAGATCCCTCCTTGAATACCATTGAGTTATCCCCCTTATTTGAAACTTGGCTCACAAGTTCTCACTAGATTGAGAATTGATCACTCAAAAATCCATTTTTGAAAAAAACAAATTGATATGTTATTAGGGTATTAATTTGCAAGGTTAGGGTATTTGGTAGCAAGGTTTTGGGTGAGTGGGATTTAAAGTCTAGTGTTTTGAACTGTAGGTAGATTTTTACACATAGGATTCTTCTCCTCCTCTTTCACTTTTCATTTATTTTTTTCTTGTTCCATTGTTTTTTTTCAAGCTCCATTGTTGTGGTCACATTGTTGTTGCTGCTCATCTTTCAAGCCCAAGTATTTCCTTTTTTGCTTCTATCATTCATTTCTACTGTTCATGTCCATTGTTTTTTTTTGCTACTTGTCTTTATTGCTTGCTTTCACTACTTGTTTTTGCTATTCACTTTCATTGCTTGCCTTGGTCACTTGCTTTTGTTGCTCCCTTTTGTTGTCACTTTGGTTGTCACTTTGGTTGTGCACTTTTATTACTTGTTTAGCTCATTTCGACAAGCTTCAACTTCTTCTTGTTCTTACTTGCTACTAGACAACAACGTGACAAGCAACAAGTATTAGAAACTGTTCTAACATAATGTTGTTCATCAATGTTTTGTTGATGCTTGACATCTTGGTTTTGCACTTCTTTAGTTTGGTGCTTGCCTCCTTTGCTTTTGTGTAGATGTGGGAGAAGCTTTAAGCTTCAACCTCAAGTTCAAGTTTATTCAAGTTTTTTTTAAGATCAAAATTTTTCAAGGTATATTTTTATTTTCTTTCCTTTGTTTGTTTGTATTTTTTTGGTTTTTTGTTGTTGTATATATTTTATATGTTAATTATGTAAGTTTTTTGGTGTGCGTAGAATTTTCTTTTCATATGTTTTACAATTTTTTCGCAAAACATTCTAGTTTCCAAATTACAACCTTTTTGTATGATGAAGAGAAGAAGCAAGTTATTTGTCATTATAAATGCTTGCAATTGTTAGGATTTGATTTTCATAGCTTGGATATTAAACTTAAATAGAACCCACATTTTGGCAAAACGTAGATTTTTTCACGTTGTGTAATTTTCTTGTGGAAAATGTAGTCAAGTGACAATGAAAATATAATGGAGGAAAAGTTTGTGAAAGTTTCAAAAAGAATTCAAGTCTCCAAACAAAAAATACAAAACTGAAGAAAATGCAAAAGTCGTAAAGATAAGTCTATAAAACTTGCATGCTTATTTGGGCATGGCAAAATAGAAATGTATTTTGTTAGGCCTTTTATCGTGTTAATGATGGGGAAGATGTTAAGGGGGTTCATGATATATTTGTTTTTGGGATTTGATTAGTAGATTAAATAGGTGATTATGGGTTTGCTTGAAACCACATAAAGGATTACCCAAGCCTTGGCCAAAAATTTAATAAAGTTATTTGATCAATATGAGTTCAAAAGAAAAATCATTACTTATGTTAAAAATGAAATATCCAATTTGGATACTACAACAATTGTTTTCAAATCTATTGTGAAATGTCAAGTTTTAGGTTTAAATGAAAGCTTTCATGGTACTTTTTTTGGCATCCTTTCTTTAAAGCATGCCAATATCCATTGATGAATTTTTTAAATAAAACTTTGAGATTTATTTTATTCAAGTTTGTACAGTCAAATTGTAAAAATGTATAATTTGGCTTTAAAAAATGAGAAAGGAAAACATGAATGGGACAAGGCTTGTGAAAATTTTAATCTTTGCATTAGAAAAATGAATACTATAGTTAAAACAAAGTAGATTAAATTTTTTTTCACTACTTTATCTTTTTTTACTTGAATTTTCTTTGAATTGTACTAGTTAAAAATCTTAACATTAAATTTACAAGTTTGCCAACAAAATCATTATGTTCCAAAAGGGTCTACAATTCAATGATGTTATTATTCTTTACTACAGAAAACATAATATTGTTGAAATAAGTGAGAGTGCTTGATTGTTTCAAAAATAATTATGGATTTTTTTCTCTTGTTGTGAGTGTTTGTATTTTGAACTAGGAAAATAGCCATTGGTTCCTTTCTATTGTACTATAGTATGCAATTATTATGTGCTTAAAATTCAAGGAAAAAAATAAAAATCCACTAGCCCAAGTTGATTTGATTGATGATGATTTTAGGGTTGTTCTTGACCTAACTTTATTTACTTCCAACATCAAAAGGGAAATTTGTGGTATTTTAAAATCTTTTTTTTTAAAGAAAAATACATATGATGAAAAAAAACTCACAACATGTCATCTTTGATGTAAAACACTAGGTCTAAATCCTTCATTTAATATTTTCTTTTATTGGTCGTGAAAAAAATGTGAATATTTTTTAAAGGAATATGATAGATGATTTCTATATCCTTTGCAAATGAAGTGTTAGCATCATTTGCAATTAATAGTAGAATTTGAAGTTGGATGTGCAAAACAACCAATTGATCAAGATTCTAGTTTGGACATTTTTTGATAAACAACTAATACAAATGAACCAATGAAAAAGCTTGTTATCAAATAGCTACTATTTTCAAAGTTACCAAGCGGATCCCAAGGAAATCGAGTGTCCTTTTCAACGGTGGGGAAAATATGAACCAATGTTTTTCTTATTGTTGGTTTTTGGCCCAACATTGTAGGATCACAAATTGAGATCATAATGATTTTTTTCCAATGAACATACTTACAAACCTAAGGAGAGGTCATTTACAATTTTACAATCTAAAAACATTGATTTTTGTGAAGAAAAAATGGCTCAATGATCCTAGAATTGGTTATAAACCACCTTTCAATTTGGTGGAGTTAATTGAAAAGGATTTTGATTTAGAAGAGGAGTTTAAAAAATTGAATATTCATTTGAATGAAATGAAGTTGTGAACATTTAAAATGTGGAGAGATATTTTTTCATTTAATTTTTTTACCTTTAATTGAATAATTTAAAAAAAGTTTTAATAAAATATGTTGAAAAAATTAAAACTCTTGATACTCAATATGCGAAAACTACAATTGATAAAAAACTTGTATCAAATGTGTGGGAATTGATACTTTGAAAAATTGGTGAAATTATTTTGCCCAAAATTTTGAAACCTTATTTGGGTATTTTGAAGATGAAAACCAGTAAAATTAAAGAACCATGGGAGTGTGGGATGAAAGGAAGTTTGATGAATTAGCAACTGGATGAAGACTCAACAAAAAGGAATAGAGTGCCAAAATGTGAAAAAGATAAAAGATGTTGATCTTTTCTTTTCTTTAGTGGTTGTGAATAATGTTGTTTGTTTGTTGCAAGGCTATTGTAGATCGAAATGGGTGGTGTTGTGTTAGGTGGTTTAATTCAAAACAACTTTTGAAAAAACTGGTTGTTTTGTTGTTTTAGATGAGTTTTGGCAATGGTGAAGTTCAGGAGGGGTTGTTGGTGAAATCAATGAAGGGGATTGCAATGGAGGTTATGAAAGGAGACATATCTTTAAACTAACTATTGAACTTTTTTTTGGTAGAAGTTCTGGGTCTAAATTGTTGGATGTATATGTTCCTTATTATATAAAATATAGTGCAATTGCTGGTTTGTAGAAGTTGACATCAATATTATGGGTTAGTGGATATGTTGGGTGGTGCAAAGTGAAATTTTGGGGAAATTGAGAGACTCAGATGGTTGGGAACTTCGAGGATATGGGTTGTGCGTTACACAAGAAATTTGGGAAATGAGAGCTACACACGTCCAGTGAATTTTCTATTAACTTGCCTAAATATAGATGTTGCAATTAGTGGGGGTCTTCTATAAGAATAGATGGGATATTTGATGTTGGAGGAAAATTGTGATATCTTAAAGAGCAATGTTCAGAAAGATCTAATCCACCAAATCACATGAAAATTGTATTGTTGTGGTCAATCATCTTAGACTAGAGGTTTATAAAATTTGCTTATTGATAGTGGAACCTGTTAAGTAAAATTTTAAAAATATTATGTCATTTGTATTTTATACATTTTCATTTTCTTTGGCTTTCATTTGACCATGACCAATTTAAAATTTGTAGAATAATGAATTGTTGTTGTATTTGCATAGCCCTTTTCTTTTTGCTACAACATGTTTTATAATCTTTTCAAAAACCCAAATTTGGTGGTTTTCAAAAAAAAACACCTAAAGATCCACCCAACACTAGTAAAAACCTATGTTGATCTTTCTAGTGTAATTGTAAAACACCTTATAGAGGATATTTTTTCTTCAATTGTTTGTGGGGGTCATTTCAAAAAATGGAATGCTTAATGTGGTAGGTGTTGTGTTTTAAGAAAAACCCCACAATTTTTCCCCCTTTGATACCCACTAGGCGTCATGGGAAAAAAATAAAAAATAAAAATTCAACACGTCTTTACACTTGGTAAACCATTTGGCCATGGGCTTTACCAAAATCAGGTATGCACTTGCCTCCACCTTGTTGGGTCATTATTCTCATAATGTTAATGGCCTTGGCTTGTACTCCACATTAAGGGTTTTTCTTTAAGGAGCATGGTTCAAATGTAAAAAGACTATGGATATGGAGTCGATGACCAATGCACAATTTAAATCTAGTGGGTTTGTGAGTTGTTAATTGGGTTTAATTTTTTTTAAGGTGTACCAAAATCTTGTCATATACCTTTTTCTTGTGTCCTTTTCATGTTTGTGAAAGAAGGCACATGTGTGTGTGTGTGAATATATGTAGGGAAATGGTGTGTGTGGTAATAGGATAAAAAAAAGAAAAAGGGGTCGAAAAAAGGAAAGGGAGATTATGTGAGGGTGTGGTAGGACAAGTAAGGCAAAAAAGGGAATGTGTATATGTGTGGGAGGAGAGGTAGGGTAGAAAAAAAGAAGAGGGGTGTGTGTGGTAGCAAGACAGAAAAGGAGAGAAGGAGAGTATGTATGTGATAGTAAGACAAACATGACAAAAAGGAAAAAAGAGAAGGGTAGTAGGACAAGCACATTAAAAAGAGGGAGAAAAGAAGAGGGGCAAAAAAAGGAAAATAGGGGGAGGGGCAACATGATAGGCAAGGCATAAAGAAGGAAAGAAGGAGAAGGGCAAACAAAGGGAAAGAGGGGGTGGGGCAATAAGACAAGCAAAGTAAAAAAAAAGATTAGTTCTTGTTGACACCCTCTTTCAATGCATTTTTTTAATGTTAAAAGGGCAAAGGTTGCATGGAATGCTACGTTGTGAGAGCAAAAGTTTAGCAATTAGTCCACTTGAATCAAAGAGATGCAAGTAATGTGTCATTTCCACACATAAAAAATGATTTGTGAATGGTATGTATTTTCAAATCCTTCCCTTAATTGAGGTTCAATTGAAAGTTCCAAGTTTAAAACTAATTTGTTAGTTGTGATTTAAGTTGTTTGGAACCACAAAGGATTAGTTGTGGCAAATGTAATCCATTTCACCATATAATACTACTAGATGTAAATGCGCCATCACACAAGAAGGGTGTTGAAGGTGGTAGAAGCTTACCACCAAGTTCATGGCTTCAATGATGGTGGTCTTTGAGTTCAACAAGTGATTTTTTTGGACTTTTTTGCAACTTTTTGAAGATTATTGGCTACATTGATGTGGATTATTGCATTCTCCATGAAATTTTTTTGGCACATGTCAATACAATTTTCACAAGTCGTATTGAACATCATTTTTTATAACCATGTTTTGTAATGCACTATTTTAATTTATTAAGTCCTCAATAAATATGCAATTTTTTTTTTGGCAATATTCGAGGTCACAAATCAAATTCGATTGAAGGTATTAAAAGTGCAGTACCCACATGGTGGTCACAAATCACCCACTAGGTTTTTCATTTTCAAATGTAATACTTGCATAAGGGTCATAATAACCTATTGTACTATTTGCATTCAGTTAAACAAACATGATTTATGCAAGTATTGCATTTTTGTAATAAAGATCCATTTAAGGGGGGGTTTGGCCCAATAGACAACATTTTTGCTAGTGCACATGTGCATGTTTACATTTTTTGAACATAAATATTAATTATTAAAATACATAAAACAAGAAATATTGAAATAATAATAATGTTATTAATATTCAAAAAGTTAGCCTAGGCTCATTACTAGCTAGCTACAATAAAAATAATAATATTATTACTTGGGTTCCATGCTACTTCACATTATTAACTTGATAATTAAATGATTCAAAAAAGGGATATACATTCCCCAATGTTACCAAAAAAACTTAGTTGAAAATTTATTAAAATAATAGTTATTTCTATATATAGAATTGTTACCTTGCTTTAACCCAGAGAATTTTAAGGTTGCAAATAAAAGATCATACTACCACTGAGTAGTACAAATCTCTAAAGGAAAAAACATCATTGTACAACATTGGAGTAAAATCTTACCATCTCTTGTTTAGTTTTAAAATCCCTTGCACCTCTTGGTCCTTGGGTCCCTAAAGTAACACTCCATTTTTGTCACCCTTAAAGCCAATTTGGGCACCCAACAAATGACTAACATCCTTTAAATTGTCTCTACGTAATTAAAACATTTACTAGAGGGAGAAATTCATGAGGGTGTATTACTAGTTTTCATCAAGGAGGTGGATCAAAACAATTGCATCAAAGAATTGATCTTAAAGGGAGCACTTCATCTATGGACATTCTAGAAAGAATCGATTATGATCCATATTGTTCTTCTTGGATTGCTTTAGTACGATGGATTGAAGGGGTGCTATGCTTTAGAAATTGCTTTGCACTTTTCAAAACAATTAACACCACTAATAACGCACCATCTAACATGCAAAACAACAACCACTAATAATTAGCAACATGTCAAACAATTGCACAAGTACCTTCAAAATTCTTTTTTATTCAAATAATGACAAGGCCTCACCTACATCACATGGATCGCTGAACTCCTACATGCTCTTCATCATAATAACATTCAAACACTAGCATCTTCTAGCCAATAACTACTTCTACTTCCTCCTCAATGGTGAAGATCATGATAAGACTAGAACACGGTAAAGATGTGAAGTCAAATAATTACGTGACATCAACATTTGCAACAACATTTACTTGCTTCTGAATGTATGAAGTGCACATGCAAAAGAGATCATCAACTACTATTCCGTCTTCATGTGTAAATGGTGAATGAAAGCTTTATGATTACAAACACCACATTTGAAAAGGAGGCAGTAGAACCACAAGTGAAGAGACATTCATTCACATCAAAACAAAACTATACACAAATAGTATATGCTGGTGCCTAAGCACCCCCTTCCTCTCTTCCTCTTAATTCGTTGATCCCAGCCCCTGACCTCCCTAATAATGTTAGCACCTGAGCACCCCCCCCCTTTTTCTCTTTGTTCCAAGTCATTGATCCGAGCAGCCCTTGACCTCCCCAACATGGTGCTTGAACACCCCCCCTTGTTCTTGTTGACTAAATATAACTAAATAATTATTTCAAAACTTGTCCTTTTTTATTTTTTTGGTTGATTACATATAACCAAAATTTTTAATTTAAATAATGAGTTTTTATCAATTTCAATAGCCATAATCCAATCAAAATATAAGACCATTTTTAGATTTCTATACATGGTTCAAGCATGTAGCCAAAAATATTTTAAAATATTTTAATATTAGTCTACAATTAATCTGAATAAATTTTCATATGTATAATTTGGCACTTTGACCAAAACAATTTTTTTTACAAATTAAAGCATAGCATGATCATGGTCACATAAACACCTTCACCCTATGCCATATGAGGCATTAGTATCATGGCGTAAAACATAATGGAAATGCCATGCCATCATGTATCAATGTATTTCATGATATAGTCTCCACCTTTAAGAGTTACCTGCTAAACCATCAAAGTATATTCATCCCAGTTGTTGAAGTGGGCTATTACTATGTAGGTAAAAACATGCATTTTACCTATTTATAAATAATCTACTTACCTAATATTCACCTATTTTCTTACCTACCTACCATATTAGTGTGGCTTATGCCCGTTGGCCCAAGTGTGAACCCATTACAAAATAGGGAAACTCCACATGTGAACATTGTTTTGCAATGTATGTGTAGGCTATGGATTTTTTGAACAGCCAAATATGAAAGGAAATCATGCTTGAATTGAATGGTAAGCCTTCAATCAAGTGTTACCATGTTCTCAACTGATTTTTTCCTTCCAAAACCTGGTTTTTTGGCAATTTATTTGAATTTTTAGCAGCAAAAATGATTTAAAAATCAATAGCTCCCACATTCTGAATCCAAATCTTACCAAATAAATTCCATTAAATCCTCCTGGTCATCAAGATCTTTCCAACAACACTAAAGGCACATTCCCATTCCTCTGAAAATTTCAGCTACAATTTAGTTTAATTTAATTTACAGTGAAAAAAATCATTCAATATTCCAAGGACTTTTGCATTGGAAGTCTTAATGTCATGGAGCCAACCCCATGCACCCCTCCTCATCAAGAGCTTTCCAAAGACACCAAGAACATGATCTGAAGCAGAACTACAAAACAAAACAAACTACCTTCCTTCATGGAGTTCTCTTACTTTTAATGCTAGAGAGCGGGCCATTACACTCGACATATAACAATATGATGAGCATTTCATTTTACATTACATTGCCCTGCTCCTCAGGTGTTACCCTACTATGCATCAAGTACCAGCGAAAAAATTTCTAGTGTATCTGGAGGATACCTTGTCTAGGAGAATTTCTCATTGGCAAATGGGCACTTCAGTAAAACAACATTAGTTTCACAACATGTTTTTCCATACTTTATTTAGAGTGAACACATATATAACTCTGTACCAATGTTTTTTTTCCCAATTTTGTGGTTTGTACATTTTGTTGATTTTTTTTCATTTTTTTTGTTTTTTTTCTTCTTGTTGAATCTACATTATTAAAATGATATTTCTCAATTTTAAGGAGTTTGCCATTGTCATTCCATACCCTTGTGGTTTCACTTAGTACTCCCATTGATCAATTGTCTATGAAGTCAGTATGTGGACAATTGTGTTCAGAAGAATTGTGATGTAAAAGAAAATTGTTGTTCAACCATAATAGAAGACATGAAGCACTAATTGTTAGGGGTGTTTCTAAAAAGTTCAAAATGGTTGTAAATTGAAAAAAGTTCAAGAATGAAAAGTAGAACAAGAAAATAACTTGTTACAATTGTGGCAGCAAAGGCCACTTTGCAAAAGATTGTCACAAGAAGAAACAATCTTGAAAAACCAAATTCAAAGGTTTTTAGCCTCAACAAGCAAAACTAAACTTCTTATGATTGCTTTTTTTATTTATGAAATTTGTAGGGATGCATGGTTTGTTGATTTTGGAGCTTCACAACATTTGACCTTTCAGAAGGAAGTATTCTCAACTTTTGAAGAGTTTACTTGAAGTCACAAAATATATCTTGAAAACAATAATATGCTTGATGTATGTGGGAAAAACATTATTGTTTTCAACTTGTTAAATGAGATTTCCAGGTGTATTGGAGATATGTTGTATATCCCAAAGTTTGATTTTTTTTTGTTATTAATTAGTTAATTAACAAAGCAAGGTTTCAAGGTGGAATTTAAAATAACAAAACATTGGTTGAAATCTTTTAATTCAACCAAGGTGATTGTTAAAATTGTTGAAGAAGTAAGGTCATATAAGTTAATTGGAGTTGTTCAATCCTTGGTTGCAAATGTTAACATCAAGATGAAGAGGAGTGACTTGTGCCATTAAAGACTTGTATCTATGTAAGCTTTAACAACCATGGACAAAAGTAACTTTGTTGAAAACATGGATTTCAATGGAGATCATGACTTCAGTTTTTGTGATGGATGTGTGTATGAGAAACACCACCATACCCCAATTCCATTGAGTGGGGTTTTTGTGCAAAAGAAATTCTTGAGCTTGTGGACACAAACCTATGTGGTCCCATAATAACATTCAACGGAAGGGGAAAATATTTTTAAAAAAATTCCTTGATGATTTTTATAAGAAGACATTTCTTTATACCATGAAGACTAAATTTGGTGTGTTTGACAAGCTTAAAGTTTTCAAAGCTTTGGTAGAAAACTAAATTTGAAAAAAAATCAAGGCAATCAGATGTGATGGAGGTGGGGAATATATGTCTTGGATGTTGACACCATAGAGTTCATATGAATGTTCATCCATGATTTGTAATTAACTTGTATTTAACATTAAGTTAGCTTTTAATTAACTTTTGATTAACTTTTAGTTAATTCTTAGTTCATTTGTAGTCATCTCTAAATTCATTTCCAATTCAATTCTAATTAACTTATAGTTAGTTTTTAATTAGTTTTTAATTAACTCTTAGTTCATTTGTAGTTATCCCTTAATTCATTTCAATTCATTTTTAATTAAATTTCAGTTAAGTTTTAGTTCACTTCCATTTAACTTTCAATTAATTCATAGTTAAATATCAATTCATTTTTAGGGTGAAAGCACACTATGGGTGATTACATATTCTTGTCACAATTTGATTATTGGCCATGGAACGAAAATAAAATGAATTAACATGTGAAAATGATTAAACAAAATAATATATTATATGAAGTGATCACATCATATGAATTTTGAGTTTTCATAACACATTGGACTTTTGAAGTGTTAAAAACTTACATCATAATCCGTATCACATGATTATGGATTCATTATATTTATTAAAAACACTTAATTGAATGATTATTTTTGACATGGAAAGTAGTGTGATGCCATTGATACAAAGGTAGACAATTTTGAAAGATTTTGAAAACCATAAATTGAAAAATGGATTTTTGTTATAAAGTCATTTGTTCATTTGAATTAATAAACTTCTCATTTTTAAAATGTAAATTTTTGATACAATTATTTATCATTGATAAAGTCTAGAAATTAAAAAAAATTGTTTGGCCCTACCATATGACTTGTGCAATATAATGTATATGGATTTTTATTTTAACATAAATATGGATTCCACATATGTTAGAAAGTTTTACACTTTAATGTGTTTTCACTCTTTAGTTCACTATTTATTCCCACATGGATAAGGAACTTGCAAATATACAACTATATTTACAGTTCAACTATATTTTTAATCATAATTACCACATGTGCAACTTGTTAGAATGCATAGTCACCTTGGACAAGTCACATAAAATTCAAGTCGCAAAAAAAAACAGTGGTACCAAATTGCAAAGGCATTTGCATAAAGATGTGACTTACATGAACTTTTCATCCATCCAAACAAGCTTACGTGGCATCATCATTTTGTGACTGATTTTATGACTCAAAAATGTAATTGCATTATTTATATATTTCTAAATAGCTATATTACTATTCATTTCATAAATTTCAACATGTACCATGTTGACACATGTCATTACATAGGCTAGGCTTAAAAAATTAGTCTAGTTTGCTAAGTAGGCCACCTATTATGCCTACTTAAAGTTGTGTAATAGGTACCTAGCCTATGTTGGCTATGTAGGTAGGGAATATTCGGTCAACTTTCCAACATTGACCACAACCCATGCCATTTGTGAAGATTGATCCTTGAAACCCATGGATGGAAATCAACTTTTTTACCACCAAGCCAATCCACTTGTGGAAAGATATAACATGCATTTTATTTAACCTATTTGATTTCAAACATTACATAAAACATTATCTTTGAACTTTGACATTTTAATACAATTTTGTCCAAATGACAAGATTCAAGTTTAGACTTAAAGTTTTTCCAATAATGTACACAAACATTTATTTTTTCCTTTTAAAAAATATAAATCAATTTGACAAAAAAATTGAAATTTTTATTTAGTACAATTTCAAAGACCATTCTGTGGAAAAGATAAATTCAATCACATGATTTATAAATGGATAATATAATAAAAAATACGTAAATAAATTTCATATCGTAAACTTTTATTTGACTCTAAAAATTATATTATACAAATTTTCTTTTGATATATCATAATTTTACCAATATAATTTAGTTAAAATGTGTTATTTATAATTTATCCACATATAATATTTATAAATGAATCATAAAATAAATTATAACAGAAATATAATAAAATTTATTTTATTAAAAATATTTTTGATATAAAATATTAATATAGATAATCAATTTTAATTTCGAAATATTGATTAATTACATATAATTAATTGATTTTATTATGTTTACACATATAATATCTTAACTTTCGCTTAAAATTATGATAAAATTTTTATGTAAAAATAAATTATACTTTTTCACATCTCAAACATCTATTTGATTTAAGAATTTATATTATAAAATTTTGATTATAATAGATCCTAATTGCACCAATAGAATGTAATTTAAATGTATGATACAAAATGGGTCATAAATTATTCCTATTACCTAGCGTATTTAATAAATAAATTAGATTGCCTACCTAATATACTAATTAATTTTAAAAATCACATATATCAACATGATAACATACTTAGTACTAAACCCACATACATATGACCTATTTGCTATTTACTACCTATCCTACTTATTGCTTATTTAATACATTAATTGCATAACCTATCTAATTGTTTAGTTACAATTACTAACTAAACCTTAAGCTATTTAATAACTAAATTACATAGCCTAATTAATACAAGAACATTATCACATATCAACAATATGATAAAATACTTATTTTCTAGCCCTATTTCTACCATTAATTGCTATGGGGTCCTTTGAAATTTTCACAAACCCATTAAACCCTACTACACATTAAATGATTAATTCATTGAAAAAAAGGAAAAAAAATAGACCATTAAATCCAACAAATTCCTAGCCAATTTTTTCTTTTTCACATTTGATTACATGTGCAGTTGCGAATTTATAGTCGCAAATCAAGTTGAAAAGATGCCATGTGGTATCCAATGGCCTTTGAATTGCCTTCCAAATCATAAAAACAACTACATTTTCACCAAGGATGCCATTAAAAATGGATGATATAAATGTACTTTTCATTTTCATTTTCATTCAAATTGACATTAGTCGCAAATATAAGCTACATATGCAATTGAAAATCACTTTGTAGTTGTTTATACGATTAGTAATCGTTTACACCACCAGCCATGGAAGATAGTTGTATCTAAAATCGCAAAAATGGTTATATTGGATAGAAGTCGCAAACGTATGGGTTGGAATGGATAAGATTCCTTGTAGTGGTGGGTCACACATGGGTGAACATGGGCCACATGTAAATTGGAAGTTTCTTGAGAAGCTATTTTGAGCCAGGTGCCCAACGGGTATAAATAAAATTAGAATCCCACATTATCTTCGGTTTGTTCAACAATTTTGGGTACATGTTTTTATCATGTTCTTGTCATGTTTTTGTAATAAAGTTTCTTTTCATTCATATCCTACACATTGTGTTTTTGTTTTTGATTTTCTTATTTTATGACCTACATTTAAAATTAAGCCTGCTTTCATTCATGTGTTTTAAATCTTGTTGTTTAATTTATTTTTTTTGCCTAGGATACATATTGAGATTCATCATCATTTGGTGTAAAAGAAGATTGAAGAAGGTTTTGTTAAGTTGGTGTATTGAAACGTAGAGAATATGGTTGCAAATATGTTGACCAAAGGACTTTTTGTTGACAAGCATGAATATTTTCAACACTTAATGGGTGTGATTAAGTGCATAATTTGATAGTTCACTGAATGGGGGTTTTAAATATCAACTTCCTACCAAGTTATTTAAGTTATTTTTACAAAGTTATAGTTACTTGATATATTTATATTGCATGCACAAACTTTTGGGATAATTAGATATATTAAATAAGTTAAGTCAATGGCCTTATGCATGCATTTCTAGGGTAGGTAACATCTACATGGAGGTGTTCACCTCATATTTAGATTAGGACACACAAAGTTTGTAACATTATCTTTGTGATCCTAAGGTTGGGTGGAGAGCTTGTTGTAAAAAATAATCCTTTTATCATTTCTATTTTTTCATCAATCCATTGTCAATTTCCAACATATGGATCAAAATTTCATTTTTAAAAATTATAAGTAGGATGACTATAGAGTTTTGTATTTTTTTTTTTGTAATCAAAATAAGTTTAGGTTTAGAATCTATTTTGAAAAATGCAAAGGTATTTTGTTTTTGGATTTTTGTCTTTTCATTTTTTTTCCCCCACACCATATTCACAAATGATGGAAATGACAAGAAAATTTTCTATACTTTTTGCATCAATTTGCATCTTACCATTTTTTAGTTGAATATGAAATTTGATTGTATTTGAATTGAATTGGAGTTCAATCAATTGAATTTGAATATAACTCCAATGGATTTGAATTGTATTTAAATTCAATTCAATTCAATTCAAGAATTTGAACTCCATTGAATTTGAATTGAAATCAATTAAATTTGAATTAAATTCAAGTTGCATGCAATGTCATTCAATATTTTCATTCGAATGGAGGTTAATTTCCAAATGTTCTTTCATCATTTCATCATCAATGGTAATGCGTAGTAAACAAGAGCCCAAGTTAAATATATATATATTTAAATGCACTATATTTAAATTTATAGACCAAATTAAAGTTGAAAAGATTATAGTTCATTTTTTGAATAAGGATTTAAGATTTAAGTAATGTCCTTAATGTAGATCAAAACCTGAGATTTTATGTAATGGATTTTCAAATTGAATTCCTCAACAAATCATATTATTTATTTAACACAATTTGTCATGATTACCATGACTTTCAATTTCACCACATAAGCAAATTCATTGTTTTTACAAATTTCATATCCTTTTAAAATCGTATGGTTGTGAATGTGCCTCAACATTAATAGAGATTTAATTATGTGCCCCCAAAAACTTCAGATAAATTCCTTATTTTCTTAGTATTGTTTTCAATTATGAGCTTTCAATAAATTTCCAGTTGTGTTTGTATTTGTTTATTGAATATTCCTTGCCAAGTTTGTTGGTTCCTGAATTCTCAACTCTATTTTAAGCTTTATCTTAACACCAACATATTCATCCCATACATTATCTTGTAGTAAGATTCGACAATCAATTATTAAATTAACTTAAGTTTAGGGCAAAGGAGCATTTGACATTTCAAGTTATGCTTTTCTAGCTTTCGGCAAATGTTGGTTTCTAATATTTTTAAAAATTGTGCAAGATATTGTCGAAAAAACAAACTTTTCTTTTTGTGACGACCACAACATGTAGAGGGAAATGTTGAAGAATAGGACTTAGATTTTTGAAGATGACGAGATTGCTGAATGAGTGCTCAATATGTCACCCTGCAAATTAAAATTGGATGAAGAAAAGTCTAAACATGCTGGTTTGGCTTAGCAAAATGGTTTTGGCCCAACATTTTTGCATAGTTTACTGAGGTTGTTAAAAGACTTAGCAAAGTCTAGCACCTGCTGTTGATCGGCTATATAGTTTGCTTGGTCCAAGTGGGTTGCTATTAGTAGTTTTCCATGTATTTGCAACCCAGTTTTAGTTTTATGGGTGGGGTTGCCAAAATAATAATAATAATAAAATAAAAAATAAAAAATATTGGAATTGAGAAAGAAAGAAATAAATAAATGTGCAAAGTCACATATTGAGCATCAGCTGAGATATTCTAATTGCTAAGTTTGCAGTGGCTCAAAAAATTTGTGTTGCTTCAAGATTGTAGTTTTTGGAATTTCATACTATCGTATTCTTTGAGTGGATTCAGCTATAATGAAATTATTTTTAAAATTTTCAAAAATTTGAAAATATAATGCATAGAATGCCCAAAAAAAAAACATAATTAATTTTTTTTAAGATTTGGGGTTTGAAACTAGGTAAATTATGGGGCGAAGCACCCAACAGACATGGTCTAGACACACTGGGACGGTTGCATACTTTAAAACAATTTTGTGTCTCTTGTTAATAATATTGTATATGCTGAAATTTTCAGAAATTCAAAGTTTAAATTCTAGATATATTAATTATTCAACAAAAACTTGCCAAATCTATTCGAGGATTGTATGTTTCTCTTGGGTCAAGTCACTTTTATTATTAAATTTCTGAAGTTTCATGTGATTACAAGTTTCATGTGTGTGTTGTTCCCACATCAAGACATATGGATATCAATGTTGGTTTTTGTGCAAAATTTCATAAAACTGTGTAAAATACAAATAAAAAGGGAATTCAATAATGTTGCAACATTCTTATTAGAGATTGACCCTATTTTATCCACAAAGTGACCCTATCTTCACCCTGTCTTTGGGCCTCCTTTCACCCCCTTTAACCCCTTTTTTTTTAGTGGTATCAGTAAAGTAATGAAATTTTATTAAATCTCAGTATGAAATGCTGAAACTCAGTTTCGAGTGAAATTATAGTAGCTGAAAAATCTATGTAGCAGCAGCAGTGGAGGCGCTCAGGAAAAAGGGAAGACAAGGTGAAACTCAGGAACCATCAAAATTGATGGTTTTATGGTTTCAATTTGTTTTTTTAAGTTTTGAAAAAAAATTAAAAATGTTTTATCGCACATTTGGACTCTGATTTTAATTTGGTAGCAATTTAGAAACCATTTAAAAAAATATTTAGACGTGTTCTAAAAACCTATCACCATTTGATGGTTAATCCATCTTGGGATGCTAGCCAATGATGCAACATCAAAAAATTGAAAAATAAAAATAAAAATCATTGATGGATACGACAATTATTATGATTTCATATTTGCCAATCTGAAATTTTCAGCAAATTAGGCAATGTTGTTGTGGCGTTTTGTTACTCTTTCAAAATTTTGCCCTTAGAATTTGTGAAAATTTCCACCATCTTGGTTTTGAATTAATGTAGGTATCTCAAATCTGACCATAGGGTAAGATATCCTTTTGTCAAAATTCTATTCTTTTAACCTACATAACTCATGTGGTTTCTAGCAAGACAAATGCTTTCACAATATTCTTCAATCCTATTTGATTGTACATATATAGGTGGGGATAAGTTGCCTCTAAGTTGAATTTGTCTCAAATGACTAGAACTCACACTAGCTACATGGTGATCCATTGCCCTTGGCAAAAAGTGGGGGGGGGGGGGGGGGGGGAAATAGCATTAGGAACTAGAAATTCTCTTCTTCCAATGAGGGGAACTAATTTGTTCCTTCCATGTGTTTCCAATTATGTTACCTTCATGTTCTCATCAACTTACACATGCTCCTTTTTATTATGTCCTTGTGATGTTCCCTTCGGTGTTCCCACCGTTCATCCCATCTTGGGTGCTCAAATTTCTCTATGAAGTTCCCATATATAATTGTCATGTTGTAGCGTGTATCTGGTAGCACCACTCTTTAAGCCCTTATTCTATGCCCAAAGTTGTCCCTCCCCACCTTTTTTTTTCTGTACAAACATGGGGGCTGTTTGGGCCTGCACAAAAGATAATAGGTATTTATTAAGCTTTATGTTTAAAATATCTCAAAAATGACATCATAAGTTAGTAAATCAAAGAGTCGATTGTAAAAACCTCCAAGTTATTGTTATAAGATCCTTATGACTTTGCATGTCATTTGTGGGCAAACATGTGAATATTAGTTCACTAAGACAACTCTTAAAATCAATTCATGTCTCGGATTTGAAAAATGTGAGTGCTATCAAATTTTTTTCAGTGATCACAATTTAAATTTTTTTTCCTTTTCTTTGTATGACTAGAGCCTATGCTATTAAACACTATTTAAGTATCAGTTTATTGAAGTTAACCTCCTGAAAAAAATTCAAGGCTCCTATTGGAAAAATCTGATTGACCATAAAAGTAGGCTTTTTTCCAAACCCACCCACCCCACCCCCCCCCACCCCAAATCCTTACACACAAGCCTATTCCACACACAGACCCTATGTACTTGTGTATATGTAAAAAGCCTTGTCTGTGTAGAGTTCAGGGTTAAAAAGGAAGATTGTGTGTGAGCATAGCCATGGAAATCCTCATCCTTGAACACAACCTTGACTTTTGCTCTATATTGTCCAGGAACACAACCACCACACAATACTCTTTCTAGTATAAAGCTATGGAATAGTAAAGAGGTTCATACTTGTGCTAGCCCTGGCCATTCATGTTTCTCCAATAAGAATTCAGTGTCCCGAGAAAATGACCAAGGAAAATGCTAAATGAGTTCAAATTTACTTATATTTTACATGTGATTTGTTCCTTCACACACATGGATGCGCTTATCAATTGCCCCAATCCATTCTCAAGGTCTAATAATTAATTGTCTATGCATATGTGACCGACCCTTGGTCATTAAAATTTTGAGAGGCCTAGACATACCAATGTAACACATGAGACTCGATGTAGAAAAAGCTTAGATCCCATGTCAAAAACCCAGAAGCCAAAGTTCGATTGCAAAAACAAATAAATTTTGTAGGGTAGTGAAAATCATCCTCGCCTTGTTTTTCAGACATCTCCTCACAAAAACCTACCTCGTAGAGTTGGTAAACCGAAGGACCTGGCCTTGGGGCCTGTGCATTTCACATGTGACCTAAACTTTATACATTTGAGCCTTTATACTTGACATGGGGCCCAAGCTTTGCACATTGATCCTAGGCTTGTGACATGGGGGTTTGGGCTTGAGAGATGGGGTCTTGACTTTTGACATTTGTTGCAATTGGTTTATAACAAAAAGTTTCCTTGTATGTCAAGTGATTTCATTGGATTTTAAGTGAGTTCATTGGTCACAGTGAACAGGACTTAGTGTGGATATAATGAATTCATTGGTCTAGTGCACAAGGATTAGTGAACTGCAGCCACATTTTGTAACAGTGAGGCCTTGAAATTTTTTAACATGACCCAAAAGGGCTAGCTAGATATGCACGAAGCTTTTTACATCAAGCCCGGGCTTTTGACATGGGGCCAGGGTTTAGGGTTTAGGGTATGACCTTTTTGGTATTCCATCCTAAAGCTTCCAAGCAATTCTTTGTTGCTAGGAAACTTGAAGTTCATCTTTGAACCTAGACCACCAGTAAAAGGAGTTTGGGTACCTTACAAATATCTTCAGGTGCATATGCGTACATATATGGGTGCAACCTCATGAATTGAGACATGACATGGGAAAGTGGTTTTCAATCTGCTTTGGATTGTGCCACAATGAACAATGGCAAAGATCAGACATGAAAGTGGCAAATCACAACTTGAATGAACTTGAGAGGGGAACCCAGTAATTAAGACAACCCACTGAGTTGGATGCAGAACTTGGTCTGTTTGGGAGATGTAAACCATTCAAGAATCAGGTACAAATCGCTCCTTCAAATGAGAAGAATGCCGAATTTCCAAAAGCTAATTTAACCCTTCAACAATTGTTGACAAAAATCCCTTGTTGTGACCAGAGAGTCCTGAATTTCTGAAACACAAACGATTCCAGAAATTGGGTAACAAATCCCTCCTTGTGATCAGAGTCCTGAACTTTGTCATAGCAAATTGTTGTGTCAACGATCATGTGTACTACTATAAAGCAACACCAACTTTCACTTCAGGCTGGCCAGCAAACTTGATTAGAGCCAGCATGTGAACCAATCAGCTACTGTACATTGAGCAATCTCATCCTAGAGGAACATCATATGTGCAACAAACAAAAGCCACCAGAACATCAAAGAAATACCCCATCCAGAAAAACTTTGAGTTGAAGCAGTGATCGAGAATCGAAAGCATGAGCAAGCCTCAATATTGATCTGAGATTAAAACCTACAAAGTGTTCCTGCAAAGGTAACACATGCTACAAAGGAAACCACCTTTGTGCAGTTTCTTTACTCATAATGAAGAGACCTATAATGTTTTGCAAAATTGTGAACTGGGCAACTTTCCCAGTCCTCCGGGATGGGGAGGTAGGTATCCAGGACATAACGACCCCTTTCTTTCTGTACACTTTTTTTTTCCTCCTCTATGGAGAGGATGATGAGAAAGCTAGTCTATTCTCAAAAAAAGACTTTGCAGGTGTTAGCCTGAGTCTAGTGTACATGGCGTGATGCCACTAACCTGCTGTGTCTACTTGAGCTGTCCTTTTGAGACCCCAAAACAAGAGGGGTCACAGGAGCAAGGCTTGGGGTTTGTCCCAGTGCAATCTGTTGTGCAGATGTTCTCAGGCCTTGAAGGTTTGTTGTACCAATCCCTGCTATTGCAGCAGCAGTGGGTGCATGAGTTGCGGTATCCACGCTGGTTAAACCTAAAGATAGAACTGCATTCCTCCGAAGCAGCAATCTGGACTGCATGTCCCCTGAAGCTGGAAATAAGGGCACAAATGTGTTGAGCTTGTCAAACTCTTTTTTTGCTTGCCTCCGTTGTTGAATCTCTTGTCTCAAAACATGGTTCACGGCTTTGGCATAGCTGCGAGGATCATGGTCCCTGGATATGCTGCCTTCAGAGCCATAAGAGCTTGGATTACTCATGATCTCCAGTGGGTGTGGCTTGTTCAAAAATGCCCTCTCTGCAAGTTTCACTTGATCTGCTGCACGTTGGGGTAATGACCGCGCCTGAAAAGGGTTGAATTGTGAATCCAATCTTCTTGGTTGTCTCACAGCATAAAGTCCACTGCCAGAAGGAAGTAGGGGGTGGCCAGGTGCTTGTTGAGCATCGGGTTGCAAGATGAGCATCTCTCCCATTGGTACATACATTTGCCTCTGTTTTGCACAAATGAAATTATTTGCTGTCAATTCAGAATGAAGCCAGCCTAGGTTGTTCAAATGGGTGGGTGAAAATGCATTAATAGGAGTCACTAAGTGTGTGGACATTGCTAAAAAACTGTAGCTGCACATTCATTGCTGTAAGAATCTATGAACAATATGTACCCATACATGTTTGAATAATCACAAGGAGAGCACAATAATTTCAATTATCCATTTTGTTTTTGTAATAGGCTCCATTACTTGTAAAGTTTCAATACTAAAAATTTGATGCCAATTCATGACCTTTCAAGTGTCCTTTTGTATAATGACCTAAATGGAGTTGCACATTCATTGTTGCAAGAATCCATGAACAGTGTGCGAAGCGAGAAATCCTTGACAATAGTTACGCAGCAGGCAGGCTGTGACAAGAAACATGTGTTTGATTTAGTAGTAGTAGTACCTGACGAAGGAGGCATGAATGATTGCGAAATCTTTGGCTGACGCGCTTGAGTATTGCCACAATTTGATCTGGGAAATCGCAAGAGAAGATGCGTGGTACAAGATCTCCAGAGATGACAACAGATTGAACGTGATTCTGTTTCAATCCCAGTGACTGGAGCAGGCTATCACCTCCACACATCATTTGAGGTGCACCAAAGGTGTACACAGGATCATGCAACGCCGATGCCGGAACGACTCCACGGAAGCGGAACATGAGAGAGAGAAGAACTGCTAAACTTCCGCCGAGGGAATGCCCCGTGAACCGAAACCGTGCACGCGCTGCTCCTTGTGCATTGATGTGCTGTTGCACCAAGGGCAACATCTGCTCATACATCGCTTTGGCAGCTTCGTATACTCCATGGTGTACCATCACTTCTGTGCTTGGATCCTGCAAAGAGCAAAAGACTCCATGATGATCATTAGGAGCTCTAGATAATGACGCCTAGCAGTTCTAGAGCTAGCACAAGAACGTACGTGGACAGTAGCTTCACTGCAGTCTTGTTGCACAACAACTTGTAACAAAGAAGCTGGATCAGAAGGCCATGGCGCTTACCTCAAAATGGACGGGTTGAAAGAGAAGATTTGTCCGCCAGGACGCCAGAGATTCAGATCCCTGCACAATGAGACGTAGGATGATGAGAACGGATCCGATTGCGGAAGCAATTGAAGTACGAACGAAGATTTTCTTCACTGCAGCTCTTATTCAACTGCTCTTCAATGCGTACCTGAATGGCAAAGATCCGAGTGGCGGTTTCTTCTTCATCGCAAACGAACCACTCGCAAGGACTGCTACAGGACTGAGCATTTGCCTCTGGTTGTTGATCTCCTCCTCTCTCAGCTTTAGGTAGCATGATAGTCGAAGATGTGGATGCGGGGGATAGCTGAGACTCTACTCCTCTGCGTATATAAGCGCTGGCAACTGTAGCTGCTGCTGTTTCGTCAACTCCTCGGCCCGCGCCACTGGGATTTGACTGCAGGTAAGAAGCCGCTGCGGCCAATGCACGAGCGGTTTCTGGACTTTCGAACGAAGCTCTGAATCGTCGTTCTTCCTCTAGCACTACTGCTTCGCTCTTCTTACGAGCTGCGGATTCACTCACTGATTGTTCGCTTCCGGCCGCTGCAGCTTTAAGCGCAAGTGATGATGTGACGAAGCTTAACTTGTGGAATTTGTATAGTTCATCTGGCTGCAAATTCACAGGTCCAATCCATGTCAGATCAACACACCAAGTCTTCAAGCATCCAGGAGAGAACATTACTTGCATTGCTGCAAACTCCAAAGTCTAAAGAGAAGAGCGCATTCATGAGAGTAGTCTGCAATCCAAATTGATCAAGTCGACAAAAAATGCGAACGCATTTTTCGTGACAGCTTTCAAGATCAAGAAGACTCATGTTCTAGACTGTGCCAATGAAATGTGGAGTGCGGACCTTGATATCTGCGGTGACGTACGCGAGGTTGCTCAGGTAACACATCTTCGCAGCATCCTTCAGCTGCTCCACAGGAACTCTTTCCAGGAACTTGGAGAAGGAGTCTTTGGTATACTCAAGCTGCAGCTCCTCGGTTCCACTGCAGTTGAGGGTTTCAGCAGAATTCTGCTGCTCTATATTCTCCTCCCAGTTCTTCGCACCAGGAAAAGCCGCCACCGTATGATCGGTTACAAAACTGAATGGGTAATTGATATCGTCGCTTCCAGGACTCATATCCATCATGATCTCTGAACTATCGCTGCTAGTCTCTGGATGATCATGCTCATCTTTGTTCAACCAGAGAAACTTAAGGTTCAATGAAGAAGGTGCAGCTTCACGAACGGTTGTTGAAGGAAGATTCAAAGAACTGTAAGCAGCAGTTGTCTGTGAGACTATGATCCTTCTTCCTCCGCGAGCAGTCTCGACAACTCGCGGTGCAGGAGCTAATCTTGATCTTTCTTTTGTAATCAAACTGGAACAAGAAGATTGTGACCGTGCAGGTGCTTGCACCAAATTTGTTTCTAGAGCTCCGCGATGCTGCAGCTGTCGAGGTAATGCAATTTGTTGGCACACCAGTGCGTCCATACTCTAGACTCTCGAGTCTTCCCTTGTCCTCCCGACAACAACTGAATTCTAAGCTTCTTCTTTTTTTTTCCTCCAGCAAATCTAAAACACTCTTGAAGCTCTTGATCAATGCAGGCACTAAATCAGTCAAACGGATCGTGAAAATCGATCGAGGAAGAAGGCTCGTGATCTCCCTGATCTTTAAAATTCGTTTCAATTATTATTATGCAGGAGTAATTTGGACGATACAATCGAGTCCAGGTTTCTTTGCTTGCAACAAGATACAATGACTTTCTCGTCGCCTCCGCAGGCCTTCCCTTCTACTTCTCTGATCAGACCGGGGCACAAACAAACAAATAACAGACTAGGAATTGAGGATTCAAATTTAAACAATTGTGAAAAGATTTTCTCGCTACATATGGTGGGAAGGGGGCCGGGGGCCCGGTCGAGGTTTCCTCTGTTTCCTCTTTCTCTGTGAAGATAGACAGACACACTTGTTTGCGTCTTCACGTCAGAACCGTGTTTACCTCATCAAGGCGGCACAAACAAGTTTACAGCCTTCCTCCTTTGACGAGTATAAATACTTGTTGAAGATCTCACAAGATTCTTGTTCAAATCAGTTGGCCAAGACGAGGTTTCCTTCGTTTCTTCCTGTGGCTTCCTTCATCTAGCGCACACCGTGATCGACTACCTCGCCTCTAGAGCTGCCGCAGCTCCCTTCGCTTGCTTACCGCAAGAAAGAAACAACCTGCCGGGAGCGCGAGCCGAGAGATCCTCATGTGGGCGGGCCCCGGATGCAGCGTTTTTTATTTTTTGGGGGGCTAAATTATGTCACTTGGCTAATTTTGTTTTCTACAATGGCTAAAACCTGCGGTTTTTAGTCGCCACATTTTTCGACAATGTTTTTAGAATATCGCAAGAAATCGTAAGAAGAACCCAACAGAGAAATCTGGCGACTTAAAAAAAAAAATCATTTGCGCAAAATATGGCGACTAAAGAAATCGCATATATTTAGCCATTTAAAAAGGAAAATTAACCAATTGACAAAATTTATCCACAAAAAAAAAACGCTGCAAGCGTAAGTTGGGGGGCCTACTAGCGTTTTTTTATTATGGTAAATTCTCGCCAGTTGGGGATTTTTTTAAAAAAATAATTATAATATCGAATATTTCCTTTTTTCAAAAAAAAAGAGGCCAAAAGATTTTTTCAAAACTCCCAAAAATCCTTAAGGAAGTAGCCATGATATAAAAGGATTTTTAGAAATTTCTACTTTCATAGCCAAACGTGGCTAAATCAGAGTACTTGAAAATGTGGTGAAAAATTTTCAAATAATTTTCTTTGGAAATTTTGTGATCTTTTGCGAAAAAGGGAATATTGAGACCCTTTAAATTAATGTTTCTTGGCGAAATTCGCACTTATAAAACCGCTGGTACTTTTACTAAGATATAGCCAAAAATGTGAAGTATGCTTCAAGAAATTTACTTTCATTCCCTTCTATAGCCAGAATTGACTAAAAGTTCCTATGGATGATTGCCACTTCGGCTACATCACGAAAATGAGAAACAAAAAACCTTTACAACTGGGGCGTGGGGATGGGGTGGGGTCCCTCCTCCCTCTTCTCCTGCATACTAGAGAGGCCCGCCATGGCCCTAGTCCGGGATCCTAGTCCTAGGCCTTCCGTCGCGACCCCTAGCTAGCCAGCCCAACGCCGCGTGAAGGACAGGAGGCCTACCGACGCCTGCTGGCTTTGACAGATGAATTTTTCTTTTACGTACGGGTCCCCGTGGGTTATAGTTACACCCCCGCGTTGGCCGTGACATAAATACCATATGTTAACAACGAGCCATGGTTTTTGTTTTTGGGGGGGGGGGGGGGATCTCGCCAGAATTCTATTTTCGTTTTTGGCACCTCCAAAATTCGAAAATGAAGTGAATTGGAGATTTTCAATAGGCAGAATTGACCCCCACCAAAAAAAGGATAAAAAAAAATCATCGGATTTTTATCCTTAGTATTCAGGGTATATAGCCAATAATATAGAAAAACGATTAAATTTTTTCTTAACTTCATATTAGTGTATAGCCAGATTTGGTTAAACCTTTGTGGGGATGATCACCAATTTTGCTATATTTTCTTACTACGGATGATAATAGCCACTTTGGCTACAAACCAGAATTCCTAAAAATTAACAGTTACAACAACTGGGCTACATGGATGAAGTGTGTTGACTTCTTCCTTAACTTTTGGTACTTTTTATACCAGCCTTTCGGCGAGTGTTTAGCTGGCTTTCATCGATGGATGGATGGATGAAGTATAGATGTTTGACTCCCATTTTGCCGACTTTCTTCATACCTTCCTTTTTGTGAGCCTGCTTTTCACTGAATTTTCTGTCTACAGACTTCATCAGCCGCCGCGTTTTACCTACAAACGTTTTGGGAGGGCTTACATGCATGAAAGATGTGTCAAGTTTGTGATTTCTTTTCAGGGAGGAAAAAGTGGCCGCTTCTTTTCGATGTAGGGTACAAAGCCCGCAGACCAGGGGGCTGTACTGAAAATAAGGGACCCCTGACGTGTCCTGAATTTTGTGGGTGTCCTGAATTTCTGTAAAAACCCGGTCTGTGGGCTTTTTACACATACTAAAGTGATGGCTTGGGATGAAGAACATGGATGAAAAAGTAAGAAGTCTTTGTGGGTGAGAAATGAAAAAGTGGGAGGTCTTGCTAAATTTTCGAAAAAAAATTCTCATTATGAAATTATTATTTCTACTACACTTGATAATTAAAGGGTTTTTTTTTCTAAATTTATTTATTTTAATTTTTATATAGGGGGTTGATGTTTTACTTGTAGTTATAGGGTGCCTTACAAGGTGTAATGTGGAGGTGGGCATTTTGGAAATCATGCCCATGGAGGTGGGTGTTTAGTTTTTTTCAAAACACTTGTTGTCATTTTAGTAAAAAAGTTGTAGTGAGTAGATCATCCCTTAGGTTAAACACATGCACATGAGAATAATTCAAATTGTGAAATTGCATTTCAACCAAATATATATATTAATTATATATAACAAAAAATATAAATTATGGCTACATATTTTGAGGACTTAGTGTGCTTTCACCTGAAAGCACTTATTTAGCACATTTTTGAAAAAAAACATTATAATCAAAATAAATCAATGACCCATATTAAAAACAACTAACTAAGTCTCAAATTGTTAGTCACAAAATGTTTCAATTCAAACCAAAGTTGTGTCACAAAGCCCACAATGACATGAAATCACTTCCCCTCTTCCCTTTCATAAAAAGCCAAAAATCTTCTGATCCAACTTATCATGTTTTTGTTCAACTTGGCTAGTATATATTTGAGGTTTAACTATGGTAACTATGGTATGTTTAGGGCAAATTATGGAAGATTTACCCCTACACTTAACCATAGGGTAAATGCTTCTCATTGACATTTACTCTTACCTAGATTCATAATTTTTCAAAGCTTAAATGTAATGACCTTTACCTAGTTTGGAAAATCTTGGAAGTTTTGTATACCTTCACCTAAGCATTGATAAGCTTTTGAAAATTTACATTGGTCAAGAGGATATATTAAAATTAATATAATTCTGAGCATATGCATGTTAAAATAGGCCAAAAAAGTATTATGATAATGCAAAAAATCACAATTGTCAACTTTGAAGGTTAAAAATAGGATATATACATTTTTAATTAACGTTTAAACTATATGACATGAATTTGAATAGTAGTATGACATGAATTTTTTTTAAAAATTTAAGATGTTGTGTTTATGTTAATTCCAACCTATTTTTATTCACTTTTTTTTGATTTGGTGTTGTTATCTGATTTTGCACAAAATAGACATAAGTTTTAATCATAATTTTTCATTTTAAAAATTGATTTTAATGGATGTCTCACATAATGTTTAAAACATATTTTACCATGTTGCAAACACAAAATGTATTTGTAATTCATATTGAAAAGTAGATTTTTAGTACTTTTAAACTTACGTATTAACCACTTATTTTTTAAAGTTTTAACATTGTCATAATTGAAATATTCAAGTTTTAAAAAAATGTATCAATATGCATGATGTGTCAAACACTAATAACACATCATGTGAATAGTTTGATTTGGAAAAACATCAAATATAAACTTTAAATAAATAAATGAAAGTGATCAAATAATACTATAGATTAAGGATGATTATATATGGTTTATTTAATATGACTATTATACCCCAAAAAATTATAACATTTGTAAAAGGCCTAAAATTCTAAAATTTTAAATCTATTTTCCACTTACTTTTATTTTTTGAATAAAGATCACCAATTTGCTTACTTTAACATCCTTGTACCCTTTTGAAACACTAGTTTGAACCTAGACATGGGAATTGGCCTTGACATTGTTATATCACCCAAACAATTATTGAATGAAAACAAACTTTCAAAATGTGAAACCAACATTAAATTCTCTTTAGAGGTTATTGTACTACAATCAGTTTTGTCAAAAGGAAAGAGAAACATTGCATTTTTTAATGATTTGGGATGTGATTTGATTTGAATTGGAATTTGATTTGCTAGTAACAACCAAAGACTTAATTGTTCTAGTTCATATCATGTTACACAATTGTATCATTTCTAATTGTGTTGTTCAAACCCATTGTAAATTGCAAAGCCAATTTGCATTGAACCTTTGAACTTTGCAATTGTCAATGTGATGCCATGCATAATTATACATAAATGTATTACATGTTCTTCTTTTAAACATTGATTTTAATGATTTCTTGTGGTTCACTAGCTCCAAACTTTGGATGCTTTCATTACAAAACAAAGTTAGTACTAATAGCCTAGTTTTGATCACCATGATAAATTAATGTCTTGGTGTACTTTTAAACAAAATTTCAATGACAAAAGTCCAACTTTATAATATAACTATGTAAGCCAATGATTTTTTAACTGGTGAAATTTTACTAGTTTTCCACCTCGAAATATGGGATGCAACATTCCTTGCATATCCATATAAAATAATCATTCAATTTGCCAATATCCTAGGTTTTAGGATTAGGGTTAATCTGTGTTTGGATGTGACTAAGGGTTGCTCATTAATGGAGGCTCCTCATCATAATCTCAAGTGCAAGTGAAATGAAATTGTCACTTAGGACATTGTAACTATAAATGTGAAAATCTAACATGATGCCATCATTGATTCTTGCCAGATTTTCACAACCTTAAATATTTGATTGTCTTTAAGCATTGGAATTTTGAGTTCGATTCATTACTTCTTTCATATGCTTAAAAAATTTTCATTACGTCATTCCAAATGGTTTTGGAAGTTGAACCACAAAATCTGGAAGCTCTTGAAGGTGTGTTATGTGCATGAAGAAAATGATTGCAGTAATTAACATTGTTTAATGATATTTAATTCAATGATGGAGGTGTAGGTAATGAAATGAATCACATTACAAGGATTGAATGTGAAGTTCCAATATAAATTGATGCATCCCCAAGCTCCTTGAAAGACTCAAATGCAAGTTCGAAAATGAAAACAATGTAAGAAGAAGGAATTGGGGTACGCTCCTTAGTTTGCAACACTTGGGGGTAAGAAGGGTGCATTGGAGCTTCAGGATGGGACTAGGATGAACTCACAAATGAGAATTTAAGATGAAGTCAACTTGCACAACCAAAAAAAAAAATGGTTAATGCAAGTTGAATTAAAATGGTGTGATGAACTTAGTAGGGACAACTTCAAGCACAAGTTTTACACGGCCCGCAACCTTTAAGAAGGGGCATCATTCCCCTCCTTATAATATATTTTATGCCTATCTGCAAGGACAAAATCCAAATGTCACTTTTCCTCAGGACTCCCAATTGGGAGTCCCAAAATTGGGACTTTTGATGTCCCAAAACTTTGGATGTTGATATCATTTTCAATTCAAGTTTGTTTTGATAATGCAAGGGCAATATCTTATAGCCTTTGAAAAAATATGTGTACAACATGCCCTAATCAACCGTCATTTGACCCTTTTTTTCAAGGGATTTGTGGTCACAAGCCAAATTCCCAATTTGATTCCCACCCCTTCTTTTGATCATAACTCATGAAAATCAAGTTAAACTGAATAATGTGAAGAAATTTTAAGCACTTATGCTTCAAGACCTTTCTAATGGTGTCTTGAAGGCCCAATTTGGTGTTTTTTCACCTTTCTAACCAAGGCTATAAACATTCACAACTCTTGCACAATTGCAACTCCCAAAGTGGGAGTGCATTTGGGATTCATCCCTTGCATTCTCTGTGTTTCACACCTAAACACATTCTTGGCCTCATGGGCCTTGCATTGCACATTTAGTCATGAACCCAATGTTAGGATTTCAACCTAAATACAATGTTATCATGCATGGAGATATCATGAAAATATTCCTAGTCATTAAATATTTGTGTAAATATCAAGTATGTTGCATTTCTTACAAATTGTTTGCATTATTGTAAGTTTCAAGCTTAAGGTGGAACATCCTTCTTTTTTGGGATCTTAGGTTTTTAACTATTTAAGTTTAGCATGGCACCTTTGTAGGTACCCATTGGATTCAAGTAAATTTTTTTTGTCAATGTTAAGGTCCCTAATGCGCTCTATAAAAAATCATGGCTTTTCAAAAGGTTCAATTTGATTAAACTGACCATATTGACCAAAAGAATGTTTTTTTTGACTAAAAACATGGAGCATGAAAAATACATGGTTTAAAAAAATTAAAGTGACCATTTTGACCAAGTGCTAAGTCATACATTTAGTTAAGAGGGATAAATTTTTTAAATGGTCCATCAAGATGCCATGGCTTAATCAAATCAACCATATTGAATGGCCATGCTTAATCAAATTAACCATATGAATTTAATTAACTAGCCTACTTACTATGCTTATTAAGTTACCCAACTAACTAACATATAACTATTTATGTCCTACCTACTTAGCATCTAAATATTTACCTATTTACTTACATAGTATTTTCTTATATGCCAACCTAATTACATAGCTAGCATCTACCTATTTACCTACCTACATACTACCTATTTATTATCAACCTACCTACTATTTACCTATTTCCTATCTACCTATTTATTATCACATGCACAAAACCAACCAAGTTTATGGGATTTCTTAAATGAAGATGAAAACAAAAGTAGGCCTAATCCCAAAAAATTTAAAGATTTTTTTGACGATTTTTCAAGAATATTCCTAAATATTTTAAGAATATTTCCCCAAAAATAATTTAAAAACGGGTGATTGTGGCTTGTTTTATCTTTTTTGCACCCACCTATTGGGCATTTACCTTTAAGATTTTTTTCAAGAAACTTCCAATTTACATGTGGCCCATGTTCACCCATGTGTGCCCATGTCCACACATGTGTGACCCATGTGTGGCCCATATGTACACATGTGTACCAATGTGTGAACTATGAGTGAATTAAAAATCAACTATGAAATTAACTAGAAGTGAATCAAAAGTTAACTAAGAATTAACTAAAAGTTAATTAAAAATGAATTGAAAATGAGCATAAAGTTAATTAAAATTGAATCAAAAGTGAATTGAAAATTAATTATAAGGGAACTAAGAGTCAATTGGAAGTGAATTAAGACTTAATTAAAAGTGAATTAAAATTTAACTAGAAATTAACTAAGAGTCAATTGAAACTAAATTGAAAGTTAAATACAAGTTCATTACAAGTCATGCATGAACATTCGAATGAATGAACTACATGGCGTTGGCATCCGTGACACTTACTTACCTACCTATCTATTCATTTACCTACCTCTTATCTATGTACCTACCTATTATCTACTTACATACCTACTTATATTTTACATACTAAAATAAGTACATTTAAAAACATCGATAGATAGGTATGTATATTTACTTATCTACCTAATTAGGTACCTATTTATTGAAGTTCAAATATTGTTAAACACATTGATAAAAAAATCATTCAAATTTTAAAATGCATTTAAAATGCATTTGGTATCATATTGTTTCACAAAGTGGTGTGATGGTTTGATGGCCAAAACATTGGTTTGGAGCTAAAGAGACTAAGGTTCAATCAACTACCACTAACATATATTATGTGGAATATATATATTTGTATATATACCTTGTACATATATGTAATGTATAATATTTAGACGGGTTATGGATAGTTAGGTAATGCATGGTGAATATGTAGCTGGTACTTATTATTTGTTTATTATTTTCAATTTTATTATTCAAAATTTGGGCTAATTTTTCAATTAATTTTTTTTGGCTGCCAATTTGTTTGTACAATTTGATTAGTCAAAAAGACCATTTTATCGTTAATAGAAAAAACCACCAATCAAGTTGAACATGGTCAAATTGAATTGACCAATATGACTAAGTGGTCAAATTAACCAAATGTTAAAATGACTAGTTTTTGCTCTAGTTTTCTAGTCAAATAATACCATGATTTTTTATAGTGGTGATTAATGTTGCTTTGTTGAATTAGGTCGGTCATGTTGTTGTTTACAATTGTTTTGTTACATTATAATTGATGGTGATAATAATGTCATCATTATAAAAGGTGGCAATTGCAAGCATTGTGTTCCACACATGTTGTTGAGTTTGGACCTAAAACTTGAAGTTTTCTTGGCAGAGAAATAAAAGAAGAAGTGAAAGGTGAAAAAATGGGGAATAAACAAAAAAGTGAAAAAATGGGAAATAAACAAAAAAATTTAAGAAATTGGGCAACGAAGCTTCCATGGGCAAAAATTGTCGTTGGTTTTGATGGGAAAATGGATATGGGTAGGTGTCAATTTTGCATATAAATCAAAAGGAGAAAGAATGTGTCCATAGTGGTATGCCCACATGATTTGCAAAAAGGCAAATCCTTTCATTCTTATTGTCCATTATGTTGCACAACAAACCAACTTTGTTATGCAAATGTTTTTTCCAAGTAGCCCTTAATGCAAAAGCTTAAAAGTCTCTTACATTCTACATACACATATTTCTCCTTTTTGCCTAGTAGGCACTTTGAGGACTGCAAGTTTGTTGAGTTGTTGGAGATGAAATGGAACAAACTACTGTGCAATCTAAAGATTAGGTTAATCTTTATGTTGTTCTTGCTAAGAGGGTTATTGAGGAATACATGCCCTTAGTTGTGAGAATGAATGATGATTTCCATGCCATCCCAACCACAAAAACAACTAAATTGAATCCTTGTGTGACATTGAGGTTGTCATGGGCTTCATTTGCATTCTACCCATGTTGGAAGCAATCCATGAATTCATCAAGTTTGTTAAAAGTGATGATGTTTTTGTTTGTGACTTTGTGGGAACTATGAACATGTGTTGTGCAAAATCTATATTCATTTTTATTATAATCTAAAAAAAGGTACATTGATTTAAAATTCAATAGTTTTTTTTATCTTGTGGATGCACAAATGATGGGTTGTTAACAACTTTGTGGATTGATCTAGCCATTAATATTCAGTATGCCATTTTTTACTGTCAAGGTGACTGATACTAAATCCAATACACATGCCCCTCAACAAAAGTCTTTGCCATGTACATGCATGATGGGTGCAGTCACAATAACACATACCATAGCAAGTGTAATGCTTACTTAGTTTTTTCATGTTTTAAAATTGTAATTTAATTTGATGTTGAAATTGTAAAATTAATTTATATACTTATATTTTTCATATATCATGGGAACATGCGAATTAATTTCAATTTATTTCAATGAATAAAAAATAACAAAAACATTCATTAAACATTGTAACACTTGTTCTAAAAATGAAATTGTTTACCAAATTTTAAACATGAACCTTAATAAAATAGTATGGAAAAAAAAAATTAATTCTTCAAAGAATTTCTCAAAAATATTTCTAAAATATTTTAAGGATATTTCTTCAAAAGCAATCACAAGTCAAAAAGTAGGTGGGTGTGGCTTGTGTTATCCCATTTACACATTGATGAATGTTATGTTGTTATATTGTGTTGAAATTGCAATGTTTTGTTGCATCGTTAACCTAAATGAAAAGTTTATGTGAAAGTTTCTTAGCCAAGAGCTAATGACTGCTATTAAGATTATTTATCCTTAGTACTGGTCAAATTTTGATGATAAAATTGCATCCCTTGCCGATTTGGCTTTGCTAAAAGCACAATATTATTTTGACAAAAAAAACTAGTGATGAGGGCTTGAAGGCACCTTGCCTACTAAATGAATATAAGTTTGACATTGGAGGTTCTTTTTTTTCAAGTTGATTATGTAGCCAAATAGTAAGTAGACTTTGGATCTTCTTTTGACATGTAATATGGGACTAAAATGTGGTTCCATTTGTCTTCTAATGCTATCTTAAAACAATGACGATATAAATATTTCAAGTTGGTGGAGATTTCTGTTATCATGGTTTTGGTTAGCATGGAAAATGAATAGTGCTTCTAAACTGTGTAAATGAATTGACAAATCATCTTGATTTGGATGTCAAGATGTTTGTTCAAAATCACTACCTTTATGAATAGATATACAATCAAAGATTAGTAGGATAGGAAACATATGTTGTAATTGATGCTTAGGTTATTCTACAAATTTTAATGTTGCACATTAGCTTTAGATGTTATTGCACATTATTTTGAGCTCAAGTTGGAGCTTGTATGCAAGTAGGTAGATAAGCAATTTGGCCCAAGTGTTTTGTGGCTGTTATAATATATATGAAAGCCACATTTTTTCCCATCTCCTTGAAGTGTGTTTTGTATGATTTGAATTCAAAATTTATATAAAATATTTATAAGTTCTATAATTGCTTCAATTGTATATTTGCTTGTTACATTGTGTGTCTTTGATATGCACATTGTTGGATTCTTGGTGTTTTCTTGAACTAACATGGGATTGCATATAAGGTTCTAATGTTTATTGTTCGTGAAGACTTAATTTGGGCTACAATGGGTGGAATCCAAAAGGATTGGGGTTCAATTCCCCTTAGGCCTTCTATTTCATTACACATAATTTACCTTTTTGCACAAACATTTGTAACTAAAGTTGGGCTATTTTTTAATACACATATCCCTAATTGCAAGTTCTTGCAAGGTGACAAATTGTAAAAAATTGTTGACATTTTTGTGAAAGCACAATGCAACAAGGATTGCCAACTTCTTCACAAGTGAAAACACCATGTAACAAATCTGCCTTACTTGAAAACTTTTTTCATAGCAATTATGTTCTATTATAAAAAGAATTGACTGCCAAAACCCTTCCTCCGAATAATGTAGGTTGTCAACTGTACATAGGAGAAAATCACACAAATTGCCAACACTACTTCTATGGCCAACATGTATAGCCAACTAAGAAACCTTGGGCAAATGAAAAAAAGCCCGGATGCAGCTGCAAGCTATTGCATCAACTTCCACTTGAATGGGGCCGTTTAATGTCTTGTAGAACTTGCCTCAAACGATATAGCACTTTGCAAATTGAGAACTTCCTTTTTCTAAACCTAATGTAGTTTAAACACCCCTCCTCTCTCCTCTCCTAACACAATAAAAAGAAGAGGCTAGGTTAATATTTTAATTCTAAATCAAATCTAAATTATTTTTTTCCATATTGATTGGCTTCCAAATCATCTAAACCGTGTGTCCCATCTTGAAGTTGTTCAAAACTTAAATGAACGATCTAGAATTGCTACGTAATTGGTTCTAAACTCTTTAGAGCATTTCCAGCAGTGTTCAGTACGTGACCCTGAAAAATATTTCTGACGTCCAAGTCTAGTTATTTTACCTTTTTTCCAACTCCACCCATAAAACTAAAATTGGGATTGCAAATAGGTGGAACCAATCACACTATCTAGCCAATGATTTTGGACGTATCTTCATCCAATTATAATTCATGTAATGGGACATGTAATGGGCACCAATGGTCTGCTCGGTCCTCTTGACAAAAAGCCTTTAACAAAATCCGAAGATCACCAAATCAAGAACATTTCCTCTTCACAAAAGCCTTTAACAAAAATCGGGAGATCACCAAATCAAAGAACATTGTGGGCAAATTTGACGTATGAAAAGGGTGCGATATCGTCCTCCAAACTCAACACACGGTGTACAATAACTTTTTATGTTCGACACCGAAATTCTTTTAGTAAGTATCCATCCAGGGCCTTAACTTTAGAGCAATCCGATTGTGTACTTTGTTTTACTCTTTTTTTTTTTTCTTGACCTTTGTTATTTATTGGTACCGGAGTCTAAAAAAATCACGGGGCGGCATACAAAACTTAAAGTTGTTACTGGAACCGAGTTTTTTTTAATGAGATATGAATCCCTTGGGACCCCCATTTGTGCCATAACCAAAGAGTCAAAATCTGGGTTGTATTCACACTACAAGGTGCAGGGTCAACCTTTGGGAGTTTTCTTTTACCACCAGCGTTTTGACGTTTTTTTTGTTTTCCGGCAAATTTTGTGACTGTGGCAACAACAGGTAGCTTCTGGAAATTGTCGTTATTGGGGTGTAAATGTGGCCAAAAGTATGTGAAAATATACCATATCTATATTTCAATTTTTGTTTTATAGCCAAATTTGGCAAAAATTTTCATTCATTTGTTTTACGTCTTCCAATGGATGACTGCCACTTTGTTTTTTGCAATCTTCCCATGGATGATCATCACTTGTTTTACATCTTCCTATGGATGATCACCACTTGTTTTACATCTTCCCATGAATGATCACCACTTGTTTCACATCTTGCTATGGATGATCATCACTTGTTTTACATCTTCCCATGGATGAAGGTCACTTGTTTTAAATCTTTGCTATGGATGATCACCACCTGTTTTATATCTTCCCATGGATGGTGACCATTTGTTTTACATCTTCCTATGGATGATGACCACTTTGGCTACAAACAAATATTCCATCTTCCCCCCTCCACCCCCTCCCCGCCCAAAATGCAATGCTACTCACTCACACTAGTAGGACAACCGCATTGTTAGGCTCTGACTACCTACAATGACTACCCATTGTTTTGTCTTTTACCTATTCCAAGCTTTTGTTGCATGTGGAAGTGGAATAAACATCCCTTTTGGGAACCGTGAGCCTTTAAGGCTTCCCTAGGATAGAAGGGTTTAGGGTTTAGGGTTGGCAAGCTTGTCTCCACAAGATTTGCTTTGCTTGCTTTGCTTGTCCAGGTGAAACTTTTCATGCCCTAGAAGTGTAGGTTGGTTCTCATAGTTGACCCTAGAGACTTTTTTAGAGTAAATTTTGTAGGTAGTTGTGAGTTTGCCTGCCTATGCTTGGCATCTTCAAGATTGATGTCTATTTTTCTCAGAATGGAAAAAATAGCACCACCTATTTAGACTATAAATAAAATCTAGTATTGAGAAAACTTTTCGATATATATTGAAGTCTATTAAATGATACAGTATATATATGGATCCTAATGGAGGCTTAAATTTTTTAAAAGGCTCATTTTATGATTGGTACTTATCAATTATATTAGTCATATCGTTTAGTTGTATAGGACTAATTATAAAATTGGTATTTTTGGTGTAATGTTTTTGTGAGTCTATAAAGCTAATTTGATTAAAACTTCATGCTTCCTTAATCAAAATGGCCTTTAGGTAAACGAGAGCTACTTTGATTTTGATTTTTGATTTTTGGTCAAATATTATGGGAGGAATTTTTTTTTTTTGTAGGATTGGAGGAAGAAAGGAGAAAAAAACATGGATTTCAACACAAAATTGTAACCCCCAAAAAATGTATTATTAAGGGCTCACATAGACCATGTCAAATATTAACTATTCATCCCCAAATGATGGGCTTAAACCGTTAAAAAGACAACTCAAATCTGGACCATAGACCATGTCAAAAGTTAACTAGCCATACCCAAAGGAAGGGTGGGGGCGGGGTTCAAAAATGTGCATGTGGTTGGGATGACCCATTGTATTAAATTTAGCCAAATTCTCTTCTAGACACCCCAATTAAGCACTCACATGACCCCCACAAAAGGAGAAATCCATTATTAGTTTTTCTCTTTTACCCCCCCCCCCCTAGAATATTACAGCTTCTTCAGCCAAAGCCCGAAATTCAATTTTCATTAATGATTGAAAATTGAATTTGTTCATTGACAAAAAGTTACTCAAAATTCAATATCTCCCACATCTTAGGTCTATAATTTAAAAAATTACCTCCATAGAATTTTATTCGTTGAGGGCTTTCCAACGAATGCAAAGAGTATGCACCAAGTCCTTAAAAAAAGTAGTTTTGATTTCATTGAATTTTCCATGAAAAACTTTCTTCAATATTCAATAGCTTTTACATGTGTTGTAAACTAAAACATTACACCAAAAAAATCAACTTCATGTACCAGTACTCATCAAGGGTTTGATTTCTTCACAATATCAAGTGCGCAAGGGGGTGTAATGGTTTGGGAGATCTCAATGTGATTGACAAACAAACAAAACAAACAAACGACCTTTGTTAATAGACACGATAATACCTTGTCAACTTTGACATAAATTATATATTACTTGTAGAAAAGTTGAAATTTTCAAAAAAAAACCAATTTATTTTTCAAAGGAAATTTTTTTTGGGGGTGAAAATTAAGATTTTTTTTTAAATATTCAAATTTTCAACATGGAATCCTCAAAAATAATTCATTATTCAATAGGGCATGTGTTATTTTGGTTGCCCTATAGTTATTGGGCGTGTTCAGAGCACCCAATGTTGACAAAGGGGGGTGAGTTAAAAAAGCATGAGGGAGAGAACACCTGGGGTGGGGAGCTTCCTATCCAGTTTAAGAGCCCTCCCTGGGGCCTACTATAGTGACTCTGGTGGGGTCTGGTGGTTCTCTCCCCTACCTATGGACCCCCACCCCCACCCCCCCCTCCCCTCCCCTCCCCTCCCCTCCCCTCATTTTGGGTTGGTTTCATTATCCAACATAGAGAAGAGATACGTGTTTCCCCACCTCCCTCCACCAATAAACATGAATTTGTGAACAATTCTTCACTTTGAAAGTCATTTAATTAATGTTATTTGAACCAATCACTATGATATGTGAATTAAAGACAATCATTTTGTTATACCGCCACCTATGGAAAAGACAATATTCAACACAAAGTTTTAGTGCCATAGTCAATTTTTAGACTATTGTATTGGTATTCCTCCTTCAATTTAATGATCCAATCAATGTTTTTCTTTTTGTTTGGCCAAATTATGATTTTTTTTGACAAATAAATTAGGAAAATTTGGGAATTTTTTTAAAAGTGTACATTTGACTATTTTTGCTATTTTTTTGGGTTAAATTTCGCCAAATTTCTTGATATGAAAAAAATTCAAATAAATAAATAAATAATTGGATCTAATACATCATTGAAAATACTTTTAGTTATAGCTTGTTGTCCTACTTATGAAGATTATTGGGTGTTCTAGTTGCTCATCCCAACCACCCACCACACTTTACTAGCATCACTAATTTGTTTTCTAACATGTGTTGATTAAATGATTGACCTACTAGGTAGCTATGGCACACCGAATGTTAAATCCTCCCAAGGTATGAAATGTAGCATGAAATGCGATCTAATGGTTGAGAGTCAAAATGTTGTCTAAGTCACATTTAGACAACCACACCATGCCATGCACTACTTTGGCCTGGGGGCAATTTTATTTTGGACCTTTGTTCTAGAATCAACTATGATAAATTGTCAACTCCTCACCAAGGTTTCCTTGTTAACAAGTCTTAGCAAGCATTGGCACCAACAAGTCCAATACCATGTAGCACATGTTAATCTTTCCTATGTTATGGAATGCAATAATGCAATGGTCAATAGTTGAAATTTTGTTAAAGACTCTGCAACCATGCCATGCCAAAAACTATTTTTGCCTTGGGATAGTATTATTGTGGACCTTTGGGTGGAACTCAACTACAATTACGTATCTTCACCACTAGAGTTTCTTCATTAACGAGGAAGGCAAGCCTAGGGCCCAACAAGTAAAATATTGATAACACAAGTTTCTCCTCAATAGCCCATAACATGGGCATACCATGGTGGGCATGTTGCACATGGCATGTCATATGAGGTGCATCATAGATTGATTTTATGGTCTCATATAACACATGATGTGTGTGTCTATGTCACTTTATCCATTTTTGGAAAGAAAGGAACAAAAGGAACAAAAATTGCCTTATTTCCACATGGGCCATCATAAGAAAATAGTCTTTTCTTTCCCTTGCTCATTTTTCCCAATTTTTTCTTCACAAACTTTCTCCCATCTTATAACCTTTCATTTTTCTTTCATGCCTTCACCAACTTGACTTCATCATATTCACATTTCTTCAAACCATGTTTATGACATTTGCAAAATTTCTTGAGGATATCTTAAGGATTGTTTGGTTTTGACAATTATTTGGTGATATTTCAATATATAGAAATTTCTTCAAGTCCTAAAGGTCAAATATGAAAATCATAACCTTTTATGCTTCGACAAGTTGATTGTTGGTTTTTGAAATGAATTTTTCCCTACCTTATCTTTGTGATGTTTCCAATTTATTTTTCTTTTACTACCTATTGTGATAAATTGTTAGTATTTTGATCTCTCTTCAAATTTTTCGTGTAATTTCACGTTCCAATTATATTTCAAAGCGTCTCCTTTGGGTTCAAAAATTTTACTTTAAATGAAGAATTGACATGCAATTGCTAGAAATAAATTTAGAAACAATCTTTGTGAAAATTTTGACTAGGTGTTGTACAAGTTTCTATTATGGCTTAGCAATAGATGAACTAATTATGAGGCCCAAAACCATGAAATGGGACATTTTTTTGGGCTACTTTGTTAGTTAAGCATGTCTTTTTTTCTATGTCCATTAGGGACATTTCCACTAGTTTGCCATCCTCATTTATATTTTAAGGGTCTTTGTGAATGTCATAACTATGTGAGGCAGCTAATGTTGTAGCTTATATGATGTCTTGTTATTGTATGCCATTGAAACACCTATGGTTATTATTGAGAGAAGACTAAAATTAAAAGTAATCAATTTTGATTATCAAGCTTTGAACTTCGTTTTAATTATTTGAAGGTAGCCAAGATGAACTTTGATATACTCCAAACTTGAAGAGTTCATGAAAATCAACATGAATGATGGACAATATTGAAAATACAATGGGGGCTTGCAAGAAAAGATGTGAAAATAATTGTAATTGGAAAAGGTCAAAGTGTAATTTAATATTTAACAACAAACATTATGAATTGCAACCTTTCAACAAGAATTAGGCAATATTTTTTGTGTACCTTGGCAACCTTGTACCAAAAATGTTAAGAATAGGATGCACTAGAGATTTTTGGAAACCCTTAGTTTAGGATCACAACCTTTGGTTCACATTTCTTAACTTTCTTGTGAAACAATAAACTTGTGATTTATTTGGTTTAAATTTTTAAGATTTTTTGTAACCAAAACATGAACCATTTTGTCCATAACCTTTGATTCATTTCACAATTTTAGTCCCTAATTTAATGCCAATCATCAACATTTGTTCCATTAACTTTATATCTTGGTGAATTAGGGTTTTGGATCATGAGGTTCCGAGGTTAAGGAAAAAACTATAATGAAAATTAGACTAATCTATTCTAGCAACTTTTGTTCTTCTCCATGTTACATTTTGCTTTGGACTAAAATATCTATTGCACAAACTACATAATTACCACCTATTATTGTTCTTGGGAAAAATTCCACCTTTCACCAAAAGTGAAGTAAAGTGAATTATTCTTTCATATGCATGAAATTGGTGCATAAAACATTATGAGATTTAATATAGTGATTGAAATTGTTGACAACTCACATGTAACAAGGTTAGTGGCTAGACAATTTTGTTTTTTAAATTTCACCAACATTGTTAGTATTTCTATCTTTGATAATGTTGTTTTTTCTTTACTTGGTTTAGACCAGTTGGTTGGGACCATCATGCTCTCACTCTTCTAAAAGTTTTAATTTTAGTCAATTAGTAATATAAATAATACTATAAATAACAATAGGAAATAATGTTATTAAAAAACCAATGTGCAAAGGAAACCACCATTGAAATCATAAATTTACATAAACAAGTGCTTCACTTATCAATCACAAAAACATCAATATAGGCATCCATAATATTTCATAAAGAAAATTGTGCATTTTTCAACAAACATGATTCGTGCAATGTTAAAACACCCATCAAAATATTTAATTCATCAAATATTTGCTAAATTTCTTTTTTTATACAACAAAATTATACATCTTTGCACATATGTGATAATAACAATAGGCATAGATAGACACACATAAGTAATAAACTTTCAATACACTTAAACAACCCTATAGTGATTTTCCTGTTACCACACCAACATCTCTTGAAAATGATGTTGTCATTCATTAATTAGACAAGAAAAAATGCATTTATTTATATTAGTAGTGGTAATTATAGTAGTGTAACATTAAAAATAAGAGGAGAAGAAAGACTTTTAATATCCTCTTCCCTTATTCCAACCTATTGCAAAAACAAAAACAAAAAATCACTTGTCACATTTTATTTTATTTTTTAGAAAGAAAGAATAAAAAATAAATGTCTATTTTAATTCTTTCCTTCCAAAAAGAAAAGTCACACAAAAAAACTCAAAAATTAAGGAAAAAAAGTAGAGGAAGGTGTTTTCATGGTAAGGTGTACTTAAGAACTAGTCATAATTTAATAGTTTTCATTGCAACACATGTTTAAAGTAGCTTTAGATATTTGGAGAAGATTTTGTGGTAGAAATGTGTAATTAAAGCTTAGGGGTAATCATTTCCATTTTATTCCAAACAACATGCAAAAAATATAAGGTGAAACCTATTGAAGAAAAAAAAATTAATTTAAATAATATTATATATATATATATAATATCTACAATTCATTGTGAAAATATATTTAGAATATATCATTATGTCACATCATTTTTTTTTAAAAAAAATATTTGAAATGTTTCCTAAAATATACAAGGAATGACTTCCTTGAAATCAAAGGTGGATAACATCCTCAACTTTCATTATGTTGTGAAATTGATTGTGAAATTGATGTATGTACGAACAATTCAATTGACACTTTTGGTAAATTTTTAATTTGCAAGAGTTTGTAACAACATCATAATTTAACAAACTGACAAAAAAATCTTAATATTTTTAATGAAATTTGTCCATGAAATATTTCACATATAAAAAGACAACCATAATGCATAGTTTTTTTCATGAAAACTTTCAATTTGTCATAAAATCACAATGTTCATGTTCAATGATAAATAAACATTTGATAGTACATTACGTTATGATAATGATGAATATGAATTTTTTAAGTTATAATAATTTTATAAAGGTTGTTTAAAACACACTTACAAATCAAATGCATATTCATGGTTCATGCAACCTATTGTAATTTAAAGGCCAAAATAAAAAAAATTATTTCTAAAAGAATTCAAAGTGAGTGAAATTTTACATTTTTTTACTTTTGATATTATACATATATTCAATTTTGGGACAAATTATGTACATACCATAGTAACACATAAGATTTAAACTTATAACATTTGATTCATCTTTACATGATTATGATCTAGTAATAATACACACGATCACAAGAACTTGGTATATCATTTTCAATTATCGTGCCAAATCAATATGTATATAGAGTAATATCATGGCCATTTGTATGGTGAAATTCTCTTGATACAATAGCATGTAGGTTCCACTCAAATAGAACCTTGAAATAAGTAAGATCCACATCAAATTAACATTGACACCTAAGACAATACGAAGAGCCATACATTTTCATGAGGACAAGGTCATGGGACAAGGCAAGATTTACCAAGCATCCATTCAAAATATCTTATTCATGATTAAAAAAAATGTCTATACAAATAATGCGTGTCCTCTCACCACTCTAGCATGCTTCCATTAAACTACGCAAAAACAAACCATCCCTTCTTGAAACTTCCTTAAAGCTCCAAATCAAAAACTTCTAAAACCATCCATAATTACCCACCATCACTAACACACACACATTTAAGCAATAACAAATGCATGGCAAGTAGGAAAGATCGCCAATATTATTTTTCAAGATTCATTCTCCTCAACTACAATAGGGAGGTAGGTGGAGGAGGGTGGTGTGAAGTTAGCAAACCTTTGCAAACTAATTCACATCTTAGAAAATGTCATGTTACTAATGTCAAATTCCATGATCTCTTTTATTTTGCATGTGTGTTAATTCATAATTACTTGAGACTTAGATGACATTAATATTGATTGCTCGAACATAAAGCTTTTTGTTTACACATGTCACACATGAGCAAAGAATGCACAATGTTGCCTTCCCTACCTTGTCCTTACTTTTGCAAATTGTTTCTTTTGAGGACCACTATTCCTTTTATTTTGGCAAATAGCTTTCCCCTTTGCATACAACATAGTTTTGTGTTGCACAAGTTGTGTAGTGATTGGTAAAATTAACCTTGTGTTGTTTCAAGGCCCATATTCACAATGATTCTTGTTGCAAACAATGCTAAATGACAAGATCGTCCCATGATTGCAAATATTCTACATTCTCTAATTCTTGTGGTTAATGCACCATATCAATCAAACATTTTTAGACCATTTGATACCTACAATTTTGGAGTAGCTATTCCATTTAGGCAACGTCAATGTCCCAAGCTCATTGATAGTAACATCTATGCACTTGAAATTGCATTCCACATCTTTTCAATCACCTTCTCCATGAAATTATTTAATCAGCTCTCACATTGTATGTATGCCACAACCACATTCACCTATTCATTATCATTTTTTCCTAGGTGCCTATGTCTTTATGCACCACATTAAATCTTGTTGAAAAGATTCGGCTTGCATAGGGTTCTTGCAACAATCACTACAACATCGCTAATCGAATGAAAGACTAATCCTATACATCTCATCATCATTTGGTCCATGTCATGGATGAACCAACAACAACAACAAAAACAACATATCTTGACTATGTAACAAGATTGGTAGTCCTTTGTGTAGTAGAAGATTGGCAACAAGGGATTCATGTGATTCACATAGGGACCTTGAGCTTCAAGGCTATGGTTTGCTTGCAACAATGAAAGCTCCCCACTAAGCCAAGATTCAAAATTCAAGATTGGTCTATGATGCACCCATATAGCTGCCAATGTGCAGCATGCCCACTATGGCATTCCATGTGGATATATGCCTGGTGTTACCTGTTAATGGGGGAGAAATGTGTGTTAACTTAGTTCTGGACCCATCTTCTTAGACCTGCCATTACTTGTCAATAGAAAAAACCCTGGTGAGGAAACCTTGGTGGGTTCGTTGGGCAGGTTATTGTACTTGGGACTGGACTAGAAGTCCACAGTTAAAACTGCCCTAAGGCAAAAAAAATTTAAGGTAGTGCCTGCCATGGTGTGGTTTCCCAGACTCTGAACACCATCTTGACTATTGAACATCATTTCATACCTTCACTTGGTCAGATTTGAAGTTGAAGGCTATGGCACAATCTTGCATTGTGTGTCAGGTCTGGTGTTCAGGAATGAGAAGGTTTAAAGGTGAAAATGTAACAGACAAATACATGACTATTTGACCAGGGTTTTTTTAAAGTGCTGTAGTCAAAGTGGCCATCATCCAGAAAATAATTTAGCCAAATTTGGCTATATACTCGATATGAAAAATAGAAAAAGAACAGAATTTGGGTCTTTCTTTTTGCCATGAAAAATCCTTTGTTTCGGTCGAAATCATAGTTTTCAGGATTTTTAAATTGCCTGAAAGGAATCATTATTCTTAATGTTTAGCAGAATAGGGTTGTGTGTAGTCTTGAAGATTTTATTGTTTTGCAGGCCAATAGTATTGCTGGATTTGGTGATCTAGATTTGTTTTCTTAGTTTTCTCAAGTGAAGTAAGACTTCAAAGTTTAATAGGCTACTTAGAGACAAGTTTCTTGCACATTACTTCTGCACTTTTGTTCTGTTTTGGGGGGACGGGTGGGGAGGATGCAGAGTTGTTCGCTTACTTGGATTTTAATTGTTCTCAATGTGTTCCCAATATGTATACTTGGCAAGATGCTGCTGATCTCATGTGCGAGGTTGCAGTCTGGATTGTGGGCAAGGAATAAGCAAAGGGGTGCATGATGTGTGGTATGATGTGTAAAGTGAAGCCCATTCTAGTTCAAAATGTTAATAATAATTGTAGAGCCCGATTCTTTCAAGTGACCAAGTTGACACACTTCCTCACAATAACCCGATTAAGAACATTAGTTGTAATGTGCTGCCAACTAGCATTTTCTGTGTTTTAGTTTATTTAAAGAAAAGGCAGAATCTGCCCTCTCACAGATATTATTCTACAATCCAAATGTAGGACCCATTCCACTAGGAATACCTCTTTGCATCTGAGGAAAACAAAAAGTGCCGTCTTTTGAAGTTCAACGCACTTGTCAAGTCTTCGAAATAGTTCAGGGGGCATAGTATCTAAGAGTAGTTCCAATGGCAACCAACAAATTAACAAATTGGCCTGCAAAGTAGATTTACAATGATGTGTAACATTATAACATTATGTGTTAGTTTGCAATAACAAAGTTTGCACAGGATCCAATGTTTGGAAAAGGTATTACACACAAAACTGACTGCACTTGGTTGGGTGATTGTAATGACTGGTTTACCTCGGGGTATTCAAATAACTTTTCGTCTTGTATTGTCCCATTATTTATGAGTGAAGATTGAAAAATAATTAGTACATTAGAGTTATCAGTAAAGTCTCATGATTAGGGGGAAAGAATGGCCGGTTTTGGCATAATAGAGCATCAAATGTGTAACTGAGAATGAAAATTTTACAATGTGAAATAACTGGGACACAAACTAGTTTTTCCACCAATTTTGGTGATAATTGAGTTCCATCATGTCTCTCCTTTATCCTGATCACCTCCACTCATGCTAGCCTGCCTATATTTTCACTGCTCCTACCTGTACAACTACTATAATTAGTCTTGAACCTTGTGCTTTAAATGCTGAGTTTCAGCATTTCCTACTGAGATGTAGTAAAACTTCCTTACTTTGCGGATGCCACTGAAAGAAGGGATAGAGGGTGAAAGCAAGCCCAAACACAGGTTGAAGACAGGGTGACTTTATGGATATAACTCTATTCTGTTAGATGTGATAAACATTGCTAAAGGCACAAATGAGAGTTGAATTGCTTCAAAGAACTTGAACTTGCATTCAAAAATTGTTTTCTCATAGTTCTGGTTTTGGTTCTAGCTAGTTCCACAGTTCACTTTTTCTGCTAATTCCATCAAAACGATGTCAGTTCAAGTTTGGGTCACAAGAATCTGAACTGGAAACCCTATTGGGGTTTTAACATTTCAAACTCAAGAACATACCACCACAGAACTTAGGAACCAACGGTTCAATCATTTGATTTTTTAAATAACCGAAAATTTCAGTTCTTTAAAATTTTACAAAGCAGACTCAGTTATATCACCAGACTTTTTTTCAAATAGAAGATAATTGTGTAACCACTTTTTTTTTCTTAAATTCTAGTTTTGTGTTCCCAAAACTCAAGGTATCAAAATACAACAGAAGTGGGACGTTTTTTAACCATTGGAAATGGATCCTTACATGTCTTAGGGTTGATAAAACTTGAGTAAAATGAACTCCCAAATACCCAAACTTTAACTTGGTCCTTCACAATTTTATCTATCTATCAACAACTTGGCCTCCGTGTTGCTATGCATTAGTAGAGACCATGAAATGATGAGCAGAAAAGTGACATTTTCATTTTCATTTAAATGAAAATATTGAATGACATTGCATGCATTCCAAAATTGAATTGGAATTTCATTCAACTAAACTTAATTCAATTTCAATTTCATTTGAGTAGATTCAATAAGATTCAGATTCCATTGACTAGAATTGAAATTCAATTGAAGAAAAATACGATGCAATTAGGACAAAAGATATTAAAATTTCCTTGTTATTTCTATCATTCATGATTATGGTGTTGAAAAAAAAAAAAACACTCTAGAAAAACACATATTTGAAAAGATATTTTTCCACTCCATCCAAAAAACAAATTCCAAACCAAAATCTATTTTGATAGGAGGAAATGTTATGGGACTTTATAACCATCACCCTTAAACCAGTTCCGACGTTACCATCATCACTCAATTTTCAAATCAAAAATTTGTTTGATTTTAATAAGATTATGGCTTCAAACCTTGACAAAATCAAATTTACTTCTTGGGGGTGGGAACTAGTGGTGAAAATCTTCTTACTGCCTTCCCAGAACAAATACTATACACCACATTGGTGGTGTGTACCAAACGTAATTTGGTCGAGTGTGAGTGTGGAACACAATCTTAAAAGAACTATTTTTCCAATTTCATTAACATTTAACAGTTATCATTTCTTTGATGATATTCAGAAAATCAGCTGTGGTTGATACAAAGTTGGGCATACTTAAATTCAAACCTTCTTGAACCTAAAATTTTCAGTGTTCAAAATAAATCTTGACAAAATATCATAGCTATTTCTTTCATGCTTTTAAAATGGGAATTTCATCACTGGGTTCCAAGTCATCTATAATGTAGACAATTTGGACACCATTGAAATATTTGCCTACAGACACCATTGGAATTTCCCTAGCAACTTTTAGCCCATTATTAACCTTGTGCTCAACACAAAAACAAGAAGCAAAATTTATCATGGTGTAGTAAAGTTTGGGTGGGTTTTCTCCAGTGTTGGGCGGTTCTTGACTATTATGGAGAACCTCTGGTTCCAGTTCTAAAAAATAATTTAGAGCATTTCTGGTTCTGATTTTGATTTCACAAAAAATGGAAGCCAGAATCTGATTTCGGGTCCAGTTCTTCAAACAAATACCATGGTTCCCATTCTGGTTCAGTTTTACAAATCAGACCCAGTTACATTGTAAAACAATGTAAGTAAATCAAATACGTTTATACGATTTTTCATGGCTCTATAAAACAATGTAAGTGTAAAACAATGTGATTTTTAAAACAATGGGAGGGGGGGGGCAATTTCATACAGTTTTTGGTGATAGGCCAACGAAATGGTCCATTGCCAAAAAAAAGAATCATCAAAACATGCACCCACAACTAATGGATTTGCAAGAAAGTATGGACATTACAGGTACACTTACACATCCCAAAACATATACTTACATGCCTCAAAACATTTACATAGGACTGTATTTGATAAAGATTTACATGGACCTCATGTAAATGTAAGTGTTGAAAGGAATAATTTATACATGACAACAATATAAGTGTTCAAACATGTAAATGTAAATGATTTACAGTTACACAAGACTTACACGTCGAATATACGACTATTGACTTACATGCACAACGCAGCTGGTTCTAACCCACCAAACCAGGTAACTGCCCAAGGGAATCATATTCTGAACTGCGTACTCATACTTGTCCCCATGGCAATGTTCCAATAGAGAAAAGTTAATTACAGCAGCTTAAAGAAACAAGAAAAACAATCTAGGGTTGCATCATATATGATCCAGCACCATATAGGTCAAAGTGAACCAGCACCCACCAATGGACCATGCAAGATGGATGGTTTGTGGATACCCTTCTGTTGAATTCATGTCCCATAAACCCTAAAAACCCTAAACCCTTAGCTACAGTGGGTGGGTTTGCAGCTCTCATAGCACTCACTATTCACCAGCCCTACCCATGCTATGTCAACTCTGTTAATTATTCTCTTGAGATACTACAATTACACTACCGAAATGGTTTTGTTAATTCTCCTTCTAGAAATGGTGAGTGAGTACACAATTACATTGGAACCTACCAACAAAACTCTAAGTCAAAAGGTCCTTGCATCATTTCAGATTTAGTGGGTATGACATTTTAGTGGAGTCTGGGGGTCATTTTTAATTTGCACCTCTCTATGCCGGTCCCATGTCAAATTCATTGATAATAAAATTCAAATTGTCAATAGACAAGCTTCATGAACAATAGAAAGACAAGTTGACAAATATTAAGAATCCGTATCACAAACAGCAGACGTGTTAAAAAATTGTGAACAACTCTCACAAGATTTAAATACTGCTCTTGTGTCTGCAAGAATGCTTACCAAGCATATACACTTGTCAGATGCATTCCTGCAAAAACACAACCGTGCAAATACACAACAGGCCCACTTCAGGTCTGCCTTGTGCGGGCCCTTATTCTGTTAATGCCTGTGAGTGAGCTCGGGTGTTACCAATACAAAACACTCATCATATTCAAAAAGAGAGAAAACACAGAGACCATTCCTAGTCGATTTGAGATGGGTTCCAAACTGAGCCCAATCGAAAGCAATAGTGTTTAGATAGATAGTAGAGGAGCATGGTGGAAATGTGGGTTACTTGAGTAGTTACGGAGGTTCTGAGATGCATCGAAGAGAAAGATAGCTAGCTAGCTAGCTGGATTTTTTGTGCTTGCTGTCAAGCTTGTCAGAAACCTTCTAGAGTTTTAGGCCTAGGACTATATCCCCTGGTTCCTAGGTTCCTAAATTGCTTTAGTTGTGTGGGTACTAGCAAGTGTCGGAAACTGTTAGGTGGTAAGTAGTTGCTGCACTCAAATGTTGTTCCTCGAGGAGGGCGCCAAACTATCGATGTAGGGTACTTGCCGTTGACTTGTGACAGTGAGCAGCTGGTGGAGATCTTCCAGGGCTGTGGCAATGTGGAACTTGTGGAGGACTAGAGCTTTTTTATTTTGGTGTGGAAATGCCAACTCTTCACCTGAATGCCATGGTGGTATGTATTCTTCGGTCCCAAGCCAATTTGCGGGATCGGTGTGTCTGATGTCCGTGCGTTTCCCAGGTCATTTCCTACAAAGGAACTTCCAGAAGCTGTACGTGGGTTTGGTTTTGTGACCATGGCGTCCCTTTCGGTGGCGGTGCTGGTTTTGATAGTGCAAACAAACTGTTTGTTATTTACCTATCTTGGACAGTGGATGATGAAAGTCTTCGTGCAAAGTTTAGTGACTGTGGAAAGGTTTTGAACGCTAAGGTGATCTTTGACAAAAAAAATCTGGGAGGTCTCATGGGTTTGGATTCGTAACTTATTCAAATGTTGACAAGGTGAATGAGGCTATCCAGAATTTGGATGGAGTGTTGCACAAAAGGTGGTGAATGCAAGGCTGAGTCTTTTAACATTAACTTTTTCTCTTGGGTTTAGGGTTTAGAGTTGAGGGTAGGGGAGATGAGATGAAAGTTTAGGGTTTCAGCCAGGTGGAGTGGTTTAGGTGTTGTTTAGAATGATAAACCTCACATTTTCATCAACCCCAAAGCGATGATGGGCATCAAAATCAAAGTTTGATGTTGAGATAAGCCTCATGAACCATTATTTTCAACTTTTATTTTGTCATTGTATCATTCCCATCCTCTTTACTTTGCTTCAGTAAATTAGCACATGGTATGTCAACACATTGTACCCCTCATTTGTTGCATCACCAACAAGCTACTTCTCACCCATTAATGTTCATGGTGTGTATCCCTTTCACATTTTCATGTCTCATGTCTTGCATGCGGTCATGTTTATGTGATAGGGGTTTGAGTTCATCACCAATTAACATGTTTCATTCATAGAAAATCATTGGCTACAGGGGTTGAAACAACTTCAACATTATTGAATTTCCCCTTTTCATCTACTTGAACATGGATCACATTTGTAGATATAATCAATGTCTTCCATCTAGGTTTACCTCGCTATGTTCATACCACCATATGAAATATGCTATTCATGATAATGTTCAACATACCTTGTGGATTCCTTTAGCTCACATGACCATTGACTGATTCAACATTACAACTTTACATGCTTTTTTGCTCCTTTTTTCTTGGTTTTTTTTTTCACAAAATGGCAAAAATGCCCATTAAAAGACTCGTGTTTGTCTCTATTAATATAGAGCAAGTGATTGGAAAGCATTACAAAAGGAACACACAATTAAAGCCTGGGTTTTAGTTATTAAAATATTTTCAAATCTAGCTTTAGATCTTTTTCCACCTCCATTGGCATGATTCTATCACGTACAAGCACTTACACATGTAAGAAAGTATGTTTGAATAATGCATGCATTGGTTCACAACATTCAAACGGTCCCATTCAATAAGACCATGACAATTCTTCTTTTTTTTCACCCATCAATAGAAATCAATGTCCCCCTTTTTTGCTAATGATTTCCATCCAAAAACAAAGGTTATTTTAAACCAGGATGCATTTATTTTTGCTTTGGCATGTTCATCACATCTTTCATCTGGTGGTCCTTCAAGTATGGTGTATGAACTTTCACAATATTATTTTGTCCCAAATGACTTAGTGAATGAATTGAATGAGTTCACTTTTTGAAAAAACAAAAGTCCATTCTACATTATTAAAATTTTGAATTTTTCTAATACCATGGGTTCAATGGTAATAAAGTCCATGTACCTAAAGCAATAAATTCCATATTAATAGGAGCCCATTTACATATTCCAAATATATACACCTTTAGAAAGAAAATTGAAATTTGAGAAAGAAAAAAAACAACTAGAAAAAAATTCACATAAAAGTTTATTATTTGATGTTACACCATGCATTAATTCCCTATAGATAATTTAAAATAAAATTCAATATGAAGCTTGTTATTCTATACCAATCCAGTCTACTAGCTAGTTCATATTTTTGTGTTTCAAAAGTCCATTATGAAAAGTGGGTGTATTTTTATTTTAAAATAATTACATAGGTATCATCATAATCAAATTTTTTTTATGTATAATCAATTTAAAATTCTCAATTTGATTAGTTTTATTATTTATTATAGGTGTCCAAAGAAATGGCATTTTGCAAAAATGGGCATTATGACTCAAAAAATGAGCCACTTTAATGTGTATTCACTCACTTTGATATTTTTTTGAAGTGTGTGGGCACATTGCTCATGGTCATGTTCCCCCATTCATATTGTGTTTACTTGTGAAACTTATGTTAACTTTGAAAAACAAATTTGGGTCATCTAACCCATTGTGATTAAAAGAACCTCCTTTGAACTAATTGCATGCACAATCACCATTTAGTTTAGGGATACATTTGTGAAGCATTTTATTCCTCATTAATTTTGTGTGACGACACAATTGAATGTGAGAAGATGGTCCACAAAGTTTGCATCTAGATTGAGTGGTACTACATGTGTAAGTATGTAAATTTACTTTCTATTCATATCACAAACATTTTTCAAGAGTTGTGAATTTTTACCAATATTTTGGATCAATTTTTCCCATTTGTTCAACAATTTTATGTGTGTCCATCCCCATTATAAGCTTTTTGACATGGGGATCTTATAATCATTTCATTTGAATTTGGTACAAAATAGGGGGACCTTTTGGGTGAAACCTTATTCATTTTAACACATTTTTGCACTCTCCACCCTATTACGGCAACCCACTTTACTTGTGTTTTTCTTTCACTTGTTAATTATACTCATATTGTTGATAATGTTTGAAGTATGGTACTTGCCTTTTTATGATTACAAGTGGAGTTTGCACCATTAAGATCTTCCATTTAGTTGTGTAAATTTGGTCTTCATAAAGATTAAACCTATCCAAATCACTTATTCTAGGTTTTTTTACATTCAACAAATGTTTCTATATTCTAAATGCACAATGGGTTCTATGCCATTAATGGAGTTCTTTGTTGTAAAAGTGTTTTAAGATAATATTGGCACCATAATTAACTTCCTTAAGCTTGTAGATCTATAGGTAGCCTTGCAATGCTTCCATTTGTTATGCCTAGTGTTTAAGCTATTTATTATGTATCGTATTGTCGTCTTTAAGTATCTTGCAACATTATGCTGAGTTTGATTCACATACCATAGCTACATTAAAAAAGTTATTATTGGGTGTGGGATTTTTTGGCAATACAATAAATCATTTGGCTTATTGTCAATTAATTTTACTTAAAATTTCAAGGGTGCTTAGCATTTTTTTAGTGGTTTGATTTACTACCCTTGCCTTTTGGGATATTGGGTTCTGATTGTTCTTACATTTGTCATTTGTTTTTAGCAAGATTATCACCTTAATTTTTTCAATGGCATAGCACATGTTGAAATCGTCACTTTTCCCTTCTAGTTCACATTGTGGGATATCTAAACTATACTACCCCAAATTGTTCATTTTCAAGTCCCTTGCTTTGAAAGTCTTGTGGTGTAATTGTATCTTCACTTACATTTTTTTTTATGGACAACTTACATGAATAATAATTTGCCACAATTTCAATAGATGTTTTTTGGATGCCACATGAACATGTTTTTGATCTTATGTAAATCCAATCATGAGCATTTGGTTATTAACATGTCCTACCACATTTACATTTCATTTTCTTTTTGTACATTCCTTGACTTTTCACATCTTATACTTGCACATTTTTGGCATTGTTAATGTGGACATACCATTGATAATTTGGATATTCATTTACTTTGATGCCCATGCAAAAGTGAGCACATTGTAGGTCATAATATTCTTCAAAATAAAATTGCAACTATTGTTTTGGAAAGTGAAACACATGTACAAACAATATGTTCTTACCTTTTTCACTACCACACTCAACAATGAATCAATATTCTATCACCAAAGACAACTTTTGAACCTTAGTATAGACGTTGTCATAACTAATTTGACCCACCCAAATATAGTACAATGTTTGATGTTCACAACAATGCATGCAACAAGAGTTGCCATTCAAATGAAAACATGATCATATGTGGATCATGCATCAAGAGATGACTTCATTCCCCTTGGCATAGAAACTTACGGTTGCCTTCATTTTTGTTTTGACTCATTTTTTACTTTCTTGTGTTTAGGTCATTATAACCCATTATGAACAATCCTTTTTAGTTTAGTTCTCATGATGCTTATTTCACGTTATCAACATGTGTTCATAGCCTTTCAACATGTGTAGGCCATTGCAATTATTTAATGTGTTGCTTTGTTTAAGAAACATTCTCCATCTCTTCCAAACATCATGACCAAGGCACTTGCATCGTTAGTCAATTTGTGGTACACAATACCTTTTTAATTTATAATTTTTTCTTTTATTAATGTAATAGCGATGTCCTAATTGTTATGTTCTTTCTTGACATGTGTTCTTGTGTTTTTCTTTGCCTTGTATTTCTTGTGTATGGGTTCCCATTCTTGCCTTTTATTTTATATTTAAGGTTTTTCTTCCTTTATTGTGAAAAATGAGGCTTAAAACATTTGATTCCTACAGCCATAGTGTGGCCAAAGACTCAAAGCAAGTTAGTAAATGCACCAAAAGTACAAAGTTCCAAGGGGACATGGAAATTATGTTTGTGGTTTACGGAATCTAATTGCAAATGTCACATTATTGCATGGTCAAATTTGTCCTTCTTTAATTTAGCATTGCTTATGCATTTTCAAACTGATAAATCAGTGTTGATATTTCATCTATGATCAGTTAATGCAATAGTATAGTGATGATCAATCCTTACTGTATTCAAATATGGTTTATAAATGTGATATATGTTTTTCCAATAGTTGTTCACGTGTGCAATTAATATGATTCAACTACAAAACATGATTTTACGATGCAAAAAACAATGTTTGTGCTTCCAACCTACCATCTTAGAATTCTCGACCCTCCTAAAGAATGGCATAATTTTCTTAACCCGTCTTACAAATAGGTGCTCCATTGTGTCTAACACACTGAATAAATTCCCAAAAACATTCTAAAACATATTTTAAAATTGCCAGATTTCTATACATGCTTCAAGTAAGTAGCAAAAAATATACAATGATTTTTGCTTTCATATTTCATAGCCAAATTTTGTCATGTGGATCTGGTGGATTGCTCCCTATTCTGATGGATGCATTGTGACTAGTAGTGTGCACATAAGATATATGGCTACAGATACATATGCAAGTGTATTTGGGAAACTTATTTACTAGGGTTGCCTGAAGGGGTGTCCTTAGGGTCGTCTTGCGACAACCCTGAGGTCTAGGGATAACCCAAAGGTCCCCTAGCATTCCTACTACTAGTTTTTTTTTTTTAAATGCTTTTTACTTTATTGGCCTTGCCTACCAAGGCAAGGAGATTGTGTTTACATTCACTATAGAATATAGTAGCTTAATGGATTTTGGCCCCTAGGTAGAAGGTCTATTTTTATATGAGGATTTTAAAAATATGACATTTTGGCTTGTGTTGAAACTTGAGATTAGTCATAGAGTTATGATATCTTGAAGGATTTGGTTTCTTTTAGAGGGTTTATTTATAAGATTATATTTTTGCATGGTGAAATGTTTGAATTTCCATAATTCTTCTTTTGCCATAAGACAAATTTTAATGTAAACTAGTGTGACCTGCGCCGTTGGCCCAAGTGTTACCACATCCTCAACTGATTTTTCCTTCAAAAACTTGGGTATTTTGGAATTTATTTGAATTTTCAGCAGCAGAAATCATTTAAAAATCAATATCTCCCACATTCTGAATCCAAATCTTAATTCCATTGAATCCTGCTCATCAAGATCTTTCCAACAACACCAAAGGCACATTCCAATTCCTCTGAAATTGTCGGCTAAGATTTAATTTAATTTTCAGTGATGAAATCATTCAATATTCAAGAACTTTTGCCCTTTCCCTGCAAGTCCAAACGTCATGGAACCAAGCCCATGCACCGCTCCTCGTTCGAGAGCTTTCCAAGGACTCCAAGAACATGATCTGAAACATCCCAGTTTGGTGGATCTCATAACTACAAAACAAAACAAACAACCTTCCTTCATCGATAGATGGCAAGGCCACAGTGTGACACACTCCCTTGTTTTTATTTGTTTTGGTTCGAACCAAGGTTTGGACTTACCTTGTCATAGCACGTTTGACCTGCTTCTTGGTGTCCCTTGGAGTCTTTTTTTATGCACTCTCCATCCCTCAACATCTTTCTTTGTAACCCTTTGGCATCCTTCTTAGAACTCCCCTCATTCCCCAATGTGCTTCCCAACACCCCCTTATTGCCCAAAAGAAACTTTATTTTACCTCCCTAATATCCTAGAGGTCTTTCCTAGTGTGCCTCTTGGTGCCCATGTCATCCCCCTAGTGTTGTTGCTGGGACCCATTCCCCAACATCCATCCCAATGCTCCCCTTCACCGCAAAAATAAAAATGAAGAACCAAATTTCCTTTTCAGCTCAACCCCAGCATCTACCTTCATCCTTCCTAGCATCCCCATCTTCCCTTGGCAACCCTCATCATGTCCAAAAAAAATCATGTCCATGATGGCATGATGGTGCACTTCAATGTTCCCAACATCCTTCTCAGCACTCTAATATCCTTCATAGCACCTCAAACCGTCCCCTATCAAAACATGTCGATGCCCCATTGCCATTCCCATTGTTCTCAATCATCACTCTCATTGTCCCATTACTCCCTTGCTATCTTGAATAATCCCAACATTTTACGACCATTGACCAAACATAATTGGGACATCCCCAAACCAAAACACCCAATCATCCTTCAATCCTTTGTTTTTACAAGGGAGACCTGGATTTGAAACATCTAGCAAGCTAATGTTCCATTCTTGGGACATCCTTTCAAGACCCTTGGACCTAGCAACCATTGTCATTTACACTCCATGTAAATATATAATAAGTATGTTTGCATAGTGGAATGGTGCTTTTGAGGGGGACTCACCCAATAGGGCACGACAACACTAGAATACGAGTGGTTCTAAGCGAGTCAGCACACCAACAATGCATAGGCCAAACCATAGATAGACATGTGGATGGCCACCACAAAAAAAAAATAGTGAATGGGTAACCCTAAAAATTGTGGCAAGACACACTAACAAGTATCACCAGAAGTGACTAGTGGGTACCTGTGACCTTCGGACACTGTGAAGTCCCCCGTTTTCTTTAAACCCTGTTCATCTTTTAGTTTTTTTTGGAAACTTTTATTTTATTTTATTTTATTTTTATTTTTATGTGTTTTTTGTTTTTATTATTATTTTGTTTCATATTTTTTGTCATTTATTTTTAATTTTCTTTTAAGATTATTTTATTGTATTTCCTTGTCCGTTTCATGTTTAAATATAATTATTTTATATTTATTTCATTTTATTTCATTTTTTAAGTGTTTAAGAAAAGTTTTTAATTGTTAAAGTGATGGCAGACGAAGAAGATTGTTTTTGAAACTTTTTTTTTAAAGGCGTTTTTTGTTTTTATTATTATTTTGTTTCATATTTTTTGTCATCTATTTTTTAATTTTCTTTTAAGATTATTTTATTGTATTTTCTTTTTTTGTTTCAGGTCTAAATATATTTATTTTATATATATTTCATTTTTTGTATTTCCTTTTTTTGTTTCATGTTTAAAGAAGAAGAAGAGTCGGAGAGGAGAATCTGTCCGGGCCGAATCCCGTTTTCGGAATCCGAATGTCCGGGCCGGTTCCGCCGGCGGATTAAAATGTGAAACTGTCGCGTCGGATGGACGGACGCACGCACCAAGTGACTTTATATATAAGATTCTAAGAGCTTATTATAAAAAACACACACATTTTATTACACTCTTGAACTAGCCCCGAGAAACTCATTCCCACCTTAGTGAACTGGGCTTTGCTTTAACAGCCTTGACATGTTCCTAGTTGGACCAGAGTGTACATGACTTGGCTGCCACCTACTGTAACTTCAGGTAGACAATCTCTCAAATTGGCTACTAGACAGACAAAACATGAAGGAGGAGCATATGTAGTATGTATATATATAATATATATACCTTCCAAACTTCAGAAAGATGATTGTTTCTGAGAGCCCTAAAATTCGGGGTGACTAGTTCCTTCATGGGAATTTGCATCAGATGCCCTTTCAATACAACAACCTCGGGGAACATATTACCAGTAAATAGAAAATAGACATTGGAATGAAACTTGGACATTGGGCAAGTTGGCATTGGAATGAAACCCACTTGACTGACTTAGTAGCATGGTGGGCTACAAGCAAGATGACTAGCCTAATGATAAGACCGAGACCTTGAAGGCTAAAAACAAGTCTTCTTCACAAGCACCATATCCACAATAGAGCTAAAAAGTTTGCCTCTAGAGTTTACTGCTGTCATGTTGAGATACATATTGGTTCCCCAAAGTGAGATCCTATTTCTGTAGTTGGAGATGTTGGTTGGACCTTACAAATCTGTAAAGCACTGCTAGAAACTTTGCTCACTGTTTTTGGAGTGCACCTTGGAATGGTAAGATTCACTCAGCGACACTGGAGGGATCTTACTGTTTGTAACGAGCAATATTTTGTTCTGAAATGTGCATCTGTACAAATTGATCAGGGGATGCAGTAGGCTTTATTTTTTTCTCTCTCCTCGTGGTGTGTGTGTGTGTGTGTGTGTGTGTGCTGGCCTTTTACGAAATGTGGGTGTAATTTATTAGTCACAGTTTGCTAAACCAGTGAATTCATGACATTCTCACTAAGTCCTATATTCACTAGGACTAGTGAATTCACTCAAATTCCAGTGAAATCATTTGATTCAAAGAGAGACCTTTTGTTGTAGTGAGAGTGAAGTCCTCAGATGCCCGCATAACCAGAATGCAAGCACCACCTCAGACATCGCATTGTGTGGTATCTTTATTCTGGTAACACCTTCAACCCTGGGCGCCTTACCTACCTAGCTTCAAAAACACATTAATGTATGGGATGATGTAGTATGAAATATGCGCAAGGAAAACATTAAATTGCCAAATAAACTAATGGCTAACAGCTTGTCACCTGAACACCACGCACATGGTTATAAGATTACTCGACTAATGTTGATTGTTTTATTCGAAGAACATTGGCCATGGAGATGTGGGTACCCCATAATATTATGATAATTGTGCATCTCTAAACCTAAAGGTAAATGTGATTCCTAGTCATTATTGGTGGATAAATTCCACATCATTCATTGACCACTGAAAGAGTTCAATAAACAAGAATAGTAACAAAGATATTTCTCATTGTGTTTTTCAAGAATGACATTTATTCTAAATTAAAATTTTCATCCCAAAGTATTGGGATTACTTTTAATAAGAAACATATTCAATGTAAAAAAACATTGATTTTTTCTTATATGTTAAAAGAAGAAATTAAGAAACATCCATTAGGAAGGGGTGTTAGCCATTGGGAAAAAGCTATGTCCAACTTTTTTGTGAACTATGGTGCAACTTTTGATTTAGATATATGAGTCCATATAATTTATCAACATAAAACATTTATAAATGGATCATGTATATATATAATTTTTAATTTTATGCATATTTAATATTAAATCATCAACTAATTTTCTGAAATCATAAATTTTATTTGTTTTTTACACATATGATCTAATATAATTGTGTAATAATAGAATTGTTTTACAAATGTATAAAAATTTAAAATTTAATACGTATACTATTTTTTAATTTAAATTTATGATACAAATTTAATGTAAAAGTAAATTATATTTTTTCCACATGCTTCTATTTAATTTAAATTTTACTATAGAAAAAATAATTTATAATATATCATAATTTTACCATTAAATTTTATTTCAATGTATAATATCTAATTTATTCAGATAAAATGGATCATGTATCAAGTATGTATTTTTAAATGTAATAAAATAATGTTTAATGATATACATATAATATTAATCAAAATCAGTTCCTTACATGGCATAATTTTTTATGTTTATTTATATTCATATTAAATTATTGATAATCATTTTTGAATTGTTGTAAAATAATTTTATGACCACAGTATCTATGTAATGACAGATCATTTTGTTCTTGTCATTTTTTAATCATTTTTTAATCATATTTGATATGATTTTATTCTGGTCACATTTTCAAATGATATTTTAAACATTCACATCATTTTGTCATCAATTATGAATGTCACATGGATGAAAATTTGTAATTAAAAAAAATGTCATTCTTTTTCTTAACACATCATCATCTACTAATCAAATACACCAATAATATATGACTACATTTTTTTTCACATAAGATTTGAAGTAGTATTTTATGACTACATTGAACTATACATTAGTCATTTAGGACATTTAGTCACATTTCTTACTTGCAAAGAACATAATTCCTTCTAGTGTTACTTTGCAATCACATGTAATTAAAATAAAACTACAATTAATAGGCCACCCTCCCCCCATCCAACTTATAGGAATATAAGCTACAAGAATATAGAAATAAAACCCCAAAACCAATTCCATATACTTAAATGAAGATAATGTGCCATGTCAATAGTTAGTACTAGGAATAAATGTTTAATCACATTAGTTCATCTTTGAATTTGAGCCCAACAAAAAATAATTATATTGAAAAGAGGTTGGAAAAAGCAATCAGACATGAACTTTATTATGTCATAGGGAAGAATAAATTTGTTTCATTATTTATGAATTGAATTCATTTAATTAGAAAACCATGAATTCTTTTCAACCTTATTTGCAACTAATTGAAAGGGGTTATAAAAATGTTGTGAAAACCAAAAAATTTTAACTCCAAAATTAACGACTGAAAACTACAATTTAAATGATTGGAGATAGAAAAAAGGTCATGCTTAATGGCAAGTTTCTTTGTGATCTTTTGAGTTTATGTTTCTTGAATTAACCACCATCAAGATTATGTGACCAAGTAACCAATAGTGAACAACATCCATCGGAAACCAATTATGTTATGATTCTAATGTGGATGAATTGTAATGTATCTTATGCATGTTTCTATTTCCAACTTCCTATATCTAGTTAACTACTTGTGTAAATGGGTAAATGTGAATTCAACTTTATGGCAAATGAGTATTTCGGCTTTGCATTATTGTGCATTACCAATGATGATCAACTAATTTAATTGATTTTGTGAAAATTGATTTCTGTTTGAATGAAAATATTGAATGACATTACCTGCAACTTGAATGAAATTGGATTCAAATATAATTGAATTTAATTCAATATTTTAAACTCAATTCAAATACATTGAATGAAATTTCAATTCAATTAAATTCAATTCAACAATTGGATTAAAATTCAAAGAAAAAAAATGGGATACAAATAGGTGGAAAAGGCATTGAAAATATACTTGTGAATACAATGCTAAAAAAATAAATTAAATAAATTTGAAAAGACACATTTCCATGCCTCCTCATTTCAAAATGGGCTGAATTGATTTCATTTTGGAATTGTCCAAGTGGCAACTTACAATTTATAACTTTGTGTCATTGAAATTAGCTCAATGTTAAGAGACACACTAGGTGGCTATTAGGGGTGCAAGGTCCAAGTAGGAAAAATGGGTGCAAACCTCTTATCAAAGGTGTGGGGCCCACATCAAGTGTCAAGATTATGGGGATCTACTTGGCAACACCATGTCAACATGTGTGTACATGAACAATAGCCACACATATATACATGTACCAAAAACTTTGCATAAACGTAAACAAACCATGTGTAATTTTAATAATTACACACAATTTTATGATACATGATTCACAAACCACACATTAATGCATGTTCCAAAGATTACACAATATGTACATGTACCATATGTAGAAAAAAAATGTGTAATCAATAATTATAACTTTGTATTTGATTAGTTAAACAAAACCCTAAAACTTGATGCCAAACTCGACGTCTTGAACTACAACCATGTTAAGTTAACTAAAAACCCTAGCTTTCAAATATGATCCGTAATTCTAATACTTGATCCCTAAACTTAACCTTAAAACCTAATCCCTAAACCTAAATCCTACAATTTGAACCCAACCCTAAAACTTCAACCTTAAATCCTAAACCTCAACCATAAGATGATCATAAATTTAAAACTTACAATTTGAATCTTAAAATTTATAATCTTACAACTTATAAACCCATGTACCATAAACTTAAATCGGGCAACCCATAATTCACCAAAATTTTATGTTTGGTATCTATTTTTTGTATGTTGTTCCTTAGTTTTGAAGTTTGATCACTAGTTTGACTAACTTTGGGGACAACTTCAAACTAGGCATGTAGCCACGAGATGGAGAATAAAAAGATCTAATTGAAGTTCAAACTTGTTCGAACAAAGGATGACTCTAAGGATAATCCTAATATGTGAAACTATTAACAAAACATTAAAAATTATTATTTATCCTAGTTTTTATTGTAGAACCCATCACCACCTTGATTGAAACTTGTCTCTTGATTATTTTTTAAATCTTTCCTTACATTTTTCAAAATGGATTAATACACAAAATTAGATACGATGGTTTAGTCTAATGTTGGTTTATATTTTTTATTGGTAATTGGTTAGGTAGATTTTATTAAATTTTTAGACCACATAAGGTATCAAGATTAAAAATTGAGATTTTGAACCCATCAATTATCAATTTCAATATCAAAATAATATCCCATATCAATTTACTTGATTAATATTTTGGGTACTAATTGTTAATTATGCATATGACTCAATTTTCAAATATCCACCTTGAAAACCATCAATTGTATTGTTTAGGTAGGGTAGCTTATAAAGATTTTAACTTATTTTGATTTTTTAATTCTATCTTAAACATGTTTAGATCATTAAGATTGATAACCTACCCTACATGAAATACCAATCACCCAGGTAGGTTATTAAATGTTGAAAATTCAATACTTAGCCCATGAGGCCCTTGCTGTTTCTTGAAATGATATGTATGACGCAAGTAAGTTATCAAGTGTTTCTGAAAAAAAAATCAATAACCAACTAGTAGGTTATGAATACTTGGCTAAATAATTAAATGTTTTCTCAATAATTCGACAACATGGTTCACACCTTTAGTGCCGCCATCCCTTCCATTAGCTTGTCAAGTTGTCAACAATATCCAAAACATTCATCATGTGCACACAATATATCAACCCAAGGTGATGAATTGGGAGTTCAATTTTACAAATGGAAAGCACTTGGAGAAAAGGTGTAGTGTATTTGGAGGGCACCTTATATCCATCAATTTCTCTCCTAGAAAATGGGAGGAATATTATGCATATTCTTCAATAGTGAGAGGGTTCTTACACCTAGAAGTAGGCATAATTTCCCTCCCACTATTGAGAAGTAAGCATAGTATCCCTCCCACTCATACACCTCTTAAAATTTACATAGATTTGGTTGATGATAAATTTTGCCTAGTGCTTTACCAGAGGTAAAGCCCATGGGTGAGGACATTCTCAAAATGTGGGGCTGAACTAAACCCTATTGCCTTGTCTTAGGTCCCTTATTTTGACAATGCCACCATCCTAGGGCCTTACCCTACACATAAAAACAATCTTTTAGAATAGCTAGGTTCGTCACCTAACACTTATGTATCAGAGGATTTGCTGTTCAGGATTTTGGGGTTTCTGATTCAGCTCTGAAGAGTTTACTGTTTAGGGTTTAAGGGTTTCAGATTCAGCTCTCAGAAATTTGCAAGTTAGGGGTTTAGGGCAATTGCAAGCTGATGAATCCTAGTGATGACATTGAATCTGGAATGTCCCGATGAGAAATGCACAGCTGGTGGTGGTGAGAGAGACAGAGACAGAGACAGAGACAGAGAGTGGATTTGGGTCGACTTCGGATGCTGACTTTAGATTGCATTTTGGGTCCATTTCGGATGCTGGAGAGGGATTTGCATTTTGGGTCCACTTCGGATGTTCGAGAGAGATTGGATTTTGGGTACACTTCTGATGCTCGAGAGGGATTTGCATTTGGGTGCACGTCTTGCGTATTGGATTGTGCGGAGTGAATGAGAGCAATTGCCCAAAGTGGTTGTCGCCAAGGAATGTCTTAATTCTTGACCTGATGATGCCTTCCGGTGCAAATCGAAAGATTGGACACATCCAAGATGCAATACCTCACTGGGGCTTGTATGTGATCAAAGTACATGATTTGATAGAAATTTTTCTGCAGTTCCTGGTGGGATCACAGAAGGTTTAGGGTTTAAAGTTTAACATGAATCCTGTCAGAGTTTCATGATGATGGAGCTACAGGTCTTGTCGGTGTCAATCTTGTTGCTCTCTCTTGGTTCCTAGCCCTGCCATGGTCTACGCTTTGGCAGAAATTCTTTTCAGATCCTTTGCACTGGTGGGATAGAACTAATATTCTGGAGAAGGTAAGTAAATGGCAATATGCTCTGACAAAATTCTCTTGCTGATGGAGACAATCTCAGTGCGGCTTTTCTGTTCTGATGATACTTTTGATGTTTGGGATGTGGAGAATACATGGCTGATCATCTCAATCTGGATTTCTGGTTGTAGACAAATGAAAGGTACCTGGATTTCAAACATAAGAAGACATGGGAAGCACTCTGGCTTGAGGACATATGAAACCCACTATGGATGGCAGCAAAGATGGCTGCAATTGCACCAGGCTCAGTGCAATTGAGCATTTTTGCATGGAATAAGAAGCTTACAAAGTATGTGAAGGATGGGCAATCTGAGAAAGCAGTGCAGCATTTCCGACAAATGCAATGAGGAGGAATGTGTCCTGACAAATTCACTTTTGTTCCAGTTATTAAAGCATGTGCTGGTTTATAATCACTTAGAAAACTGCAGGCTTGTTCATGAACAGACCATTCAAAGTGGTCTCAAATCTTTGTGGGGAATAGCTTGGTTGATATGTATGCAAAATGTTTGAGCACTGAGGCTGCTTGGCAAGTGTTCAACAAGATGCCATCTTGAAATGTGGTCACTTGGAACACTATCAGATCGGAACATGTGAAATGTGGGCAAGGGCAGAAGGCACTGGATCTATTTCAAGAAATGTGTGTCCAACCTCTGTTAACTTCGTGGCAGTGCTGAATGCATGCACCACGTAGTTGCCCTTGAAGAGGCCAGGTGTGCTCATGAGCAGATCATTCAAAGTGGTTGTGAGTCTGATGTCATTGTGGAGAATAGCTTGGTGGACATGTATGCAAAATGTGGGAGCATAGAGGATGCTTGGAGAGTGTTCAACAAGATGCCATCTCAAGATGTGGTCACTTGGAATGCCATACTTGGAGGATGTGCCATGCATGGGCATGGTAAGGAAGCTCTTAAACATTTTGGACAATGTGTGAAGGTGTACAGCTAAATGATGTCGCTTTTTTGTCTTCAGTCAGCTTGTAGCCATGCAGGTTTGGTGGATGAAGGCATGCACTGTTATGCTTCAATAATCACACTCTATATGATTTCTGCATGGTTGGATCATTACACCTGCATGGCTGACCTTCTTGGCCATGCTGACCATCTACAGGAGGCAGAGAATATGATCAAGCAATGCCCTGTAAACGAGATGTGGCTGCATGGATGGCTTTGCTCAGTGCTCGCAAAATCCATGATACTGTGGAAATGGGAGAACCTGTTGCTGAAAGAATTCTTGAATTGGAGCCTAAAAATACTGTTGGTGAATATTGCTAACAAACATCTATGCTGGTGGTGGCAACAGCCATCTCCATGAGAATGTTGAACAGCAAAGAAAGGAAAGAGGTGTGAAGAAACAGCCAGGCCAGACCTGGATTGAAGCGAATAGTGAGGGACCTATGATTGTAGTAGATGATCAAGACTGCCCTCAGATGATTGAAATCTGTGCAGAACTGCAGAGATTGTCAGGGCTCATGCATGATGCGGGGTATGTGCCTAGTATTAAATTTTGTTCTGCATGATGTGGAAGAAGAAGAAAAAAGTCTCATTTGTGTCACCATAGCAAGAAACTGGCCATTGCATTTGGGCTCGTGAACACAGCTCCCGGTACTCTTGTCCAAATAAGAAAACATCTGCAGGTTTCTGAAGATTGCCACACTTTCACAAAGTTTATTTAAAGAATAGTCAAGAGAGTAATCATGCTGAGGATTGCCAATCACTTTAATCACTTTGATGACGGTGTTTGTTCTTGCAAGGATTATTGGTGATGCCAGTAGTCTGTCTTGTGAATTCTTCAAGTTCATTTTGTTTGTAGCATGTGCAGTGCTGTTATTAGTTATTACACTGCAATAGTTGGACATTGTTATCAAATGTTGTACTGCTGAATAAAGCAGCCATGGAGCCATCTGATTTCCAGATATTCAAGTTCAACCATATGGAAATTTTGTATATGCTCATGAAGACGCATTCTAGCTAATACATCATTCCTAGGGTTGGAGGGGGTTCTGTAATCAACAATGCAATAATGTGCCTAGATTTGCTCAATGTTAGTGCTCTGTGCAAATGCTCTGTGCAAGGTATCACACCAAATGGGACTTGCAAGTATCACCAATTTTGGTCATGGTAAATTTCTTGCAAGAAAGAAATACTAGGATCATGGTGTGGTCATTGACAGTAGCTACTAGACACTCTAATTTTCCATGGACTCATGGATCATTAAACTTTATGTGGAACATTTGTTGGAAAAAATGAATGAGCGAACAACTGATTGAGTTGTCTTATACTAAGTATAGTGATAGTGGTGGATTGAAGCATAACATCAACCATGTGGAGAATGGCATTCCCATGATCAAGCCAGTAAGGTTTCAATTGAATCATACCTTGGATCATCCCCTAATGAACATTTGAAAAGAAAATCTAAACTTCAAATGTTTGGCCTGAAATCTTTTTTATGCACAACCACTTTAATTAACGTGGAATATGAACCCCATTGTATCAATGGATATCCAACATCTGCCGTAGAGTAGAATTGCCAGTTGATATTTATGTCCCTTTAGGATTGCCATGCTCCTTCCAGCTTGAAGCAGCTCCCTTTGCATGCCCCTTAATTTTTGCATTTACACCAAAAAAAAATCTATACTTGAAGATCTCCTACAATCAAATATTTCCCAAACACTTTAATTTATTTAGAGTGCCCACTCAATCACATCAATGGCCATCCAATGTTTGGCATGGATTGGTTGATATTTGTGTGCAGGCTAGGATTAACATACCTACTCTTGTTTTTTATGTATAATGCCTGCAAGAATCCATGATAATGTTTTGCAATCAAATATGTTAAGTTGATCATTTTCTTCATGTACAAACTGAGACAAACTACAAACATTTTAATTAATTAACAATTACCCCTTCACATGAATGATTATCCAACATCAATATGAGTCACAATACTTTAAAAAATTCCTCAACAAGTATTTATACTATGATATTCATGACTTTGATTTTTTGGGTGTAGAATGCTGTAAACCACTCTATCCACCATTGGATTGAAGTAATAGTTTTGAAAATTGCTAAATTGTTGAATACGTAGTAGGCACATAAAAATTTTAAATGGTGTAAATTCAAGGTGCCAGTCAAAGTGCACAACATCATATGAGAGTTTCCAAATAAAACAATAGATAGGTCAACCATTACAGACACCTTCTCTAACCCTAAATCTCTTTCAATTTCTGTTCATTTATGCTCTTTTATCAGCGCTGTTGTCTTAAGTTGCAAAAGCAAATCTTTTGTTCAATTGGATGAAGTGCACACTTGAAATTTGTCCAATTGAACTTAAGATTTGTTTCTGCAATTACTTTAAAGTATAAATGTGAAATACTATGGGAATTAGAAATAGTTAGGTTCACTACACCAAAATTCTAAATCAAAACAAAACCATAGATTTATAAATCAGAAATAGATTACATGGTATGGGAAACAATTACTTTCTATCCTCTTTGATTCCATATTATTTCATACGTTCACGTTCATTCTAATTTGAAAATAAAAAACAGTTAAATTCTATATTGTTTTAATGTTTTTTCTTATCATTTCTTTCATGCTTTGTTTTTTCTGCTTTCTGTTAATATATTATTATTATTATTATTATTATTATTGTAATACTCAAAATGAGAGAAGACATGCTTAAAACCTTCTAAACTTCAAAAATAGAAACAAAAGCAAAAGTCTCCAAAAAAAAGTTTTTACAAGCTATTTGAACTGAATTATATACATATTCCAATGAACTCAAATATGTCCAATCTAACTAGTATGTAACCAATAAATGTCTAACCAATAACTATTGTAACTAATGATTGATTTAAACAACTACTTATCAAAAAATAAATAGAAGTACAAATACTTGTTTAACAAGGTTTCATAATTATTGTTGGAAAATTGTTATTGAATTTGCCTATCAATAAGGAGAAGTCATATCAATGGAGGTTGAATGAAGGTGATGGTGCAAGGAGAAAAACAATGTTCAATGTTGTTGCATAATGTTTGATGTTGTGTTGAAATGTGGGAATTTGAAGACACTACACATGAACATAGTGTTGCATAAGTTTCTCAAATGCTACAAACATTTGAGAGATGAACATTGGATATGGCAAGGAAATTCAAAGTTGGACAATGATTGATAGTTTATATGTTATAGTTTTAATGTGATAACTTACCATCACCATTATAAATAATCTTGTCACTACCAACCCATGTGTTTACAACTTGTGTCCAAATTAATCATGTTTATAATTGTCATTTCAACTATCCTCCATGCCACATTGTTAAAACAATTTGTAAAAACACATATTCAACTACATAATAGTTTTAAGTCATAAATGCAATTATAAATTGCAACAACTACTAGTTTGGATGAAAATGAAAGTGAAATGTGAATTCATATAGTTCACAATTGATGGCATCAAACAATAAATGAAATTTCGTCGTTCTGTCACTACTAATGTGGTTCATAAGTGACTAAACAACATCTGACATTTTGTTCAACTGGAATTACAACTATATATCATACTTGCAAATGTACATGTGTTAGTGATAAATTAATGCATGCAACATGTTATGCTAACCTAGACAACTTAGACCTATGCAATCTGAATAGCTTAAGTAGCCTAAGCAACCTTTGGGTACACCCCCTAGGTAAGGTTTAAGGTTTAAAATGTGATTCCATTTCATGTTACATAAGAAAAGTTGATTCAATGATAAACATTTTGTTTTTCAACGTGGAAGCAAAGGGATCAAATCCTTATTATTACAAAAAAATTACCCTAATTTAGGTCTTTATTTTAAACTAAGATGTTTAGCTTAAACCATCTAGGATCCCTATCCCATGTTTTAAACCCATATCATTTAGGTTGGTTTATCTAGCCTAAGCCACATGTTGTGATTTGTTCAACTTGGAGATTATTTACATTTCTGATTATGTTTATCTAGAGCCATTGTTTGCAAATCACCTTGTTGTAGGTGTTATTAGGAAGTATTATTTCCAAATCGATATGTTGTAATTGTTGTGTTGCACAAGGTCTTCTTTACATGTAAGAACTTGTGAAAATAATGTTAAGAAAAAAAAAACCATATCCAACATAAGCATGCATGGAACCTAATTAATATCCAAGCAACAACAAAAAAGTAGAAACAGTTCACTAAAATTTTACTACATAATCAATTTGAACTTTGATTCAAATACAACATTAGAACAAGGTTATTCCATGATGTTGGCATAAGTGATGCTTAAAAAAACCACCACATAATTTAATGTTGCAAAAGGCAATATGAGCAAATTAAGAAAACAAATAGACAATGCCAATGAAATGTCTATAATTTTTTGTCATTATCAAAATATTTTTAACTATAGACTATTACTAAAAATGAATCATTGGAATCACTAGTGAACTAAACGAAATACATACAACACTCCTACTCATTTCAACAATGAACATTGTTTTCACAAAACTTCCATTTTCTCCCACTCAATGATTTTGTTGAACTAACATAAGTTCATGTGGCCTATGTAAGCATTGAAACTTGACAACAAGGAAGCCTTTCATGAAAATGTCAACAATTTAATGGATTGATGATATATACGGCATGTTAATTTCACATGCAACTTTCTTTTCATAGGTACTATGAAACAAAATGTCAATATGTATAGTGCATCTAGAAAACTCAAGGTTGTAACCCAAGTGAATACAACTTTGGTTGCCACACAATAAAGAGGTGGGATGAATTTGTGGATGAGCAAGACAAGAGAGAAAGTGACACATCCAAACAATTTCCTTGGTCACCATAAAACTGACAATAGCTTAAGTCTAGATGGTCCAAATTTGCTACTGATATATCCATGTGGTCTATCAACCACTGGAGGTTTACGTGAGATTAAGTCATCAACCCAATAATACTACTGTATTAGAAGACTTGGTCTGTCATTCCCCTTGAGGTGAGTGAATTTTTAGCACATGAGCATTGAGGATTGATCATTCGAATAATATGATTAATATTAGTAAACAAGTGTAGTCTAATTGAATAGTTGTGAATCATGATGTGGCATCCTCGTCGATATCCGCCCAAAATAGGTTTCAACTCTGAACAAATATATCTCAACAAACCAAACCAGCAAGTTCAGACAAGGCCTTTAAACGCTTCCCCTTCAATGCTAGAGTTGCAATCTATTACCTTTCAAAGTTCCTCACATTTCAAGACCTGGAATGTTTCATTTTCATTTGAAGAATCACATTTTAGCCTAAGATCTGTTTATGGGTACCTAACTTGGTCATTATGAGTGATGTACCAAGATGTGTGCATGAATGTCAAATCTGAGTCCTTTTTTAGTCGTTGATCCAACTTTGTGCAGCAACTGCCCAGTCTCATATGAGCACAAATTGAGTTTGCCATTTCATCAAAAGACTTCTCAGTGAGTGCCTAAACTGTGAATCCAACAACTGGTGGATGAGTAACTTGGCTCTGCTTCTTAAACTAAAGGTCGTAAGTTGAAACATCATCGAATATGTGCAGGGAGAACTGGAAAGTTCTGACTTAAAAAGCAGGCCACAGTAAACCAGCACCCACCAGTGCACCATCCACTGGATGCCCATTATTGAATCAGTTGTGGATGATCCTCAATTGCGTTACTACCCGGTTTCATCTTGGTAATGCATTCTATAAGAATTCTGTCTAACATATAGATAGGTATGGAACAAAATAGGGGACTACTAGGTAAGTAGATAGTTTATATATAGTAGGTAGGGCCAGTTTTTACTACATACGTAGTTGGTAGATATTAAATAAAGCAACGAAGCTAACCACCATGGTTATAATAGCTAGGGAACTGGAACCCAACAGAAAACTGTTTCCTGATCAGATATCATCCATCCTTGATAGTGCACTGGTGGGTGGTGGTTCACTGCGACCGACCGTTTAAGAGCAACTTCGCTGGTGCAATATACACTAAATTTTAGATGAAAAAAATGTCAAAACATGCCAGTTTGGCTCCACAAAATAGTTTTGGCCCAGCAGTTTTGCACTCTAGCAAAAGGCACATAAAAGCCTAACACCTGCTGGTGCTGTTGATTGCCTTGATGGTGTAGGTGGGTTGCTATTATTAGTCTCTCGTGTTTAAAACGCAGTCCCCATTTCACTTTTATGCATTAGGTTGGCAAAAAAGAGTAAATAACTAATCCCCTCGGATGTGAGAAATTACTACTGGAGGGCCACATAGTGACAAAGGAAGGATAGACATATTGTGTGTGTTACTCTCGAGATTTTACTGTAAAGAAAAATGAACTCACAATAACACCTGATGAACAATCCTCAAAATGTAAGTCCAAATGAAGTGTGAATTTCTTTTTCTCAAGGGCAAAGCTAAATGTAGGTAGATAAAAACAAAATATGAAGTTGTTCTGCAGTCCACACCCCCCCCACACCTACCTACTACCTAAAGTTCCAACGACTTTCACATTCTTCACCTACCAAAAGCCACTTTACAACTACCTGAAAACTACCAACCTATGTACCTACATCCTACCTACCAAATCCTCACCCCCTTCACGACACCCTTACCTACCCCCACGCACTAATTAGGCCAGAGACGGTAAGTGAAAGGGGGGTACAAGCCTCTGTCTCTACCTTGCCTAAGTCTAGGTACTTAATGCCCTGCTCAGGACTATTTTTCCCATGATCACCCAGTGGGTTTCTCTGGAAAAAAAAAAGAGAAAAACTGAAGGCTGTTTCAGAAATCAGAATACCCAATGGCCAAATCCATCCATTATTTGAAACATCCCCCAAAGGGCAGCCAAAATTGTGCAGAGTAATGTGTCATCCAATTGTACTAAAAACATCTGACTAGGGCTTTCCATATAGGACAACATCCAAGGAGTGAGAAGTTCAGATGTAAGCACCCCCTCCACCTGGGGCAGGCAAGATCACTTCTAGAACTCCCATAATCTGAGAGCATTACCGAGTCTAGCATCCAGAGTCTCATTCTTAATACTTATGTGGGATTTTGCCTTTGTATAATACTAGGTAATAGGACAGAGACAGAGGGTGAAATCTGACACCCCCTTTCCCAAGCCTCAAATGTTTGGGTTGTTGGACACCAACCAACAACAACCAATAACTAGGTCATTTGGTTTTTTCCTTCTTTCTCCTGTCCTTAATAACCTCCTTAATTAGCCTACTTCTTCTTCACCTGCTTCTTAATAAGACCAGCTCTTTCTGGATCATTTTATAGATACAGATTTTATAGGCAGAGAGAGGGTGATTGTGGCTCTTCAGACAGAAAATTTATTGATGACCACCATTTTGCGACATGCAGTTGCAGCAGGAGAGGCCTTCTAGGCTGGGTGTTTTTTCTGATTTTTTTGGCCATCTCTTTGCATGGCTTGCTTTGTGCTACTGGTGATGGGTTTGGGTCTCCTCTTAGGGCTCCACCATTGTCTATTTTCAGAGTGTTTTCTTTTGTTTGGACTTTGATTTGCTTTTTTTTTTTTGTTCTCTCTTGATCCCTTGTTGGGTGTTTTTCATTTATTTATTTATTTATACATTCATTCTTTAAAAATTATTTCACCTGCACCCAGGGGGTAAGTAAGTAGGTACCAAGGAAGGTAAGGAAATAGGTGGGTAAATAAATAGGAGTAATAAAATGAGCAGGAAGAAAACAAAAAAATAAAAACGCAGAAGGAAAGCCCACTCGGCGCACGCAGTTTGCGTTCCCGCCCTACTCTTCCCCCTCGTCACCAGCCTTCACACGTGTCATGTAATGATTGACTAAATTTCCCAAAATTATTCTATCATCCAACCCAATCACGCCGCGTGGCAAAAAATCTCAGGCTATAGTTTTTTTTGCTGAGAATTTTTTGGAGAATATTTCTTTTACTTCCTCCTTCTTCTTCTTCTATTGCAGTGCAATCCACGTCTTCTTCTTCTGTTTGTAGCGTTTGTCGTCGTCGCTTGCGTTTTGCAACGGAGGTTTGTTTGTTTGTAGGGACCGGAGCTTCTTCTTCTTCTTCTTTTTGTGTTTTTTTTTTAGTGATGTTGTTGCTGCAGATCAGATTGTGAGGCTTGCTTGCTTGTACAAGCGGATGCTCGAAGAGACTATCAAACCAAGGGAAGCTGGAATTGGTGAGAGAAGGAAAGGTGAAAGTTTTCCGACTAGTGTGTGAATAAGACAATGTAAGGGGAAGAGGAATTGGCCTGAAAAAACTGTTCTTGGGGGAGGCATTGAGTGCCGAGTATCCGCATTGTCAACTCGCCCCCTTTGTTAAGTGCTGAAGGAAAATTGCGGAAGGTTTTGAGACTTGAGACGATGGCTTATCAGTCCTATTACCTTGTTGATTTTCTATTCAGGAATGTGCAAGGAGGTATTGAAAAAAAATATGTGCTGGAGTGAAAGAGCATTGCAGGCAAAGAGTGAGTGGAACCTTCTTTATGCCTCAGAAGCCGTCAGCATTATTATTCCCTTTTTTGTTTTTGAGACCTGTGGGGAGACCTAGAGTGAAAGAGCTGGAGACTTGTCTCATAATAGCTGGCATTGCATCTGATTCATGTCTCTAGGAGAGCAGAGTTGTTCTGTGCCCGTAGTCCAAAATGGAGAATACATCATGCACTCCTTCTTTCCTCTCAATAATAGTTATTTATGTGAAGTTTGCCTGTGCGCAATGATCTTCAGATAATTGAAAAGACACCCAAGAAAACCCCCTTGTCGTATGATTCCACGGGCTGATGGAGACAAGGGTGGTATATCCTAGGAATGCAGTGTTGAAATATAGGCAAAAGGATATCCTCTGCAAAGGGAGACACTATCTTACACATGTTTCTGAGAAGCTCACTGCGGCCCGAATGCTGGCTTCACAGCAGGTCTTAGTGGATGTAAAGCTTTTGCAAAGGAATGAGCATTTTTATGCTTGAAATTGATCTACTTCACGTACCCTGTGCATGCTGGTAAAACAAGCAGAGAATTAGCACCTCTGAAGAAGCAGGATAGTTGTCTCATAGTAGCTGCATTGTATCATTTGGTTCATGTCTCTAAGGAGAGCAGAGTTCTTCTGTGCCCATAATCCAAAATGGAGGATACATCATTGTGTACTCCTTCTTTCCTCATAGATAGTGACCTATGGGAGAAATTCAACCTAGAACTCAGGGCAGCATGCCACTGGTGTACACATCATCACACCACTACCCCAGCAGAGGCAGCCAAGCAGCTGGAGCGTGGGGAGGGCTGGCCCCGGGATTGGATCTCTCGCAAGGTGAAAAATTCCACCAGACAGTTTGGAGGACTCTTCATTTGTCCTGCCCCAGATTGTGCTGGTCACTCCAATCCCAAAGGAGAACGCAGAAGACGCTGGTTTTGCCGGTTTTGTATCAATCGACATCTTGCAGTTGATCTCAAGAGCTTCTTCCAGTTTGATGAAGTGCAATGCAAATGGATTCAGGTACCAGTTAGCTTTGTCAAAGTATTATTAGCATTACAGACTTGGGATTGCACCTTTATGCTGTAGACTTTTCTGAACTGACATTTCAGATTGCATAGACCGGGTACAAACTGTGCTTTTTTACATCTTAAAGAAGAATCGGAAGCCGGGTCTGGAGATATGTTCCAAGCGCTTCTTCAGCTGCTATTGTGTACCATATCCAAAATTGTGATTAAGTGGGCTAATGCATTCACACAGGTGCCCAACCTGATTTGCTGGCATTGCCTTGCCAGGCTTGGAGATGCAGTATGTGTCAACTGCCCTCAGAAGCATACAAAACGAGCTAAAACACTAAAAGAACCCCTTCTTCCAACAAGAGCACTGTTGAGCCCAGCAGGGATTTCAGGAGTCAGGGCGGGATCACCACTAGTAATACTGCCAGCAGCCAGACATGGTGATTATGATGGTGTGTTGAGTGAAGGAAGAGTTGAACCAGCTGCAGAAGGTCATAGTGTGGATGAAAGCAACCTCTCAGTAGGTGTTCGTCTTGGACTCCCTTTGCATGCATCTCCAGTGTCAGATCTACGATTTGTTGGTTGTGGAGCTCACAAGCAGCATCAATGTCACCATCAGTCACAGCATCACCAGCAGCAGCAACCGCCACCTCCCAGCTCTTTCTTCTCAGAGAAGGCAGGTGGTCCTCCTATATTCCAGCCCTGTAACTCTGGTAGTAAGCATCTGTGAATTTCATACTGTCAGAGCATGAACTGAGGCCAACACAAGCTCCTGGCTTTGTATTTGTGTTCCCATTTAACAGAATGGGAGGGGAATCCAAAGGTTGGATGCGATTTAGTTCCTTACATCTGATCAACAGTGCCATCAGCAGTTACTGTTTAGTGATTGGATGGATTGGCCATGGATGCTTTTGATCATCTCGGTCATTGTGGATCCTGATCAGTGTCAGGGTTATCAAGAATGCAGACACTGGTCTTGAGAATGCATATCTTGTACATTCTCAAGAAAAAACAGTCAAAAAAGTGCTGTGAACCCTAAACCTACCTGAATTGCTACAATCTGCCATCACCAGGTTGCTAGTTGCTACCTAATGGATGAGCAGCTAAAGATGGCAGGAGGGTTTCAAGTGGAGGCATCTTGGCATGCCGTGAATTTGGTAGAGGTCTGTGGGAGGAGGTTACTTTAAACTTTTCCCTGGAATAAAATGTGATTTTGTTATCCCCTACAGATTTGTATACTGTCAGAATTTAACTAGTTATTTTCTCTATTCTCAAAGGTTTCAGAAAAACTGCCATACTCCATATTCAGTAACCTGGGGATCAACTTGCCATCGATTGTAGTTGCACTGTAGATACCAAAGCCTGGCAAACAGAAGTCTGCTGACTACATTTTTAATGCAGAGAGTAGAGGGAGCAACAGAGGGGAGAGATGGTTCTGTTCTTTTGTGGGTTACAATGTGCAAATCTCCTTGTCATTGCTGATGGTCTGAGTTGTTATGGGACAAATTGATTTGGCTGTACAGGGACTTCATTGCCATCAATCGCAAGCTTCAATCATCCCTCATTTGCTTGAATTTGTGAACAACTCCTGCACACCATTTCATGCCACTGGTAAGCACAGGTAAACGTAATTTAGGTAGCAATAGAAAGCTCGATCTTTCCCCCAAGTCCTTACTGCTGTTGGTACTATATCCTGCTAGAACTCTTGAGGTAGTTTTGCAACATGATTCTTCATGCACCAAATCTTTCCTGTGGTTTTCTGCAATGCTTTAGTGGGTCTTTGTGACTTGATGACAAATGCATTCTCATCTCTGTAAATGCAGCTTCATGTTAGTTTACTTAATAAATTTACATGAGCACCTTGTCATTTTCTTCGATTCTGTTACATTTTACAAGACAATATGTAAGTCCTCAGTACTTATGAAGATCCTTTAGAAGACCAATAATTGTGACTGAGAGAAAGGTGTGGATGAAAACCAGCGGAGGCAAGGAGGCATTTGCTTGGTGCGGGATTCCAGCAATTGAGTGAGTGTGATGAATGGGCATTGCAGCCAGGAGGTCACTACTTCTTCATACGTAACATGTCTTCTATATTTGCTTTTGCCATTGGTCACAAGTAAACCATCTCCCCAGCCTCTGTTACAGTGAACTCTATAATTTCTTGGATTTTCTGAGGGGCCCTGAATGCAAACACTGTACTTTGCAATTGTCTCCACCCTGTTGTGTAGCCATTGTACTCAGAATGTTGTTCCAATGTTGTTAATGCAGAACTTCATGTAATTAGTAAGCATTAAGCAATAGCATTAAGCAAATGGTTGGACTCATGGCCACCTCGCAGGTGGTTGGGGTTTCAATTCACCACTAGGCCATGTTAGATATTACCTACCATACCCAATCAAGCTAGAACAGGGATCATGGGGTCAGCCAGTCACCAAAAACTATGTGGGTATCTGTGGGTCAAGAGTTTTTTTGGGGCATGGGGGAGGGATTTTTGAGGCAACCGCATTGCTCCTGCTATAGTTGGAAAGTCACCACCTCTGAAAGGGAGACACTTAGTCATGCTTAGCACACGAAGTGTCTCCCTTCACAATTAGTGAGTTTTCTCCTCTTTGTACAAAATCTGCTTCTGTGTTCACATTTCAAAGTTCCCTCATTGCCTGCCCATAGTTTCTTGACTGTGATACTGAGGTTGATTGGTATCATGATGGAAGACAGTGTCTTTGAATTGGGATATCTTCCTCATCCTTTTTAGGTGTTTTGACTGGTGAATGCAGATATAAGCCTGGCAACGGATTCCATGTGGTAGCTGCACACACTGACAGCCCTTGTCCCAAGTTGACACCAGTCTCTCATTCCTCAAAGGGAAGCTTTTTGCATGTTCAAGTGAAGACCTGTGGATCAGGGATGTGGCATACATGGTTTGACAGAGACCTTAGTGTAGCAGGTCGAGTTTTGCTTCGAAGGAAAGATGGCGAGCTTGTACATGAACTTGTCAGAGTCAGACGACCTATATTGCGCATCCCCTCTCTTCCAAAACTAACTGAGAGGTTGAATACTTTCTTTCTCTTCAGATCTTATGTTGTAGGGCATGTTGTCCATAATCTGCAACAGAGGACACGAAAATTCCAGTGGTCCATCTGCTCTGTTTGTCTCTTGACAGCCAGCCACATTGAATAAGTGTGCAGAAGTAAAGTTCAGGGCTGTGGGAACTCTGTAAGATGATATATTTGGTGAATCTGTGAGAGACTGGAGGTATTGAGAGACTTTTAGACTTCTCCTTAGTAGACCTGGCATTAGACAAAGGTCAATTGTTCTGAGTTGCAAGCCTTCCATAGCTGCAGAATTGTATGCCTCTCTCTGCTTGCATTGATTTCATATTTGTCATGACATTATTTCCAGGGGTCTAGCAACTGAAGATGGGAAGGCTGAAATAGATGCACAGTTTGCACCTATTTTGGCTATCCAAATTGAGTCAGAACTGACGGTGCCATATGATTCAGAGTCATCAATGCCTGTGGAACATCCTGAGCATACAGGTCATGTCTATCCTCAAAATAGAACTCCACATCACCCTCTTTTGATACAGGTAAATCCTTCAATGAGTGGGTGCTGTTGTCTATCCAGAGTGGAGGTGCTTGGGGGTACCTTGTGTCTTACAACTTGTCTATGTGTTCAGGGAGTGCAAGTGAGTTTACACAAGTTTCTAGTATTTTACTTGGAACTCCAACACTGCATCTAATGAGGAAATTGGCCTATGCTATTCACTTCAGGACTTTTCCTGTATGTTGAAATGTTCATCTCTGTGCCATACTAAACCAAAATTGAAAAGAGGCATGAAACATTGCAATCCTTATTTTGTTGGACCCTAAGTTAAAGCCTATATCACTGCAGCAAAGGCCAAGGCTGATGGAAGAGGACGGAGACTCTATGGTCTAGCAGGAAAATTCAGGCATGGCTCTCAACAAGGGAAGGTGGTTGGAAGGAATTGCAGGTGTTAGCTGAGGAGCTCAACTGTGATGTGATGGAGGTTGCAGACTTCGAGCTGAATGTATATGACACGCAACCTGGTTGTGTGGGAGGTGCACGTGAAGAATTTGTGTTTGCAAGTAGGCTGGACAATCTAGCATCATCATTTTGTGCATTATGGGCTCTATTGGACACATGCAGAGAACCGTCTTCTCTTCTGGATGAAAGTGGTATCCATATGGTGGCCCTCTTTGACATTGGAGAGGTAATGTCCTTGCAGCATTTTATTGTATCTTGCTTATTCTCAAGGGACAGCAGCATTCAGTTTCACTGCGACTGTTTTTGACAACCATACAGCTTATCATGTTGTTATATTGGTCTGTTGCAGCAAGGGTCAGACTCAGTACAAGGAGCTGGGCCACAGATTATGTTGCAGGCCATGACTCGCATAACAAGGTGGCTTGCCCAGGGCACAAAGACTGAAGGGGTTGTTGAGCGAGCTGTTCGTCGATCTTTCATTGGTAAGTTTCAGCACAACATTTGCTAGAGAATTTTCAGGGATGGTAGCAAAACTAGAGAGGATTAGAGAAACTAATGAAGAGAAGAATGTGAAAACTTCATGTTGACAGGATAATCAATGAGACATCTGAAATTCTGCTTCCAAATGAAGTCTTGGCCTTGTGAAATCCCAGGTGCATTTGAGAGGTAGTACTGAGTGCTTCATTCACTAAACTATATCTGATGGAGGGATTTGTGGGTCCTGTGCAGTAGCTGCAGATATGGCACCTGCTATGCATCCTACACAGTTGTGTGGGATGAGTCAGGATGATGCATTTCGTCAGCCCAAGCTCTTTGATGGTCTAGTTATCAAGCAAGATGCTGTTCACAGCAACACAACTAACATTGTTACCTCATTTCTGTTCCAGGAAGTTGCAAAACGAAATTGCATCCCAATTCAGGTTGCTATACTTCACAGCAGCTAAGAAAAAGAAATGATATTTTATATAGTGCAAGATGTTTCCAACTTAAGTTGTTCTTAAACTATCTATATGTTTGATGTTGTAATTATGTGCCAAGGAAATAGTTCCCAGATAGGTGGATGCTTTCACCTGAGCAGGATTTCCTAGGAATCAGCATTGTGATTCTGTGCTCTGTGTTGGATACCTTATTGATGTTCTTTAACACAACCCTGATTTCTGCAAAATCCAATAACATAGTGGAGGTTTTGGATGGGTATGAAGAGTTTCACAGTGCTGAGGGACATGGGCTGCTGCTCAACAGCTAACCCAATATTCGCAGCAGGCTATGGTATCCGGATTGTCGATTGTGGTTTGCCCCAGCTCTCCATGCATAGGTCATTCCATCTTCTTCAGCATTCTTCTAAGTATGGGATATTGATATCTAGCTGCTAGTTTGTGACAGTGGAAGACCACCACCCTGGGAAGGTGCTTGTTGTCCATTCAATCAGTATATACCATTTATCACGTGGAACCTTTGAATGAAGAGGGTAATTGGAGGTTATAGCTATAGACCTGTTTATCTATTGCAAATGTTAATGGCATGTAGCTGAGTATGTTAATCAATTAGGGTGCTCTAAATGTTCTCAATGTTCTTCCGTTCCTCTTCCTTTTTCCTTGTTTGCTTCTTTTTGGTTTTTGTTCCTTGTTCTGTTTCTTCTTAGTTTCTTTGGTCATCTCCTTCTCATATGTTTCATTGAATTAACCAGCCCCCATGGCTGAGTCCTTCTGCTACTACTGCTGCGATAGAAACTCAGGATGTTCAAGGTTTCTGGACATTCATGTGACTGTTTCTATTCAAACTTCTCCAAATCTTTGTTCTGTTTTGAAGGGCCAGGTCTCTGTTTTACAGTTCTTCCTTTTCTTGATTGCTGATTAGTAGAAATCATGTCTGAAACATCTACAAACTTCTTAATGCATCATCTCTCAATTCCATTCAGGTTGACTTTCAACTCTAATTATGGAGAGGTCTCCAAAACTCATAAAGTTGTGCAATACTTTTATACAGCGTTTCCTTCAGTAGAATGTTTGAGAGGACATGATGATATGGTCCCATTCATTGTGAGTGGGAAAAATACATATTGCTGGGATCATCATTTTCTGTTACTAATAGCATCTAGTGGACTGAGAGCATGAGAAATTGTTGTCTAATCTGGTCTTGATGTACATTTGGATGGAACAGTGTGCGCGAGATGTGTGGCGCTGAAGATATCAACACAGCATTTCGTCATTTCAGGGCGTTTTTCCAGGAATTCACATCCATAGATGAGCAATTTCGCATGGACATGTAGTTAATTCCTATTACTACCATTGTGGTGTCAGTTATGTGTGCCAATCCCCATAGTAATAACTTTTTTTAACATGTTCTGGTAATCTCCAGGTCTGGCCTGTGGGAAATCTAGATACTACTATAGCAAGTGGATTTCGTGGTTGGCATGTGCCAAGGGTTGTGATGCATCCATTCCAAAGGCCACAACTTGGATTGCCATCTTTGGTGAAAATTGAAGTGGTATGTCCAACCCCCAGGTTTGGTCAACTCTGGCTATAGTTGAAACTCCACTTTGTAACTTTGTATCTCACCTGCAACGCTGAGTTTTGCTTCCTTCAGGGTAAAATATTGGCTGGCCATCCGTCAGCTCTTTTCTAGATTTAATCTTTCTCACTTGCTATACACCATGTCCAATGTGGATGTAAGGGAGCCTGTGGCTCTATTCCTTGTGGAAAACTCCAGCAAATCTAGTCAAATGTACATTAGTGTACATCACTGTTGAATGCTTCCAGTTTCATCTTTCCAGTTTGGCCATCAGTTGTTAGCTTTATGCTGGTGGCAATAGACTTCTATAATTTTGCTTAGACTACCTTAGGTGAACCAGAAATTATCTGCACCATTGTCCTTGATCACTCTGTTAAGAATACTAGTTACAGGGATTTTATTGGGACTATTGCTTCTCAATGTGTCTGGTGTACTTTGAGTCTGAACAAAATTGTGTTTTTGAGTGTTAGCAAGGAACTGGTGTTTGCTGTGATTACAGTGCTTGCTTAGTCATTTCAGTTGCAACTAAAATGTTGGGGATTTACGTTGCCTTAAGTGTGTCTTTGATAAGTGAGCATGCCTAGACCATGTCACAGCATGCAAGTTATGTCTTATGACATCTGAGAATAGTAATTACAGGGATTCTATTGGGACTATTGCTTCTCAATGTGTCTGGTGTACTGAACAAAATTGTGGTTTTGAGTGTTAGCAAGGAACTGGTACTTGTAGTGATTACAGTTCTTGCTTACTCATTTCAGTTGCAGCTAAAATGTTGGGGGTTTATTGACCTTAAGTGTCTCTTTGCAAAGTGAGCATGCCAAGGCCATGCCACAGCGTGCTAGTTATGTCTATGGCATCTGATTTATGACCAGAGATCACCAAATGTTGCAGGACTAAAACACACTGAGATCAAAGAAGGTAGTCCCAATCTTGACAGAATTTTGTGCTTCCAGAGATTCCAATGGCATGCTAGAAAAACTAAAAACATCAAAGCCAATAAGCTTTTATACTATTTGGACGGCACAACTTACCTCTTTACTCATCTGATTACAAGGTAGATCTCAGTGGGTGACTCTGTCATCACCCAATGACCATTTTATACATAGATTGGCCAAGGATTGAATTGAATACACTACCAGTTGCAAGGTGGTCATGAGTCCACCTACTCAACTTGATGTTTTTGGAACAACACTTTTCGATTCCATGTTCAAAATATTAGTGGTATGGATGCCGTATTTTGTATTTCATTTCAAAAAAATTGCAATGTATTATGAATATTTGTTGAAAGATGAATTTTACATATTTTTCCCCAATATTTTCTCCTAAAGGATTTTGCTAAATAGCAAAAATTCACCACCAGGATGATTATTTATTAGAGGTGTAGTAAACGTTGTTTGTTGATTGACCATGACTTTGATTCAAAAATTCCAAGCTTAATTCTTTGTCAACAAGTAGCAATGTATGGAAGAAAGCCACGGTATGCCAAATTCCATTGAATTTATATTTTTTCTAATAGCTTAAATTGGTGAACCAACCCACAACCCTTTTGTTCAATCTGAAAAACAAAAGGGAAACAAACTCATTAAATTGAAACTTATATGAGTGAAATGTTTTCCCCTACTTTAGTAGGGTGTCTGCTTGAAGGTGGGATTGTAGCTTGACTATGATTTGCACTACCAATAGATTTTAATATTATTATCAATTCAAGTTTTTGTTTGATTTGATATGAAGTTGGTAATTTGATGGACCCATTGGAGTTGTTGAAAACTGAGTTGGTTAATTGGTTGGAACTCTAAGACATTTTGTAGTTGTTAAAAATTGAGTTGGCTAATTGGTTGGAGCTCTAGTGCATTTTGTTGGAGCTCCAATGCATTTTGTAATTGTCGGAGATCAAGTTAGCTTTATTTGAATTGATTCCCTGTTGTGTTTTGCAGTTGAATGAAATTTTTCTTTCTCAAGATTATGTGGGAGTGATTAAAATCTTTACAACTTTATTGTGTTACATACAATGAGCAATGCATGTTGGTATTGCAAGGAAAGGTTATAGTTCATATAATCTTATGTATCAAGTTTAACAACAATTTGCACCAAGTATGAATAGGCCATATTACTAAGTACATGATATCATTTTTTCAAGAGTAACAAGAGGATACTACAAATGGGGAAGACAAAAATTTAACGAAATGGTTATGTTACCAAAATGGTGGATTATGGGATTGTATATTTGGATCAATAAGGTCACAATGAAAATAATGACAGGAAGTGTTCAACATCCACCTTCCTCCATAGCTTTTCATCTATTTGGAAACCTTACAAAAAAAAATATTTAACATTTCAGATAATTTGATTGTTGGTGAAAGTTGCAAATTTTTAAATGAAACTTAACTTCCACAATGAAGAAACCCATGAGGAACAAATGTTGTCCAACCATTTTGGGACCGAAATAGTCTTTGGGGGCAACAAAACCCTTTCCTGGAACAACTACAATTCAACACATTTGGATTGAAGAAAGGCCATTTGCCCAAAGGCAACCTAACCATTTCATGGTGCAAGTGTAACACATTTGACATGGGCCAAACAACCAAACCTTGAAGCAACATAACTAGGCATGCTTATATTAGGCAGTCGCCTGAATTACCTAAATTAACTTGATTTAGGTGCATCAAGAATGGTTAGTTTAGGCGTGGGCCAAATGAAGGCTTTATTTAATAAAAAAATATTGATTAGCATTTATCAATGTTGGAACTGCTCTATGAACAAGAACGGTTTTGCCTGCATGACTCCTTCTAATCCAAAGTTTGATAAGCGTTTGTGGAACAAATCCTTCTCCCAACGTAGGATCAAAAAGTCAAACTTTACAACACTGGTTCCAGGAAAAAGTGTTGCAACGACACCACAATATTCCATCAGATTCAGGAATCAAGCACCAAGTAAAGACTAGCCATCCTTGAAACTTGAAGCGTTGGACAGCAAATCGATGTCATCTTTCAACATTGGTTCACATTTGTGAGCATGGATCAGGGCTTTGTGCTCCTTAGCAATGAGATCGATTTGAACTGATGAGTAATAATGCTCCAATTGGAAAGCATGTTGCCGAATCTTTTAGATGAAATCGACTGTGGATAGCTCGACAAGCTCATGCAGTAGCATTGAGGGAATAGAACCAAGATTGGCCATCGCATTGTTGTTTTGATCTCGATAGGCAAAAAATTCATGAATTTGATCGCATGCAATGACGTAAATGAAGGTGATGTCATGTTGAAGGTCGTTTTGGTCGCTTTCATCGGCTTCGTTAAGTAAGGTGTTAGCCCAAAAAGCCAAACCAACGAGAAACTCTCAAACACTAAACAGAGCAACTAAATAACGACCACTGATGACGTGAGTCGACGGGTCAATATTCGCAATCGATTTTGCAGTGAACGGCCCAATCACTCCAATGTCGTCAATGAAGGATGCGATGAGGTTATCCAAGGCATTTTGTTGTTGAAGCACAAGAGTAGTTAATCCCTGGATAAAATGGAAAGTGACAACTGTTCGAGTGGTGAAATGATGCATAGAAAGAAGTGCAACCCAACAAAGGCAAGGTGGAGCGAAAGCTAGTTGCTTTGATTCGATATGAGCGAGCAATCGCAGCCAACGGATTTTAAACCAACTGATGACCTTCTCCGTCGAAAGCTAGCAATTAACGACACGAAGGCACATAGTTTGTATTTTCGCGATCAAATTTTGTTGCCATGTTAAATGAGTTATAAATCCAGTCATGACTGAAAAGAATTGTTCTTTGATGACATTACTCATTATGTCTTCCATAACAAGATTTAGTTGATGCACCCCACACCAAATCTGAATCAAAGAATAGTCGTTATGCATCGTGGCATCTAAGTGAATGACAACACCAACAACCTGCCCAATCATATTGCGAGCCTCGTCAGATGTCAAGCCAAGAAGACGAATTGTCTAATCAGGACAGAACACTGTTAAGAACTTGCTCACCATCGTGGACATGATATCCCCTATATGGTGATCAAACATCGGAAGCATGCATCCATGTAGGTTAACAATGAAATGATAATTGGGAATGAAAACCCAGAAGCATAAATCGAGGAATGAGGTGCTTTAATGGGTCACAGAGTCGAGTGCTAATGAAAAGGCCTAAGAACGGCACAGGAGGTCAACAATTTGCTACAGATTGACAGCGTAGACAACCCGAACGAAGTTACTGATTTCGTCACAAGAACACGCACATAAACCAGGGTTGCCCAGAACATTGTACGTGTAGCCGATGAGTTTAGAAGCCATACGAAATGATGTTCCGCAAGACACGTAAAGCACAACCAAGCGAAACAAAGTGGTTTTCGTCTTGGGAATCGTCACTGAATAAGAATAAATTGCAACATCATCCTCCGATTCAACATGCTTAAACAACGATAGTGCTCGCTCTTTCCCCTTTGCTACTGCTTGACGACGTCAAAGAAGTAGAACATTAATCTCAGCCACACTACCGAATGCAAGCTCCTCATCCACGTCATGGTTTGCATCACTATCGTTTTGGTCTTCAAGATTGAACATCATGTCGCCCACAATAGTATCCACAATGTCCTTCTCAATATCGTAGACAATTTGTCGCTCAGCGCCTAGAGACGAAGACAGGAAATGCACTTTGATGGAGTTCTTGAACGTAACCAAAACGTCATCAAAGAATGAAGTGCACTCAGAAGAGGATTTGAGAGCCTGGTATAGAGCCCATTGACCAGAATGTTGGTTGCGAAGATGGTTATCAATATTATCGTAACAGAAGGATGGCTCCATCCTTGAACAATAATTGCAACCTTACGCTTCGACCTAACCTTTTCCTCTCGATCAAATGCAATGCAGAAGCAGCATTGAAGGCCGGTCACTTTCGACGACTTGGGATCATGATACACAACCTTAAGATGATAACGGACATCATTGTCCTTAACATACCCCGACGAACGTTTCCCAGACATTGCAGAGAGTGATACAAGTGTGAGATTGATTTTCCAAGGCACATGCGCACCCCCTCTTCCACCACCGCACAACTCGTTAATGTAGGCACGACAACGGGCAAACATTTAGGTAATTTAGGTGGCGCCACCTCCGATCGCCTATTTTACGCATGCTTAATCATTAATGTTTTTTTTAAATGTGAAGCTAAGATTATGCTCTTTATCAATAACAACTGGATTGTTTCAAACACCTAATATTTCTAGTGTAGTTCTTGTTGAACATGTGAAAGTTCTATTAGCAAATGTCAATTTGATAAAAAAAATTTATAACCTATGTTATGGACAAAGGAACCAATTTAAATTTTGTCAGAATTACTTTCATTTTTGTTGTGTTTAATGAATTGTTGTAATACTTCAATGATTTGTTAATTTGTTTTTGGGTCATGTTATGTCAAAAACATGTTAATATGTTATTGTTAAAGGGTGAAATTGTAACCCCTAATCATTATTATCTTCCATAAGGTAAGACTTAATGGAACAAGGTCAACACCTTATTACACAACATAAAGAAACTACCCTCCTTAGCTTGTTTTACTATAAATATTTAAGTAGTAAGTGAAAAATCGTAAAAAAAACAAGGAAGAAGGAGGGGGTGTTGTTTCAAAATAGACCTATTGTCCTATTTGTAGGTTCATCCAAGGGGGTAGGGGAAGTAAATAGAGAAGTGTAGTAAGGGTAATGATCATAACTTGAAAAAAATTATCCTCCAAGTTGTTGTAGTGACTTCAACATTCTAAATGTTGCCTTGGTGGGGTTTGTAAACCCCCTCTTGTTATTGTCCCACCTCAACCACACCTACAAGTCTTTTAGTGACCATGTCATCTACTTGTAACACTTTGGAATGCTTCCCCACTCCTCTTTATTGTTTGAAGCAAACTACATTCATTTATAGCCATTGTTTATCACCTATAATATTACTTTCTAGTATGCAAGTGACTATATGCTGGTGTTCCTCCCCCCCTCCCCCCCCCTTTGCTCTTTTCCATTAAATACCGGTTATTATCTTCTTGTGCAACCATTAATTTACCATTCCAAAGTCTACCAATGGGTATGTTTTGTGTTTCTTTGTTCTAAAGGTGATGAAGGCCTACCATATCAAGGAGTAGCCTACTTTACAATACTTCAAACCACTTTACTTTCCACACTTCCTAATGGAATAATTACACACCAAAACACATCAAGTTCAAGATTTAACCATTTTCCATTAAAATTATAGACCAATCCAAGTACATTTTCTCAATACTCTTTCCTCCTTGGTAGTACAATATACATTTTTTCAAAAGAGTTTTTCATTCCAACCTCCAACTACAAAAGTTTCAAATGCCATAAAAGTCCCCCAACAAGGCCTACATTGACCCCAAGAAAATAAGGCCTTTATTATAATCCTTTCCTAAAAATTTCCTAGATGATTGGGTGGATTACCTTCACCATTCACTAACATGATTACTTAATCCCATTAGCTTCACCTTTTGGATAAGGGACAATAAGTCTACCATTAGTAATTATTAATTAGTAGAAGGCCCATAATACTAATTAATTTAGAGATTTCTACTTGTTTACAACTACCAATGAAATTAAAGTTGGTGTGGATATGAAGGAAGTTAGTTTGAAAGATGCCCAAATTACATTTAAAAAGATAATCCTCTAGATTAAAAAGTCTAATAAAGGTAGAATTGAATGGCATAAGCCTTGCCATGAAGTTGGCATGCAACATAAGAAACTACAAACCTCTATGAAAATCCATTTCATTTCCAAGGTCATCATGTTCCAAGAAACCTTGGAATATGTTAATGCAATCAACATTTGTTACATGTGACATCATTCATCTTTGCAAGTTAGGGTTCCCAATGGTCTTACATGGGCGATTGTCCAGGTGGTAATTAAAACTTGAAACCCTATTCTTCACCAAAGTTTATTGAATCAACATAGAAGGTATTAACTTTTATTTGATGCATTGTTTGTTGATTTGGTAATCATGGGGACAATGATGAAGGAATATGCATATTGAATTACTATTGTTCTTCCATTGTAGTGTGGGGAATTTGATGAAAAGATAGAGAAATTTTGTATGGTAGAATTGCTGCAAAAGTTATTAATGTGGTGTGTCCTGTTTTAGGTTTTGCAAAAACCTTATCTTAAGTGAAAGTTCATATGATGCCCATGTTGATGCTTGATCCGTGCTTTAAAATCATGGATTGCATCATGGATCACATGGGTAAAAGATCAAACAACTCCATTTGTGCAACAATATGATGATTTGGTTGTTGAACAATATTATGAGTTTTTTGAATCCAAGCCAAGCTATAATGTCTTCAATTCCTACACCATTTTAGCCGCCTTCAACTAGGTTGTTTGGATTAGTTGTTTCATCACAAGAAGCTTTTGAAGGTCTTCTCAAAACTAAACTTTATTTGTTTCGCAAATATCATGTGCAAAATGTAGATGGGTTTGATCCATTTAAGTGGTGGGCTAGTAGTTAATTAAAATTTTCAAACATGGTTTTTTGGCACAATAGATTTTGGGCATCCTAGGTTCACAAATAAAAATGGATTGAATCTTTTCAATTGTAAGTATACTCATTAGCTATAGCGGTGTTGTCTTGGGATTGATGATCTTGACAAGCTTATAATGATTTACAAGAATTGGCTTTGTGATGAAGAAAACGATTGCAAGCTTATTGATGGACAAAAATTAGTTGAGAATTTTTGTCATTGAGGAGACCTTGTTAGAAGAAAAAGAAGACATGCTAGAGAAAATCAGATATTTTGAGGATGTAAGACTTTTAAATCTTGGTTATAGATCCATTACATTTTGCATTCATATTTTTCACTCAAATTTTGTAATTGTAGTATTTTGGACTTTAACATCTCACACCTTTGTAATTCTTGTTGGATGAGGTGCTTGTATGTGAAATATTACTTGTATTATCTCTTGTTATGTGATTCTACCCATCCTAGCACTTTATTCTCTTTAATGGACCTTGAAAAAAAAACATTTTCACACTTTGAAAACCCTAAATACAATACTTGGTTCCAATTGTTATTTATGTAAAGACCCATTCATATTGCTACTGTTAATTTAACTACAATCCAGTATTGATACCAGAAAGGTACCAAAAAAATTGGATTAAATGTTTTTTGAAAATTTAAAAACTTGATACCAAGAACCGTCTGGTATCTCCAAAACCTGATATCAGAACAACACGGGTACCAATGTCGTTGGTGGTTCACCCGAGCCACATTACTTATACCCATGGTTGTTAATACAATCAGTACAAGAGTACAAGACTACTGCGATTCTTTTTCCCCCAGTCTGCATTTTGCCCCATTTTCAAGACATGTTTTGGGCCTATGTCATACATGTTATGTTATGTTATGTTACACGAGTAACATGTTACACATGTTACAAGACCCTTTGCACATGCTATGTGGCATGTCAATAGGTACTAGTAACATGAGAGGTTATGAGTGCAAAACATGACAGGGTGAAAAAAAACAGGGCAAAGGTCCGACTGAGGGAACAAGATTGCAGCAGTACTCTTTGTACTGAATGCATTAACAATTATTTGTAGGGTAATAAAGCCCCAGGATGGGTGTCTTATTTCCATAAGGGACCCTGAGGCAGGTCCTAAGGGAGTCTTGAAATTTTGTGCAAATCTCATCTGTGGGCTCTACACGGCGTAAAAGAAGGTGGTTCTTTTTAGTTTTATAGTTTTTCCTGTGATACCCAATGCACACCCGCTGTATACCCTCTGGGTATCATGAGCCCAAAAAATGGCCACCGGGCGTTATAAAAATGGAAAGCCTGCCTCTGTTTTTGTAAAGCCTATGGCCATAATATGCTTTTTAAGGGATCTCTAGATACATTATGCAAATTTGGCTTATGGGCACATGTAATGTTAGGGATTCCTTTCTCACTTTTATAATCGTGCATTTACACTTGGTTTCAGTCAGTGATAATAGAAATCAAGGGTGGCATCCTAGGTGGCACCCAATGTCAAATGGGTGAGAGCTTAATGTTAAGTGAATGTTAACTCAACATATAATGTCAATGGTAAGTAGTTTTAAAGTGGTAAATGACTAGCAAGGTGTTAGGGATCTCAATGATAGAGTCCCTAACACCAAGTGTGAATGCACCTTTAGGTGAATCCAGGGGAGAATGTGAAAGAGAGTTTGTCATCCACAATGTTAGAGAGATTATCTTTTCCAGAGGAGGAATTCTATATATTAATTTAGTAAGTTGGTCAGTTTGTCCGAGACGGTACATTTTGAACCTGTTCGTCAGTTTGTCCGAGACGATATATTTTGAATCTGTGTGAACAGGGTGTGATTTTCGTGTTCAATGTGCCTTTTTGGACATGTCTGTTTGTTTGTGTGGACAAAAATTGGGTAGTGCTTGGAAGATTCTTCCAATCACTACCCGTTCCCTGTGGAGCATTTGGTCATGATTTTTATTTTTTTTGGAGGGGGGACGGGTGGGGGTGGGGTTCTAGGGGTCTTAATAGGTGGAAGTGAGAAAGAACACATTGTAATATTATGTTGGGGAACATATTGGGAACCAAAGAAAAATGAAAAGAAACCTTCCGCCCGCTCCTTTCAAAATTTAAAAAGAATGAAAACAAGGCACCTTAAGTGCACCCTTGGGCCTTCCATTGGCTGCATGAAATTTTTATTCCCAAATGAGTTCGTCACCGTTTAGAACTGGAGTGAGAAATGCGAAGGACTAGATAGGGGGATCGATAGGGTGCATTATGCATCGGGTTCACAGTAGTCAAAGATGATTTACTTGGTGTCAGTCAATAATAAAAGAAAAAATCCTTAAACTCACACTTTCACAACTAGGTGCCTACATCCTGCTTTGCACGCAAAATCCTTGAAAGGAAACACCACTTTTGATATTCCAGTTTGTCTTTTTTGGAACAAAATCATTCAAGGCTTTTTTATCAACAATACCCTTTCCTACCACAACAGACACAAAAGCATCCCAGAATATGACTTGGAGGCTGTGGTGCAAATAACCAAATCCCCAAAGTAACTTTAACACTAGGCTAGTACTACCACAGTTTTCAATCTTAAAGCATTATCCATTGGACAACAAAGTTAATTAAAGCCATCTCTACCTTTGCATGACATTGATGTTGTCACACATTCTCTCAAAAACAAAAATCTCAAGCAAAACATGAAAATGTTGTTATATCCTTCCAAACGCAACAACGCTTTTGTTCCTGATTTTTTGGTCATTTCACAAATAATAATTTCATTTCAGGTTTTCAATCAACATGAGTTTCAATGCTTCACCAATGAGCACCGGAGAGACTTCTTAGTATTTCCGAAGGCACTTCTGAACATTAATAATGCCTCTGCAAAAATAGGAAGCACTTTATGCCTTACCAAATCCCTCTCACACCTACTCAGGTAGGTTAACAGTGTAGGGTAAAGACCCGGGATGGGCCTTTACTGGGAATGCGGGCCTGGCGGGAGGTGGGAGTCCAGCATGGGACCCAAATTACCAGAACCATCCCCTTGGAGGTCCTTACCTGGCAGAAAGATCTTGTAGAATTTTGAAATAACTGTGATTTTGTCAGAGAAGGAGAGGAGGCACTTTGCACACAAGGTTCTATGGAGGCAGAAATTGTAGTGTAGGGTAAAGCCCTAGGGTGGGGGCATTCCCAAAAAAAGCAGTCCCCCCAGGCCCAAAGTTGATGTCTGGGCTGCTTATTTTGGGAGTAAATTTTTTTTTTTGGTTTACTGTGATACTTGGTGGGTACCTTCCAGGTATCACAATAAAAATTTAAAAGCTTATGTCTGGAAGATATCCTTCTGATACCCATCAGGTATGGCATTAAAAAGGTTTAAAAAGTTTAAAGAAGCAGGCCTTTTGAAAGTGCCTCCTCTCAGCAGAGGAGTTATTAAGCTGGGTAAAGAAAGTGCCCTTCCCACTATACATACTACTACACGGAAATTCTTGCAGATTTTTTTGTGAGAGTAAGCCTACCTCCACATATGTTAAATTTTTTTCTAGCAGCTCTTTGTAAGTAGAGAGATAAGATGCCTGTTGTAAAGTAATATGCCTCTTGCTCTTGCTGCCTAGTCATCTCCAGCTGGTTAAGCTTATGACAATGTTCACCTTGGGGATTACTCCATGTAAGACATCATTCTCCAGATCGCGGGGCCAGACTCTCATTAGAGACCCCTTATTCAGGACTGCCCCACTCTGGGGCCTTCCTCTACACGCCAAGAACAAGTAGAATTTATCTAGTCTATGTGAATGGCATGTAAAGCACTCAGAGAAAATTTGTGGTGTATGTGGAGGGCACCTTATATCTATGAATTTCCCTCCAAGAAATTGGGAGGGTTCTTACGCCTACTCTCTCAAGGGCGAGAGAGAAATTATGCCTACTTACAAGGTGTAAGAATAGTCCCACTATTGAGGAGTAGGCATACGAACCTCTCTTTCATACACCTTGTGATCTTACCTAGGTTTGGTTTGTGATAAAATTTGTCTCATGCTTTATGAGAGGTAAATCTCATGGGGGGCGGGGCACATTCAAAGAATGTGAGGCCAGACTCAGCTATCGCCTCATCCTAGGTCGCTTATTTTGAGAACGCCCCCACTCTAGGGCTCTACCCTACACATTAGCATCAGTAAAATTTCTGCCTCAATGCAGGATGGTTCATTATGTGTACAATTCCTAAAAAAAAAATGAGGAATCTTATGTCCTCTCAAATGAATCACTACCCTGCATTTTCAAGAGCAAAATTCTACTGATTCTGTAACCAGGTAAGGAATTCAAAGGGGACTCTTCTGAGAATTTGGGTCCAGTGCACGGCTCCCGCCTAGTGAGATGCTGGTTCTTATTCCAAGAACAGTCCTGTTGTGGTCCTTACCCTACACGAAACGACAAACAAAACTAAACCTGGAAATCCAAAAATGAAAAAGGATGGTTCATCCAAGGAAGTATGAGAGAAGAACAAAGAGCTCCTATCTGAGCTAAAAGAAAGGTACGTGATGTTGTGCATTTGTGTGGGAACTTTTCTTTTTTGCATCAAGGTTTTGGGCAGCTTCTGAGACTGGGAAGTGGGGGTGGCTTATATATGGTTTTTCTGCTTCTAGAGTCGTAACCAACATGTGACGAAGTGATGGAAGAAGGATTGTTGTAGAAGTAAGCAGCTGGGTTCTCTCTCTCTCTCTCTCTCGTTTTTTGGGGGGTTCATGGGTGGTGTGAATTTTCACTAATGGACCTGAGAAAGGATTCATTCGTGTGTTGGGTCTGAGAGAGAAAGAGTTCAAGTCTATTGCATTGGGATGTTAGTAAAACTTGTGATTAGGTAGTCATGAGCTCTCACTTTTCATTCTTCTATAGTGTCTCTGTATCAGTATGGTTCTCTTCTTTTCTTGAGTTGTGGTTTTATGAACCCACGGAATGAATGAAGCGAGTTCCAAGTGTGTGTGCTTTTTCTGCGCTTGTTTGCTGGGTAACCCTAACGTGTATGGATGCGGCGGCAGAAGAGAGGTGAACACGAAGAGGAAATAATACAACTTCTAGAGTTCGAGATCATAGCTTGTAGAAGTAGCAAACGAACAAAGCAGAATTAGGTTAATTATGAAACACAAGTGGAAAACCCACAAAACCCAACTTTGCAAGCTCCTTTGGATTTGTTGGTCAATGAGACAAACTGTAGAAGAAATGTTTCAGACAATGACATTCATTTTATTTGTGGGCGAAAGTGTTTTTTCTGTTGTGTGAACGGTAGAGACAAAAGTCGTGAGGCCCAGTAAACTGCAGGAACACATTAGCAAGTAGCAATGGGGGTTTTGCTTTTTTTCCTTTTGGGTATGTACAAGAGCATCAATCTGTGAAGCAGACATAAGCAAACTCTTTTTGGTTGGATCCTCTGTGAAATGCAGAACTTTTTTAAATGATTGGAATTCTTGACAGATATTCATGTTATCTAGAGGTATGCAGTAAGAGAAATCTTTAGCAGGAGTCTTGATTGCCTTTGCAGGTTTTCTTACATGTCATTCTTTGTATGGCTGCTTTGCAGTTGAAGTTTACCATGAGGAGGGTTTGAGCTAGTTTTTTTCAATGGCACCTGGTACTCAACCTCCAAGCGAAGAATACCGTGCATTAGTTGATAAAGCTTACAGCAAGTTTGCGAGGCTCCGAGAATTTCCACCTTATGGTCGCAACAAATGGGACTACTACTTTCACAAAGCATTTCAGGTCTGCTGTTCTTTTCTTTGAGCCAAAAAGTTGTAAATTCTGCTTAAGACCTCGTTAAACTCCCCTGTTTTCTTTCTGACCTCTTCTTAGCAAATGTCCTTTTTCTTCCTTAAACATGTGTAGTGTTGGCATCTGTCAGGCATACTCGACACTATGGAAATACCAGCAAGAGAACCGGCAGAAATTGATGGAGGTGGGTTTGAAAAGGTGGGAGATAGGAGAGATAGCATCGCGGATTGGACAATTATATTACAACTATTATCTTCGGACAAGTAATGCCAAATTTCTGTCTGAGTCTTTCATCTTCTATGAGGCCATCATGAGCCGTGAGTATTTCAAGGACAGCGATAAGGATGCCTCACTGGCTAACAAACAGCTGAGATACTGTGCGCGCTTCATTGTCATATGTTTGCTTCTTAATCGGAGGGAAATGGCACACATGCTTGCCCGCCAACTTCGTCTCCTTGTCGATGAATATGGCCATACATATCAGGTATGTTTAGTGATAAGACAAATGGACTTCTTGAAGATGATTATCTACTCTGATGCCTGTGAAGAGGTTTTAAATACTTCATTGGAAATGGGAGGTGATGGTGTCTGAGATATTCTTTGCAAAAAAAATTATGTTTCTGTCCCCCAGGGTATCGAAGTCAAGGAGTGGAAGCTGGTTATGCAAGAGATTGTTCGGTTTTTGAAAGCAGATGCTGCTTGTGACACAAGCAGACCACTTCGATACAGTGTCCTTCTTGACCCTCAACATTCAGTGCTCCCAGCAGTCGAGAAGCTGGAGGGAAAGAAGCCACTGCAACTGGAAGATGCCATCCTTGCCAGCTATTATCACAATGAGGCTAGTGATCTTGGCCTTTGATGATTAGGCTTTAAGTCTGGAACCCCCCCATATTCTGATTTTAAAAGTCATCAGATCAGTCTGTTTTTAGAATTTTCTGACGGATGCAAGGTGTTGTTGCTTGACAGGTCAAGTTTAGTGAGCTGACACTAGACACCTTCAGGATGCTTCAGGCTCTTGAGTGGGAGCCTAGTGGGTCATTGTACCGCATGCGAACTGGAATGACAGGGGGCAACCGTGTGGGGTCGTCCAGCAATGTTGGAGTTGTAGAAGAGATAGCTGATCCAAGTTTGCCACCAAATCCACACAAGTATATATTGTATCGACCAACAGTCCAGCATTTGCTCCTTGTGCGTAGAAAATGCAACTCAAATTACTATGGTCTGAGTTTTTTGTGCAAAAAATTGCTTTCCCACAGGCCTGTATTGTGTATTTCTGCTACAATAATTTTTAGGCTGATATGGATGGTGGTCCTCAACCAAGTTGCTTCTGTTGTGGTTGTCTATTTGGTTTTCACAATTTTGGGAGGCTTGTACTGATTTTTTTTAACATAGCTACACAGGTACTGGGGACAGCTTGTGAAGAGCTTTCAACAGATTCTGTCGTTTTACTCTATGTTTCTGCATCAGGTATTGGTCTTTTATCTGCCAGCCTTTATTCTTGGACCATACAAAGAGTCAAAACTGTTTTGTTGATACCACAAAGTGTGAGCCAATGAGTTGTGTATGGATTTTCATTGTTACTGAAGGAATTCCCACTTGTTCCCCTGTTTTTTGGCAGGCATGCCAGCTCACACTCTCACATCAAGTGCTTCTTCAGCAAACCTGATGATGGGATCTTCATCAAGAAACAAGATAGTCTCCCTCACTCCAAGTTTGAGTTTAAACCAGTTAACAATCAATCAGATACAGTCCTATGTTAGTACTCGCAGTGAGGAATCAGGGGATGCTGAACAAAGTGAAACAAGTACCCCTGCAGATAGCCCAAAATATATTGGCAATGCGGCTCTAACATCACCCGGTGGAAGTGTCACCCCTGGGCTCTGGATGGGTTCAAAGCGCAGCCCAGGCTCCAACTTCCTGTACCCCAGTGACATCCTTCCATTTACCCGTCGGCCTTTGTTCATCATAATTGACAGTGACAACAGTTTCATTTTTGAGGTGATTAGTTTTATCTGTGTTTTCTCTGTTGGTTTTTTTGTTGTTGGTGATATACATCAGGAGATTTCAAGCTTTCTCCATTAGCAAGGAAACCTTCAGCAGATCTGATGTGTGTGTACAGAGCATCAGTGGAGAGGAAAGAGGAGAACCTGCAGTACTTTTGCTCTCACCAAGTATGCAGATAGATGAGAAAGGCACTGGCACGCCTACTTCTTCATCACATCTGAGCAATACTGGCAACTTGTTCACATTCTTCTTAACAGCTCCATTTCTTGCATTTTGTCGGTTACTTGGAATCAGTCATACAAGCTTCCCAAAGGTCAGTTGACATGAGCACCTCCATATCTGGATACTTGCATCTCTATTGGTTCCATGTAATTGAAATATTCTTATGTAACATATGTCAATCACATATGGTACTGAAAGAGCACACTTAATCTCAGATTGTGAATGTGAGCAGGGACAAACTGATCCAGAGAAACTCCTTTCAACATCTTTTGTGGAATGGGGAACTGCCCTTGTAACATCAACTACAATAAGTCCAGCATGGGCACGAGTGTTGTTTGATCCTTTCCTTCGCCAACTGGTTCTCAGGTACAATTCTGTACTTGTCTGAGTCACAGGAGGAAACTAAAGATACCCAATCAGACATTTGAGAGAGCCCCAGGCCAATGAAAACTATAGCATTTTTGAAAACCAGCAAATCGAGTCTCACTGACTACGAAGTTCTTAAGCTGCAGGACCTTGTGAAGATAGCTGGCAAAGTACTTTTGTCCTTGTATAGCAAAAAAATCTCCAAAGATGAGATTATCTCACAGTGCAGAAGTGACAACAGACAGAAGAAACAGTGCTTCAGTGAAGGCTGCTCACTATATCTCTGACTTGTGAAGCTGGCACAATGAACAGATCTTTCCTGCCTTGAGTGTGAATTTCAGATGAGGCAGTATTTCCTGAGAAACAAAGAGGGTGATGTGGTGGAAGATGTTAATTCGGAAGTGAAGTAGAGGATTGGCCTTGAGAAAAGGAGCAAAGATTTGAATTTGCATGTGTGAACTATGTACTAGAATATAAATGTCTAGAGAGAGTGGTAGTTAGGATTCTTAGTTTCAAGAAAAATGAGAGGAAATAGAGGGAGTTGTAACTTGTGTATTAGACCTGACATGTTTAGTTGGTTGTTGTGAGTGTACAGATTCATCTTTTGTCGTGCAGTTATTGCTCTTCATGCAAAATATGGTGGCAAGCCTGAGTTTGCCCCACGCTGCTGTCCTGCATTGCCTGATGAGATTCTGCCTGAGTCAGAAGTTGTCCAAGCAATGGTGCTGCAGCTTGCTACCCTCCTTGGAGTTGCTGATCAGTTTCAGGTCTCAGCTTCACCTGATTGAGATCACATCATCTAGATTTCTGCACCAAAGTGAACTAGTCCCAAGCTCCGGAGGTGGAAGAAGAATGATGCAACAAGTATCTGCCAAATAGTGTGATGGATTGTCTGTTGGGTCCTTCTCGTCAAGTTTTGTTGTTGAATGGGGAAACACTTAAACAACTGAATTCTGGGGCAAATTGGCTGCTGAGACATTCTCCTGATGACTCAGAAGCGAAATCTGCAGGTGGAAATGCCCCCTGATGCCTTTACTGGTTGGATGCTTTCTTTTAACAGACAAGCATTACTGCAGTATTTGACAGCAGTCAGATAGCTACGAATGCAGTTGCTGGGCTGCATCCAGACTTCTTCCAGGAGAAACAGATCCCCAGTTGCACTACTAATGATACAGGTCCAAGCATGTTGGGTTGCCTGGATGTGGGGATGAAAACCACATGAACCATCTTGCACTATGCTGCAAGTGGAGAAGGATGGTCAATGAGTCCCTGCCAGACACAAACCTCTCTCACCCACAAAGTCAGTTTTTTGTAGTGCCATTAAAACTCATACCTACATAGGGTTAGTTTGAAAATGCCTCCATTCTGGTGACATGTGTGACTGCAGGCTACGGTTTCCAATTTGGAGGCCGATACTCTCTGATCCATTTGGAGACAAGCTTAGTCATGCCATCACCCAAGGATGATTGGCTGAGCCATAGCCCCATCAGGCTTAGTTCACTACTAGGCAGTTTTCACCTAGTAGTGGTTTGAATCACAAGCACTTGCAAGGTGAATGTGTAATCCAACCCTCTACAGTATTGTTTTGTTGTGGCACAATAGCTAGTAGTTAAGTGGAGAGATGACCTGCAAGAGTAGCAGATTCTTTCACACACATCTTTGTAAGGTTACACCTCTCGTAAAGTTCCATTCTTCGTGAGAAGCATTTCTTTCAACTTTGGATTCTCGCACACGGCTATGTAAGGTTACATCTATAGTAAAGCTCCATCCTCAGTGAGAAGCAAGTCTTTCACCGTTGGATTCTCCCACACGGCTTTGTTAGGTTACATTTATAGTAAAGCTCCATCCTCAGTGAGAAGCATTTCTTTCAGCTTTGGTTGTGAAGGATGATCATACGTGATTGATCTGAATTTATCCCTGTTATGGATTTCCCTGTTATGACTTCATACTTATTTGATTTTCAAGCTTAATTATCTCACTATGTTTGTGATAATTCTCTCTTTTCTTATTGACTTCCTTAATAAGTTCCTCACTCCTTTTCCCTACCCACAAACATGGGTATTAAATTTTTTTAAACATGTGTCATTTCATGTTCATGACTTTATATTTATTCAAATTAATTTTGTCATTGATTTCAATAATGATGAACTATTGAAAACCATATGAAACATAAGAAGAGGGGGAAAAATTGATTGCAGCCCTGAGCTCAAATTAAATAGATATGAGATAACTATTGATTTGGGGTCATGGGTGTCATTTAATATGTTTTTTGAGTGTTGAAATAGTTCGACAATACAGTTGTTCATTTTATAAATCAAGATTTAAAAACCAATTTTAACCCTTCAATGCCAATCAGGCATTTTTTTCCCTTGCACATCTTTAACAAAATATTAAGGCCCTAAATTTGTTCAGATTATTTTGCTCCAAATTTTTAAGCTAACCCGAATTTATATATCAAGTGTTTAGATCAAGTGTTTGTATCAAGTGTTGCTCAAGTGGCGATCATCCATAAGAATAGTTAGCCAGATTTGGGCAATATTAAAAATTATGGAAGTAGAAAAATCTCAAGCACCCTTTTCATGTTGTAAGCAGCAGTTCTAACAATTTTTGTTGATTTTTCTTTCTAAAAATTACATTTTTGGCGATTCTTTTCCCCAACGGATAGAGAAAATTCGACAGAATATTCCTTAATTTAATTTGATTTTCCCACATTGGAGAAGATTCACCACACAAAAAAAAATTAAAAAAAAAAAAAAATCGCTGCCTGAAAATGAGGAAAAACCCTAAGTGATTGGTGGCCATCGTATGTCTACCGCACACAATAGATAATTCTGCATGACCACATGACCAAAATCCACATTATATCAAAACTAACTTTTCCTTTTCAACATAACGAAATAGAAAATTTGAAAAAAAAAAAAACTTGAAATTTGAAATCATAGCTCATTTTGGGCCTTGTGAAAGAAACACCTATTCAATTAAAAAGGATTTTGTGCATTTTGAAATTAATAATATAACACCTTGGTGTTGATCAAAGTGCACCATTTTATTTGTTTTCAATTTTTGTTCATTTGTTTTGGGTTGAAAGGAGAAAGAAATGGAACACAAGCATTTATAAGATTATTCTTTTTTCCCCAATTTCCCCTTTTATTGAGCACCTATGACTATTTCCTTGCAACAGAAGTAATTTATGGAGTTTGCTAGGGTTTCATCAATTTTACGGCCTTTTGAGAATCTCATGTTTTCTGTTGATATACGGGCTCATCGCATAATGGCCTCTGCCATTTAAATGACATCCATAAGGATGATAAAAATTCAGGAAACAGCCGTCGTCGGAAAATGTAACGAAGTTTTGTCTGTCCAGGCTTTTCATCCGTACTTGTTATCTGGATTTTGATGAGTGCAGACAGAATGCAGCCGTCGATCACCATACTGATCAATCTGCACCGTCTATTCTCGTCCCTTACAGAAAAGGCCGCATTAGAACAAAGTCTAGAGAGGCGGAATTTGAACCGTTGATTATGTTTTGAGTCTCTTGTGACCGTCCGTTTATGCCTTTCATCGTGCAAGCGAGGAGAAGCAAGAAGTGGACGACGGAGGTCGAGGACGAAGGCGAAGGAGAGACGCTCGGAAACGAAGGGGAACATTGGACTGCATTTTTTTTCTTCGCATCAAATCGTGCGGTTTCCGACGAGATTCGGGTTAACCTGCTTTTCTTTCTATTTCGAAAATTTTCTTGTGTTTTTTTTTTGTGGCCTGGCCTGCTATTATCATTTTTTTGCAAAAGAAAATTCTTTCGTCAGAGTGCTGGGGTCAGGGGTGAAATCCCAGAAACCTTTGAAGCTTGGAAATAAGCTGTTTTAGTTGTTGCTGGAGCGATGGCGACTTTGGATGCCACCAGAGCGGAGCTCGCCTTCCTGGTTATGTACCTGAACAAGGCTGAGACGCGGGACAAGATTTGTCGTGCTATTCAGTACGGCTCCAAGTTCCTCAGCAATGGTGAGCCCGGCGTCGCGGCACAGGTGGACAAGACCACGAGCTTGGCTCGCAAAGTCTTCCGTCTCGCAAAGGTCGGTAAAAAAAGTCGCGCATCTCTATCTCGTCCTAGCCTTCCCGCCGTTTTTTTTCTGATCCTCTCGCAACTTCAATTATCCGTGTTGAGCTCCATTGCTTCTTCGCCTAGTAAGCAACGAAGTTTCCTTCCAGAACTCATTGACGAGAATTGATTATGAAAGCAGGGTTTTACTTCATAATTTCGCCTGATTTCTTCAGATGTATTAGCCACAATTACTAAGGACAAGGTCTATTATGGCTCTGAGTTGTTTTTGTCTGTTGCGGATTCTAAATTAGGAGCGCTAGCGAAAAGGATTTAGAGATATAGCAGTGGAACAGCACTTATAGCAGTCTGTGTATTTCGATTCTTTGTGTAATGTCTGGAACAGGAAAAAGGTCTTAGAAGACAAGGAGAACAGCAGTCTTTATTTTTCTGATCTCGCTGCTTTGGTAGGCTCCTGGAAAAGAGCTAATGTTAGCAATTTATCTGCATGACCAATAATTATGTTGCTGCTCTCCTTGTCACCTCTATAGTTCAAAAATAGTTTTTGGTTGTGGAGAATTTCCCTGGAAAGCATCAAAGTTGCTTGTTGATTCCAGTACAGCAAAGTATCCTGGAAATATTGCACTTTCATTCAGCCTGTGTCCTTCTTAAGGAATTCATGGTAGATTCATTCATGCCATGCAGAACCAAGGCTGAGGTTTGTTGACAATTGCTCACAATTGTCAACAAAAGCTGCTACAAACTTGTAGCACTTGTGGGATGCTGGTGGGGTTCTGTTGTATCTTTATTCGTCCTCTCTCATGAGCGAGGTATGGGGAGGATACATCTGATGATGAAAGAATGGATATATACTGAGAGGGTGATTTGGGCAAAAAATGACAGACATTGAATGAGTTGAATGGTTTACTTGCCCCGGCACAAAAATCAACACCTCTACCAATCGTCCTTCTTGGTAAGGTAAGAGTTTGCACATTCTCTAGCCTTTTGGTATTTGAGAAGAGGGAGATCTAAGCTATCACATAGATTATGCTCACATACTGCACACTTCTTGCATTCTGTAGGCTGGTAGGGGGAATCTCTCTGCTTAGCAGGTCTGTAAATGGGAAATTGCTGTGTGTATTGTAGTATGACAATTAGGATCAAGTTGTGATAGAAGATTCTTGCTGCACTTTTTTGATCTGTGAGCTCACTGAATCTTGCCTGACATAACAGATGCTGACATTTGTTTTTTGGTTGGCAGGCAAAGAATGCACTGGTCGGTACATTCTTCTTCCTTGATCAAATTTCATGGGCTGGAAAAACTGGAATCTACAAGGTAGGGAATCAAAATGGCATTAACACCATCTTCATCCATAATTTCTCACATGATGGTCACATATTGAGTTGCAATCATTATTGCTGACAAGTTGGATGTTGATCTACCAGAATGAGGAGCAGGTGGAGCTTATATCTAGGATCTCACTGTTCTGCTGGATGGCTGGAACTTTCTGTACATCTGTTGTTGAGGTATGTAGTTTGTCACCACAATGTACCTACTTAATTTTGAGAAAAATAGTCATTCCAGATGCATCCTATGTGTTAGCTTCAATGTTTTGTGTTTGTCTGATACTTTTGGTCTTGCATCTAGTATTTAGTTACACTGTTTGCCACTGGTACATGTCTCTCTCATGATTGCCAACTGCCACAGATGCTCTCATCGGCCATGACGTGCTACTGAAGGCTTTGGCAATAAGAGTAATGTCCTGCTTAGTTGCATTGTTGTTTCTCATGGCAACTTGGGACCCTCTGGTTTAGTTGGCCACCCTATATTGTGGCATTTGATTGGATGCATAAGAAAGATGTGTGCTACCACAATAATCATCAAGTCAACCAGTGCAATTTTTATACATTAAAATTCTTCTACAGGTAGCAGAGGTAGGCCGCTTGGCTGTCTCCACAAAGAAGGTGGAAAGTGACCTGAAGAAAGCAAAGGGTACTGGCAGTATTGAGGAAGGAAAGTTGGTAAGTGAATTCATACATATTTCCCAGCCAAAATCTGTTGCACTGTACAAAATAGGTGGAGTTGTGCCAAGAAGTTCCTTTTGATGGAAAGTATCCTGTCCAATGTACTGTCTTTTTCATGAACTCATTTGCTGGTGAGGAATTCAGTGGAGAGTTCATTGTTTCAGGTAGGGCACTGTATTCTGTCTTCAACTGCTCTGCTGTTTTTATGTATGTGTGCTGGTGTTGTCTCTTTGTTTGGTGACCAATGCACTTATCGGTATTTCTTTAGTTCTAGAAACAACAGTGATTTTGCTGATACTGATGGACTGAGTCATTTCTAGCTGATGATTTGCTGGTGCAGAGGCAACAGCGAAAGGAATACCAGATTGAGACAAGGGAGAGGACACTGAATCTTATAAAGTCTTCACTAGATATACTGGTTGCTGTTGGACTGCTCAAGTTAGCTCCTCGCAACATCACACCTCGTGTTACTGGGGCTCTTGGCTTTGTCACATCTGCTATTTCATGCTACCAGGTATGCTGTCACAGAATCATGTTGCTGTGACTGTTGTTGTTACCACTTTAACAGTTCCTTATGGTGAAAGTCTCTAGAGTACTCATGAAGTAGTGAAATGTGGATGATAGTCCTTGCCTAACGTGTGATAGTTATCAATTTTTTGTCTGATCTGCTGATTTGAAGAGACTCATCCTCTCAGCATGTTGCATGACCTCTGAGAAGCGAACAGACTATTGATGCTTAATTTTGTGCTGTGCAGTTGCTACCAACACCACAAAAGGCAAAGAGCTCTTGAGCTTCTAGTGTTCCAAGTGTGAGGAGATATCCTTGTAGTATTTGTTACCCTTGGTTCAGTTGGTCAGTGTGTGTAATTAGCCTCTCATTTTGGTGTACTTCAAGCTGATATATAGATTTGCCCAATCAGATGTTGTGACTTTCTTTCTGCTTGTCCTATGATATTCGAGGTTACTCTCACCTTGTGAATGGTTCGATATGTGCTAACAAACATATCACACTGTATCACAGTGGGTACCTGGCAGGATCCTGTAATTAGGGTGCCTCTTTATATGCTTCTCTGACATTCTCTATTAAGTGATTGTGAGTTGTCTGGCCACAGGGCTACCAGCACAACAATTACATGCACACTCTCTCCCTGAGTCCCTATGGTTTTGTTTGTTGGGGTTGCATGCACCATGTGCAGTCATGTCCAAAGAGGAATGAGGAATGGTCCTACTGGTTCAATTCTACCTGATGAACAACAAATTGGTATTTTTGCATGGTGTGATGCCAATGTGTGGTGGAAATGACTCATGAAAGACTTTGAAACTCAGAGTTGGGAAGCTTTGTTGTTTGTTGTAACTGATAGGTCATATTATTTGTTAAGTGTATTCATGTATTGTGTGGGTTTCACAGCACAAAATTAAAATAGAACAGAAACCTGATGTCACAGATTGTTTTCTTTGATGAAACTCTGCTGAACAGATAGAAAAGAAAACTTCTTTTGTTGTAAAATTCAATTAAAATGTCAAAAAGAAAGTTGAGAAAATTTCTTCAATTTTGAAGACAGTTTTTAGTTTTGGGCAAATTATTCTTCTACAGTTTCAACAGTTTTCTAAAAATTTGTCGGTGGTAAATGTCATATCCGTCTTGATGTTAAGATAGAAGCACCCAAGATTGTCAGAATAAGCATATTAAATATATAGAACTTTTTTCTTTTTTTTTAACAATCAAATTTCCTTTGAAGACAAGAGGATTTAAAACTTAAACCAAGTTGAAGATGATTTTTAAAAACACATTGAAATATTGTAAAAAATTATGATACGGGTACCTCGAGGCTTGTACTGTTAATAGGCTCCCTTTGTGAATAAATAAAAAAATAAAAAAATAATTCACCCTTTGTGAATGGTGGGTTTAACACGTAGTGTAACACCTCAAATCTTCAAAAAAGCTTTTTATTAATATGACCACCTAAAAACCACATGTCTTTAAAATATTGGGGGGCGGCTTGGTGGTGTTTGGGGAGGCCTTTTTTGGTTTTGGGGAGTGGGTGAGGGATTGGATGGGGTTTCTTTTTCTTTCTTTAGGGATGGGTGGGCTAGGGATGGAGATCTGTCATGGTTATTATTTTTTATTTTTCTTTGGGAAAGGGAGAGGCGTGGTGGGGTTGGGTTTAAGGATTTATGAGTTACTGCAGCTAGGGTTCGTTTTTTTTGCCTTTTGGTTTTTTTGTTCAAGCCCCTCGATATATATATTTTGGTTTTGGGAGATTTAGGTGATGGTTGGAATTTTCCCAATTTTTATTTTATTTTAATGGTTGCATGGAGGTTCTGTTTTTATTTTTAGAGTTTAGGGAATATCCCTGTTTGGTATGGTTTTAGGTTAGGTTTAGGGTTAGGTTATAAGTTTTAAGGTTTAAATTTAGTGGTCTAGATTTTTCCAGGGGTTTTTATTTTATTTTTATATACAACAAAATGCATCTAAGTTTTTAGAGTTAAGGGGGAGTGGGGCATTGAAGGACCCAAAAAAAGTGGAGAAGGATAATGAAATATTTTGATTTCATAAAATATATATGTAATCATATATTTAGGACTAGATCTATGCATTCTTAACTAATTTCCTACATAAATGTCACCAATATTTCACATTTGAAGCTATTGGCAAGCATGTAGATGACTCAACACAACATGATTTAATGGTGACTAAAAGTAAGGTTTTAGTTACAAATCTAATAATTTTTTCTCCTTTGTTTTGAATTTTACATATATAATTGATTAAACCCTATAATTATTTCATGTTCTCTTGTTTTTGAATTGCCAATCTTAAAAGCATCTGTTTTTTTTTTTTTTGATGCTAACATCTATTGTTGCCCTTAATAAAGCCTTTGGATCCTTCACATTGACCTCCTATTTGCTAATGATAGTGGCAAGACTTTTGGATTTGTGACATCAAGATCTCAATTTTGGTCATTGGCTTATCCATTGGTGTACTTGCAAATGTAGCAATAGGTTCTAATGATGACCCTAGCATCTCATTGAACATAGGGCTAGGTCTAGGCCTAAGAGAAGTACAAAATGATGGATTCATATTACCTTCATCATCACCTTTTGATGCATAGTGATCAAGTTTTGACACAATTGAAAACAACATATGGTCATGCAACATTGAATGTACTCAAAAGGTGATAGTGAAGCTTTTGTGGGCTTGTTACTAACCACCAATTCACATTCACTATCCTATGTCATGAATATTGGGTCAAAATTAGAACCCTTTATACCTATGAAAGACAAACAAATCCAATACATATTTGTTAGTAAAAAAAATCTAAATAATACCTTCTACACACAAGAAATATAACAAAACCTTAAAATTTCAAAGAGTGGCTAAAAAAAACAAATTTTGATTACAAATCCAAAGAGTGGCTATAAAATCCAAAGGATGGTTATAAAAATAAAAAGTGGCATAAAATTTAAAGAGTGGTTCAATAAATTAGAAAATGGTTGTAAATCCACAATACATATGTAAATCCAAAGAATGGCTAAAATATCTAGAAAAAGGCTAGAAATCCAAAGAAAAGCAAAGGTCACAAAAAGTAATAAAGGGGGGTTGGATATTTGTGGCTTTTAGGGTTTGTAACAGTCAAAGAGAGGGGTCAAACAAAGGGTCATAAAAAAGGAAGGAAAGGGGTGGTTAGGGTTTTTTTAAAAGTTGCAAATGTCAAAGACAAGAGAGATGAGGGGGGTTAGGGATTTTAAAGTTTCCCTATAGTTTGTAAAAACAATTATTGAAGGTTTGGGAAAAGGGTCAAAAAAAAGAAATAGGAGGAGAGAGGGTTGAAAGGGCAAAAGCCAAAAAGAGGAAAAGGAAAAAATAATTATTGAGATCAAATGCAAAACAAACATCCAAGTTTGAATCTAAAACAACTCTCAATCCCCATCATCAAACCCAAATGCCAATCATGGTTTAGCTTAACAATTAAAACAAAACCAAAATTTTATAAATTTGTGTGAAACAACTATATAGTTTGTATTTGTTGCAAGATCTATGAAATGATACAAATCTTAGCTACAACTTGTCTAGTTCAATCCCTCAACAAGGCTTGTTTAAATTTTTTTATAAAAAAAATACACATTCCACTTTATCCAACTTGCGTGTTCTTGCAGCCCTAAACTACAATTGACTTTTCAAATGAAGTGTAATTTGGTACCTCCTTTCACAAATGCCATTGTTATGTCACACATATTCCCAGCTACCCATAAGCCCTTCCATGGTTTGATATCTTTGTAAAATGAATAAGGCATGGTTCATTTTGTAGGTGAAAATGTCCCTTAAAATGCATTAAAGGTGATGAGAATCAACGATAAATCTTATTTGAATTCAATCACAAAAAACGGTCAACCTAGGTAGTCTCTTTGAAAGTGGTTGGATTATGAGGTTTTATGTTTAAACATAATTTTGCACCCCGTTAACCCAAGACCCCCCTTATGATTTAAATTATGAATATAAACCTCCTTGCTTGGGTCTAGAAACCCCTAGGTAGAAACATAAATAATGGGATACAAGCTAACATCATCTTGCAAAGATTGCAAGGAAAAATTACAAAAGACCATACACATAAGAGGACTTCAAGGTCTTCTTATTCACCAAAGGTTTTCAAAATGTTGTTTCACCTTTCTTCAACCAAAACTTATGTGTGGTTTCATGATGTTGCCTCACTTTACCTTAGTCAAAACTTGTGTGTGTAGTTTGTGTGTGTAGCCTATCTTGAAGACCTTAACTGTTTAGAGAAATTCTTGCTAATGAACAACAGTTTAGGTAACCTTTCACATTGCAACATAGCCATGTTTAAGAAATCTTTTTAAGGAATTGTGGTTGATTATCTATGGAAAGGTTATGTTCACAAACATTTATGTCAAAATTGTTAGAGAAATTCTTTCTAATGAACAACATTTTAGGTAACCTTTCACATTGCAACATAGCCATGTTTAAGAAATCTTTTTAAGGAATTGTGGTTGATTATCTATGGAAAGGTTATGTTCACAAACATTTATGTCAAAATTTCACAAGCCTCTCATGAAATCATCTCGAACTCCAATAAAACAAACACATTCAAACTTGAGGTGAAATTCAAAATTATATAGAAATTGGTGTAATTCTAAGTTTCACCTTAACTGTTTTTCTTTCATATTGTGATGACCTCAACTTTTAGAACTATTCTTTGTGTTTTGCCAAACACTAGGTACTTGTTTCCCTTTTTCAAGATTTTATGAATAATTTGAATATAATGGCAAAAGGTGTGTTGGCAACCCTCCTTTGCATGTTTGCATAAAGTAGCACAATTAAGACCAAACTCCTTCTAGCATTCACAAATCCTATGACAAATGTTGTAAGAGAGTTTGCTCACAATTGTGTCACCCAATGCAAATTAATTAAAATTTTTTATCCTCACTTAACATTTTGATTACGCATTGAACCTTAATAAGCAATTTCATCCTTTATCAGAGGAGCCATTTCACAAATAACTCTAGTACTTGGGTTGTAGTTTTAAACCATTTTAAAAAAAATCTTAAATTTATATTTAATGTATTTAGGCATTCATAAGCATATCCAAACAATTATGGAAGGTTGTAGGAAAGCATGGTCCTGACTGGAATGACCCAACATCCGCTAATGCATTAATCCAATGAAACCTGTTGTGGGTTTTATTGATTAGATGAAGCTTTGTTTTTAAAAAAAGATTCACTTCCTCATTGCTATCTTTTTTTTGGCCCTCACAAACCTATTTGTCCTTTCTTGATTTTATTCTTTTTCATTTCAATTGTTTTATTTTCTTTTTCTTCTTGCTCCTATTCCTCTTTTATTTTTTGCTATATTTTTCTTTTTTCCCTCCTTGCTCCTCTTCCTCTTTTGTTTCTTCTTGTTTTTTCTTCTCTTTCTTTTTTATTTCTTGTTGTTATTTTTTCTTCTTTTTCTCCTTGCTCCTCTTCCGCCTTGCTTCTCTTCCGTTTTTGTTTCTTGTTGTTTTTTCTTCTCTTTCTCCTTACTCCTCTTCCTCTTTTTGTTTTTTTGTTTTTTTGTTTTTTCTTCATTTTCTCCTTGTTTCGCTTTCAGTTGTTGTTGTTTTTTCTTCTATTTCTCCTTACTCCTCTTGCTTTGGTTTTCTTTTATTTTTCTTACTCCTTGCCCCATTTCTTTTTCCCCCTCCTCACTCATTTTCCTTTTTTTATATTTGTTTGTTATTGTTTTTTCTTGTCTTTCTTCTTGCTATGTTTTCTTGTTTTTCTCCTTGCCCTTCTTCATCTCTATCTCCTTGCTATCTATCCTTCTTTCCATGTGTGTTGGGACATTCAATTTGGAGTAAAAACAAAACTTGGAAAAACATTGTAAATTGTTACAAGGGTTGGCAACTTTGTTTTCATGCATGATTACAATGCAATGTGGAGGTGGGTTTGGAACAACAAGACTTGCTACAAAAACACAATAAAGCTTGGGAACTTTCCAAGTCAATTCTTTTAAAAAAATTGTTTTGTTTTGTTTTTTTCCCTCTTCCTTTTTTTTCTTGTTTTTAATAAAAAAAAATATTTTTTCTCATTTTATTGTTATAGCATGTTTTTACTATTTTTTCTTTTTTTCCCCTATTTGTACCTTTTTGTGGCATTTTTTTCTTTTTATTATGTATTTTATTTTGGTTTTTTTTAAGTTTATGTTTTTCTTGTTTCTCATTTTTTTTAGTTTGTGTGTGTGTGTGTGTGTGTTTTTTTTTATAAATATATATATTTTATGTTTGTGTGTTATTTTTTTTACTAATAAAAACCTTGAAACATTTATTTACTAATGCATGTTTGTATTTGTGAATTAGATTGTTTGGAACCACCAAGGATGAGTTTGTCATCAACATAATTCATCTTCAGAACTAACACCAATAATTGTACACGCACCGCATGTTACAAAGGTGATTGAAGGAACTACAACTTACTGCCAAGTTCATAACATTATAAGTGATGAGGCAATTAGTATAACTAGTTGATGATGAAGGTATTGCATTGTGATTTAATGTGGGTTAGTGAAATTTATTCATTTAAAACGTGCATTACAAAATCATTTCAAAAGTGTGTTGAAGTTATATTCCCCTAAATGCATTGATTTTTGCAATACTTTCATTGACAATATTCATCACTTTTCATAATTTATTAGGATTTTCTTGTGTGTGAGCAATACTAAAAAGGTAATGATTTAATCAAGTAAAAAACGTTTTGTTGAAATTTATAATTTTAACCAAAAAAAGATATTGGTTTTGCCAAAAGGTGAAAGTTTAATTAAAAAGTAAAAAGGTTTTGTTGAGAGGTGGATGTTTAGCCAATAACAGATGTTAATTTTACCAAGATATAGACGTTTAATCAAAAAAAGATATTGGATTTGCCAAGAGGTGTTAGAGGTTCAACTAAGAAATAAGGGGTTTTGTTGAGAGGTGGAAATTTAAACAAGAAAAAATATTAGTTTTGTTGAAAATAAATATTTAGTTAAGAAAATGCAAAGGTTTTGTTGAAAGGTAGTGATTTGGCCAATAAGTAAAAAGGTTTTGTCAAAAGGTAAAAGTTTAATAAAACATATTAGTTTTGCTAAGAGATAGCCTCTTTTTGTCAAAATGTGGAATTGAAACTAAGTGAAGATATTAGTTTTGTCAAGATATAAAAGTTTAACCAAGAAGGGGTAAAAGTTCTGCTGAAAGGTAATGATTTAACCAATAAATAAAAAAAAATTGCTGAAAAATAGAAGTTGAGCCAAGAAAAAATATTTATTTTGCCCAAAGGTAGGGGTTTAGCCAAGAAATAAAAAAGTTTTGCCAAAAAATAAAAGTTTAGTTAGAAAGTAAAGAGGCTTTGATGAGGATTAATGTTTAGCTTGAAAATAGAAAGTTTTTGTGGAGATATAGAAGTTTAGCTGAATAAAAAAAAAGTTTTGAAGGAGAGATAAAAGTTTTGTCAATAGGTAGAGAAAACATAAAGATTTTCCAAAAGATAGACGTTTAATCATAAAAAAAGTTATAAGTTTTGTCAAAAAAACAAAGATTAAATTAGTCAAGAAGAGATAAAAGTTTATGCTTGAAGGGTAAAAGTTTAACCATGGAAAAAATAGAGGATAGGTAGGTAGGTAGAGGGATCAATTCTTAACTGCAAGGTAGGGCCAAGATGTAGGTTAGTAGGGTAGCTGGGTCAATAAGATAGCTAGGTCAGTAGGGTAACTAGGTGAGAAGGTAGTATGAAGGTCAGGGTTGAGAAAAAAACAGCCCAAAAAAAACTCATTGGTCAGAAACTAAAAAAAATGAGTGATTGAGGATGGATGAAGAAATGCAGCCCATCCATCGCATGGACAGAACGGCCAACTGTTGCATTGGTGGGTGCTGGTTCACTCTGGCCAGGAGGTAAACGCAGAAGACCTGCCGGGAGAGCTGCGGTCTTGCACTGCAGACATCATCTTAGTCTACTCGGTGCCAATACCCCCAGCGCTCGCCACTTTCACCTTCCACGCTAGGGATCAGCATCTCTTTACCACCAGATTGTTTTCGGCTTACAAACGCCAAGCTCCTTACTTCCTCAAATAGGTTTGTCACAACTTCTATAATCTGCTTTCAGGATTCACCTCAGGTCAGAATTAGCACCTGTTAAGCGAGCAGCACTAGTCTAACATTTTGACTTTGTGTTCCGATTTTGCCACTGTTATTCAAAATTCTTTTTTCATGCGTGTTAATTTACTCTTGGGTTCTGTTGCAAAAATGTTGTGTTGTTCATATGAAAATGGGGTTTTGTACTCAATTTTGTATTAAATGTCTTTGGGTTGCCACTTGAAAGTGTTTTTGTGGAGCTTAGATTTCTGTGCAATCTCATACATATGTTTTACAGTGGCTTTATAAGATGGGGCTTAGATTTCTCTGCAAGTAGTCACCAGTGTTGGTATGTTTTGAGGATGTATTTAAGGTGCAGGAGGCCCATGGTCACTAACCCCAATCTAAGGCTTCTCTATGGAGGCTTGTTTGCTTGCTTATTATACAGAGATATTAACCTGCATTGGATTGATGCTGACTCTAGCGCTTCTTGCAGCTTGAATGAGGAAAATATTTACTTCTTTATCACCTATGTCTCTTTAGTGCTGGCTAACATCATGACCACTGCTTCCAGAAATGCAATAGAAACTGATGAGGATACAACCATTTGTATTATGTTTTGCCCTCGACTTTGGGCAGATTATTGTGTACTTATCTTACTATATTGGAGCTGATAAAGTCACTGGGGATTCATGGCAGTTCATCTCTGCTATTCATGGTGAATGTGATACACTCATGGTCTGATATTTTGTGAGTGACACTCATATAAGGGTTATGCCCATGCACATTTTTTTTTGTTAGTTTTGGGATTGCTGGAACTTGCAGATTTGGTATCATCGAACTCTTGTTGTGGTTTTTTTCTCTCCGATCTCATATATACCTTTTGTAGCTAATGTAGTTCTAGCTTGCGAGTATTATCCTGCCTGTAACTCCCATACCTAAGTGCCTGCTGGAGCATGTTTCAACTTTAAAGCAATTTAACTATGAGAATAGCTTACCCATGTGCTGATGGTTGCAATCAGGCAGTAGGAAAATTGCTTGTGATTGGATCTGATTGAGAGAAGGCACGATGGCAAGCAGCAGCAAGATTCAGCTCTACAGCTTGGCAACACCTAATGGCATGAAGGTGTGCTTCCTTTCAGTTTTGGGGCAGCATGCAATATGTAGAGTGCCTTTGTGGTCTGAACTGGACCTTTGCTATACATCTGATGATCAGTTACCTAGTTGCCATGATCAAACCATCCATTCAGGACATGGGCACCTTGCAGCCTTTAATCAATTGCTGCAAATGCACTCCCTGTGCTTCTTCGCAATCTGAGGATGGTCAAGAGATGTCAGATGGGAATTGTATAGTGTTCCCCTGACATTTGTGGATATTGTGGCATGATTGGTGTCATTCTGAAGCAGTGGTTCAATTGTTAGGGGTTTTTCGCACTTGGACATGGCATGATTGCTGGTGGGATCATGGTGTTGGTTGGTGCAGGTGAGTATAGCCCTCGAGGAAATGGAACTGGAGTACGATGCGCATACTGTGAACATAATGAAAGGGGAGCAGTTCAAGCCAGAGTTTCTTGCCATCAATCCAAATGGCAAGATTCCTGCAATTGTTGATCCTGAGGGTCCAGGTTTGTTCCATGTTCCTATCAAATGCAAATCCTGAACCATAGGAGAAGTTATTGCATTTGCCATATATACAAATGAGCGTGATCTAGCATCAATGGTCTTATGGTCAGTGTTTGTGACCATTCTGCAAGTGATTAAATGCCAACTAGGTGTATGCCGCTTGTCACAGAGTTCAGTCCACTCCAACAGAGTTCACTGGGCTTTCCACTTAGTGCAGAAACCTTCAAGGTTTCAAACCAAAGTTTTAAGGGGGTACAAATTTTTTGACTTCCTATAAGGAGGCTGTAATAGTAATGGAGTGACACTAACTCCATACTTGTTGGCTGACATTGCACTGTACTTCTTGTAAGGAGGTGTAAGTGTTCCCAATAGATGTAACAAGTTAAGGCTTCTTTTTTTCCTTTGGGTGTTGGATGGGGTTTGAAAGCAGATGGGAAACCAATGTCTCTCTTTGAGAGTGGTGCAATTTTACAATACCTGGCTGAAAAGACTGGGAAATTTTTGTCTCATGACCCACGCCTCAAATGGGAGACTATTCAGTGGGTGTTCTTCCAAATGGCTAATGTTGGACCTTATTTTGGTCAAGTATGTATTCTCCTCCTCAACTGGCTCCTGGGAAAGAGTTCTATTGATTTCTTGTCAGGGAACAACTTTATTCTGTTTGTCTAGTTAGCTGTGGGAGGTTGCACACTCTTCCAGTATAGTAACATGGTCAGACTCTGCTTTAATTGTTGTCAATTTTCATGAAGTCAGTGGATATTCTTAGCATTTGTGACTAGCACAAGGTCAAAGTTGAATAAGCTTGCAAGGTTGCTCTTCCACTGGTCCTTGGGGGATCTCTTATCTGGTTTTGTTTTCTGTCTTCTTTTCTTTCTCTTCTCCTTTTCTTGCTGTAATTTGATCTGGATCTTGCCTTTGCCAAGGATGTGGACTGGTCACATTTTCTTTCTTACTTGCTGTTAACACTCGTACAAAATTTTTTTTTTCTGTGTTTCCATCAATATTTGTAGGCATGATGTATTCAGGTTGTATCTGTCTCGTTTTTCTCATCGTCCATCCTGCTTCCAAATTGTATGTGGAGTCTATGACCATGAGGCTACTCAAGTCAGAGTCTTGCAAGGCACTGGGTGTGAGGTCGTACAACTGTTGTGGGGATCACTACAAGACTAGGAGAGGGAATATTGTTTTGGCCTGACATGGGCAAATCTGTTGTATTGGATGAAGTACACTGTTCTTTGCATAACTTCATAACAAATGATCTGAATACTTGAAACTTGTTTGTCACAGCTCAAATTTCAATCATTTGCAAGTTGAGATTGAGCAATTGTGCCCTATTTTTGTGAGTTGTTGGGACATCCTGTAATTGCAAAACTTACCAGCTCAATGATCTGGGTCATTTTCTTGGGTTGAAACTCAGTTTGGACACTTCTTTAAGTACGGAAAAGACAAGTGCAAGGACCCTTACCCACTGGAGCGTTACTCAAATGAGACAAAGCGTCTCCTTGGAGTCTTGGAGCAGCGTCTGCAAGGTCGGGAGTATTTGATTGACGAAGGTTACTCAATAGCTGATATTGCAACATATCCCTGGGTATACTGTCTTGTGAAGTATTATGAGGGTTCTGAGTACCTGGGTCTTGACAATTATCCCAGTGTCATGGCATGGAAGGAACGATGCATGGCGCGACCGGCTGCAGCTAAAGGGATGACCGTATGCACTATTTAGTGACTTGTGTTGTCTACTGTACTGGTGTCATTCATATAGAGGATGTTATGTTGGATTTACATCTTGTTGTGCACGCATGCTTCTTGATATCTCAGACATGAGTACTCAGAGTACATATCTATGGTACAGTATTCTGTGCAGCCAATGAGCTTGCACCTTTCTCTCAAGCTTCACCCAAGGAGGATCATTAATTGCAGGGAGGACATTGCAAGAGTGTTGGTGAAGAAACTCACATTTTATATGAACAATAGAACAAAACTCTCTTTTTTGTTTTTTGTAATTGTGGTAATTAAACAAGTGCCATATAGGTAGCTTGCAAAATGTGAGAGACTAAGAGGGTTGGGAATCAGCAGTACTCAGTTGTGTGGTTTTGCAAAAAGCATAAGATGTGTGAAATTCTCAGGTCTCCTTCTATGTAATCCTGAGATGAGCTACTGATGAAGGTGGGGCAAATTGAAGCACTGTGGAGGTTTTGTTTTTGAAATACGCGTGAATAATACTTTTGTGAAAAGAATTGCTGTTCCCAGCGGGGTTATTTTTCTCAGATTTCTCAAGCAGGCTCAGTGGTGAGGATCTCAAATGGATCCAGCAATATAGGTCATGGGAGACAGCAGAACTTTGTCAATAACCTTGCTACAACTGGTGATTTTGATTTTGATTTTGGTTTGAAAAATGGGGGAAAAATGCTTCAAAACCATCTATTTTTCATGTTTTTTTAACTTTTCAGAAATTGATTTTGGTCAAGTTGTGAAAATTCGTCAAAATGGGTGCCTGATCTAAAGTAGATGCCTGTGGTAAGCTCTGCCTACATGAGGGCGGCCTTTAAAGAGAGGGCTCACAAAAGCACTGGCCCCAAGAGCTTTCTCAGAGATGGTTTAGTCCTCAGAAAATTTTACTTGGAAAACGAAGAATGGACAGCACCCCAGCTCTGTAGTGAGTATGAGATGGAAGAATCTGCAACTGAAGTGAAGAGATGCAATGCAAGAAGCACTAAAAAAGCGATTTCAGAAATTCTTGATTTGTACTCTATACCTTGCAGGGCACAATCAATGAAGGCACAAAGGTATCTTTCCTTTTTTAGTTCATATAAGACTGTTTGCAACATTTTCCAAATGAATCTGTCGTCTCACATGCTTGACCTTTACACTCTCCGTATCGTGACCTAATTTGCAAGCATCAATCCAAGAGGTTAGGATCCGTGATCCTCTTGTAAGTGGTTTCGATTCTTGTAAGGTGCATGCAAGTTGCTTGACAGAGTAGTGAAAGCAAATTATTTCATCAAAGCCATGTGATGTTGCTTTACCCTGTTCTGGGAAGAAGATATGAGCAATTAGTGACATAGCCAATTGCACCACTCACAATCAGGGTTCCAAGAAGAAGCAATAGACTCAAGGATCCTGACAATTAGATCACATGCTTAGATCTAATTAACCCCACTCCCATGGATTTCAAAGGAAGAGAGAGAAAAAGTGAGGGCTGTCAGCACCTTGTTGTACCAGTTCTGCTTGAATTGTTAGCTGAACTCATGGTGGTTGAAATAGGTGATTGTTGCCCTAGAGTAAATGGGGTTGGACTATGAGCTACACACTGTTAAGATAGCCAGCAATGAGCAGTCCAAGCCTGAGTTTCTTGCCATCAATCCAAATGACAAGATTCCTGCAATTGTTGATCCTGAGGGTCCAGGCTGTTCCATCTTCTTCTTTGCTAAAGAAATCTTAAGTGTTGTGATCACAGTACTGGAGATGTCACACAGGCAGTTGATATGTATGCAGCATTAAGCTGGGGTGTCGGTGCTCATGGCCAGGTCGCAAGATCCTGGATGTGTTGACTTCCAGAAATAACTCAGCTACAATTGTTGCTCGCTGAGGATTCTGATCAGTGCAGTGTAATTTCTTCTACTTCAGGGGGACATTTTTATGCAACTGCACCCCACTGTGTACAGCAGTTTTGAAATGTACTGCTGAAGAAAGAGGCAGTAACCTTACTGGCAAGACATTCAGTCGTGTTCTTTGTTATTCGTCAGACTTGTTGTATGAGCTGGAAGTCAAACAGTGAAAATTTTGCCAAGGAGATTTCTTGCATGCAGCACTAATTTTGTCAAGGAGATTTCTCACTGACCTTTTCTTTTCTTTGGCATATTGTATGGGTTATGTATGCAGATGGCAAGCCCATGAATATTTTTGAGAGGTGCAATTCTACCGTACTTGGCAGAGAAGACTGGGAAATTTTTGTCTTAGCACCCACATGTGAAGCTGGAGACCATTCAGTGGCTTTTCCTCCAAATGGCTGATGTTGCACCTAGGTTGGGTCAGGTATATTTGCTCCTCAACCCCCTTTGGAACTTGTATGGTACTTCAACATTCAACTAGCTCACATTAGAAGTGGAGATTTTTAGACATGCTTTTCCCCTGAACTTTATCACATCATAGGATAATTGATGGTGTCACTAGTTGTGGAGCTAATGTAGTGCAGTGTTACCTGGTGGGTTTGGTGATTTTGGTTATTGTCTTTGGGTTTTTAATCAGTTTGGACATTTCTTTAAGATTGCCAAAGACAAGTGCATGGATCCATACCTGCTGGAGTTTTATACAAATGAGGCTAGGCATGTCCTTCATGTACTAGATCAGTGTCTGGAAGGCTGTGACTATTTGATTCATGAAGGTTACACAATAGCCGATATGGCAATATTGCCAAGGGTGTATGCACTTGAGGAGGTTTTCAAAGACTCTGAGTACTTGGGACTTCACAAGTTCCCAAATGTCATGGCATGGAAGGCCCGCTGTATGGAGCCAGCTACAGCTAAAGGACTGGCACCGGGCAAAAGGTTGTGATATCTCTTGAATGTGCTACTCTCCATGCAGTTCTATGGACAAAGGAATCAGGTCAAAGGTGAAACATTGCACAGATAGGTAGTGTCTCAAAGGTGTTTGGTTTGGAAATAGTTTTCTGCCTAAAGCAACACAGAACAAAAATGCCCTATTTCTTCTTTTTGACCAGCTTGACTTAAAATTTGTAACCTATGACTATCTTCCAAAGATGCGAATGAGACAATTTGCAACAGGGTTGGGCTTGAACAAGAAATGCCTTGCCCATGCTGGATCTGTATTCTACTCTGACATGAGCATAAATGAGGAGATAAATGTAGGAAATAGGATTTCAGCAATCTTAACGTGTTCTCATCAATCACTTGTTTACAAGTACCTGGAATAGTCATCATCTTCATTGTAGCTGCTGGACGCATCAACTTCTCTGTTTGGAGGATGCATCAAATTTATTACCTCCTATGAACTTCTTATGATCTTGTCTGCACTTTTTCATATGCAGCAATCAGAAACCTTGCTTGATGATACTATCAGAGAACAGAGTCTAACCTTATTAGACACGAACAGAAACAGGAGTTCAAACAAGTCCTATTACAACAATTTAGTCTACTTGTCAATCCTAAAGTCATGTGATAAAAATGAAGACAGGTTACCAACTATCAACTTATGTTGCAATGTGGTCTTCACCCTTCATGTTCCTCAGCAACATTGAACCTCTTTTAACAGTTTCTAAATTTTTGCCAGGAGAGAGGACTGAGACTGTTAGCTGTATTTTTTTGTAGGTGCATTTCATGCAAAAACATAGTTCTTTGAGTTCCTGCTCTTTCCTATCAGACTAGTACCATGAACTATCTGAGCGACCGGAGCCATAAACCTTCCTAACTATAACTAATGCATTTTATGGAGATCTTCTTCACCAGGAACCACATAGCTATCCCCTAATCTACCTGTTTGGTCTGTCTATGGGCATACTCTTCCTTTCAACAGCAGCTTTACCATACCAAGAATGGCCAGAGACACTGCTTCCCCGCATCTCAGATCGAAAATGACATGCATAAAACACAGACATGCACACACATTGAGAGTAGATCATTGCTTTTCAAAATCATCACTGCATTCATGGAGTAATACAAACAAAGTTCTGGATGTCCATTCCCTGCAAAGTTGCCAATCCCTGCAAAGTCTCTTCACTTCCTTCTTATACTCCTAATGCAGCAGTTACATCCTCAAACAAACTCCTAGCAACCTCGAACTGTTTCTGTAACTGCCACTGTCAGCTTGACAGATCATTGGCTTGCCAAGGGTTTGATGCCAACTTGCTATCTCAGTTTGCTCTAAGTTGTTATGCTTTCTCTATACATGTCAGCTTGCTACATACTGACACACCTTACTACAAGCCAACTTGTCACATCTTCACATGCTATCTCTCTACATGCTGGCTTGTATGCCAACTTGCTACAAGCTACACTTTCCCTCACCTTACCTACCTTGACTTCCCTTCTATTTACAACTCAGACAATTCCATTACCTAACAGACACAATTTGAGATTCCCTTATCCAGTATTGCTGAACCATACAACATGGTCTGTTACTGACTATAGGGTTCTTGAGTAGGTTTTCTTGAGTCATTGTTGGTTTTTGGTGTGGCTTCTCAATTGACCTTGAAATACTTTCTGGCAGCCACAAAATTTGCTCCCAATCTACCTGCAAACATTTGTTTTTGGAAACTGAATCCTTGATGTGTTGCTACTGCCTCAGCATCAGAAATGCTTAACTAAATCAGCTTTTTTCAATCTCTGCCAAACCCAAATCATTGATCTTTCTGCATTGACTGCATCAGCAGGCAAAACTGGGTTGATGACAATCAATAACGGTCCCTCAATTTCCTTCTCTCTTCTTTCCCTAGCATGACATCTCCATCCTAATGCAAAACCAGAAACATGTAGCTGCTTGACTTCACTTCCTTGGGAAGTTCTGCCATCTTAAGCTTTGCCTTGTTCCTGAACCAAATTTGTGTAAAATGGGCCATGACATGATGAACCTGAACAGTCTTGAGATGAAGGGGCCCACAATGCAAGTTTAGCTCACTGTAAGAAGTATCATGAAACACATTTGTGGAGGATGCATGATGCAACATGAGTGAAATTAAGGATTAGAAATTCAATATACAAGGATAATGGTAAGATAATATCACACCAAACAACCCTTTTGAAGGGACAAGAGAAAGAATGAAGATTATGATTAAAAACTCAATGGTTAGACCTTGTTCTTGTTTGGGACTAATGGGCACCTTGGTTCCTAGCAATTTTTTCTTAATCCCAAATTTTGTGTTAAAAAAACTTGAAGTTGGTGAAAAAAATGAATAATAATTACAATGATAGATATGGTGGTAGATGGTGGCAGTGGGAAATAAGCAATGCTCGACAAATAGTGAGAAACAACAGGGGATAATGGTGGGAACAACAATGGCAAAACAGGAACAACTATGTTAACAATCTGAGGAGACACATTGTACAGACAATGCATTTTGAATTGTAAATATAAAACTAGATTGGAATTAACTAATATTGGTGTTAAGTAAGCTGGTAATATTTATTACCAGAAGAGTTATCTGCTGAAGATACATGAACTGCTTTTGAGCTAAGAAATTCAGATGATGTACACTGAAGTTTTCAACTCCCTAATGAAATGCCTGTCCTACATAATAGTAAGGGGGACCTAATGCTACAGAAACTTAATTCGTTAGTCCATGAACTCACTTCTGTACTGTGAGCAGCAGGTACGTCAGAATATCAAACAAGGAAAATACAGCAAAGGTGCATGTGGGTGAAGTAGATCCAAAGAGACCTTCAAAATTCTACAATTCAAAGAAATTTTGCATCATGGAAATTTAGAGACCAAAGAGAAAACCAAGTTCCTTTTCACTCATCTGTGAACTTTTCTGGTCCCTTGAGTCCTTTCCAAGCACTGACACAATAATCTCACGTTTGCGCTCCTGCATTGCATCCAAAACCACCATGTCCATAAATCCCACCATATTTTCATCCACTCAGGCAGTTGAATCCATGGAAATAGCAATTCTTCAGTTGATATCCAGAACACATGCTTTCTGACCCCTCAGCCCTAATCCAGTGATGATACCTGTAATGCTAAAATGCGGTCTTCCACTGTGTTCTCAATGGTGAAACGTGAGACCACAACAGGACAAGTTTGACCAATGCGATGAGCTCGATCAATTGCCTGCTCTTCTGCTGCTGGGTTCCACCACAAATCAACAAGCAGCACATGGTTTGCTGTGACTAGGTTCAAACCCACACTTCCAGCCTTTAACGAGATTAGCATCACGGTCACCTGAGATGACAACAAAAAAATTAGTTTTGGTAGGTGCAATGAAATCTGTCAAGAATAATCCACTCAAGAATCCATGGGCATAGACAGACCTCAGGGCATGTTCTGAACTTGGAAACAGCTTGCTCTCGTGCTGACAAGCTCATGGTGCCATCAAGTCGACAGTACTGAATACCAACTTTGTTCAAGTGAGGTTCCAAGAGGTCAAGCATTTTGGTCCATTGTGAAAATACAAGCGTCTTCTTGGTAATAATGTCAACCCTCTGTAGTCCAAGAGAAGTCTCTGGAGGAGCTTGCAGGGCATCCATCACTGCATTAATCTTTGAGGATGATCTCCACAGTTGATCATCTTGGCTCTGCACCTCAACCACCAGGTCATTGGCATTCCCTGTCATAGATTGCCTTAGAGCTGGTAGGCTGTACAGGTGTGAGGGATCCAGCACCTGACGACAGTTGTCAAACTGACATTCTGATTCACCAGTGTCAATCTGGCTAACCAGGCATTGTTTGCAGAAAACATGTGCACAAACTGTTGCAACTGGCTCTTCTGGTATATCCTGCATGGCACCCAAGGTGGATGTAAGGAAACCGAGTTCACTTTGAGGCAGATGACACTCAACCCTATTATAACTGGTGGTAGAACTAGAGAGAAAGAAAAAAATCTGAACACCTAATGCTTCAATTATGTGTTTGTGGGTCAAAATGGCTACGCACAATGGGGACCACATCAAGGGACACACCTGGCAAATAGGGCAAACAGACTGGTTGCCTTCAAGACACTGGATTAGTTGAGAATGGGTTTCTGTTGACAGCTCCCGCAAATTTGTCAATGCAGTGTCATCATCAGAACTGATTTTGTTGGACTTTTTGATGAGTTGTGGATGGTTGCATGCTAGGCGCAAGATCAGCAATAAACACAAGATGTTGTGATAATTCTGCTGCACTGTTCCTGCAGCTGCAAATGCCTGCAATCACCCAGATAGTGAGGGATGACCTTCTGGGTTTTAAAAAATTAGTATCTTTGAAACCAAAAACAAAACAGAAGAAGCTACTGACTCATGCCACCAAATTGAATGGTACTTCATTGGGCTTTATGAGACACTCATCTGTACTTGGTCAGCACCTAGAAACTAAGAATAAAATTGGAAGAAATATTCATAGAGCCCACTGTTCCCATCCAATTATTAAAATCGTTTAAATAGGATGCTCTAAGAACTCTGAACAAGGTGGGTTGTCTAACTTTGAAGTAAAGAGGGAAGGTATAGTCTCCATGTTGTGTATATGGAGATGACAAAAACGTCAGTGTTTTGTGGTGCAATGTCAAGGGTACCATCTCCAAAGGGATGCCCACTTAAAAACAACAAGAAACTAGTTCTTGCTCCTGGGTTTGCCTCTTTTGCATGTTTCAAGGACCCCAAAGCCCAATTGTTCAATTCAAATCATGCTAATCTGTTCATACTAGAGGACTCAAACTTGTGTCAAGTTCATATTTAATGTTCACCTGAAATTGCTCCCGTGACTCAGTCTCAAGCTTATCATAGAATGTTCGCTCTTCAATGCTGAACTGTGTCTTCTTCAGCTTCACAATTCTTGGTGGTAGATCCACAATGGGTTGTCCATCAATAAGGGTTCCTGCACCAAGGCAAAAATATCACCATTAGGATCTGTGAAATCTAGTGACATCATTAGTTTATTCTTAAGGAAAACAAGTTCTACCCAACAACTAAGGCAACTGCTCTCACCCTTTGTTCGGCGCAGCAGAATAGGTCGAAGAATTGCTTGAAGCTTTTGGCAGCCTTTATCTGGTCTCTGATTAACTGGAGATTTAACATCTGAGCAGAATCTTGGATATGTGTCCCATGGAGAATATTGCAAGAATTTGAAGTAACTAAAAAGGTCAGTGATACTGTTCTGGATTGGTGTCCCAGTCAAACACCACTTGTGCTTTGCGTGTAAATTGCAAGCTGCCTGTGCTGTCCGTGTATTCCTGTTTCTGATGGTTTGGGCTTCATCCAAGACTACCCTAAACCAGTCCATAAATGCAATAGGGCCTGAGTCAGAAGAGTTTTTATTTGAGGAGGGAATAGGAACCTCCTTTCCAACAACCGTGTATGTTGTCAAGACTACATCATACATTGCTAGTTCATTTTGATCATTTGTCCTATTTTTCCCATGGTAAATCAGAACCCTCAAGTCTGCCATCCCAGTAGCCTTATCTCGAATTTCCTGTGCCCATTGTCTCAGAACACTCACAGGGCAAACCACAAGTGTTCCAGCAGTTCTGCTGCCCTTGCTGAAGCCCTTCCTTACAACCGGAGCCCTGTTTTTGAGGATAAGGGCCAGCATAGAGATGGTCTTCCCAAGACCTTGGTCATCAGCAAGGAGTCCACCAAGTGGACTATGTTCTTCATTCTCCCGTTTCAGCATCCATGCTAGAGCAATCCTCTGCAATTGCAAACCAAGCTCATCATTTCAACACAGTATTAAAAGAGTAAAAAAAGAAATTAATTTTGCAACAGCAGGACCAAGAAAAGTACCTGATGCTTCAGAAGGGGAATATGTAGAAGACCTTCATCTGGGGTGGTCTCGACCATTTCATCTCCCAAAGAAAAAGCCTACAAACACAAATTTGCAAAATGAGGTTCATCATTCAATTCTGTTGTGCATGCTGTTTGCCAATGCTTGAAACCAGGTGATATCTTCACAAGTACCATTTAAAAAAATTCGAGTCAACCTGAAAAGAATTGAGGCATGACCCAATAATAGAGATTAAGGATATTTCAGATCTGACAATTGACCAGCATTAGCCTGACCGGTATCTTGTTCCAAACTGAAATCAGGACTTAGGGCATGCTTATTGTGAAAGGAAAGTTCCCCCAACTAACAGATAGGCCCAGGAGAAACACGCACACAGCCCTGTCTTCACACTAAACACCAGTAATTTGTGCAGTGCTGTGATCCACCCCAGATGCAGCCTCTGCAGCATTGTGAACTGCACAATTGTGGCTGGTAGTTGCTGGTTTCCATCAAGTTTACAGGATTTCCCAGACTTTGTGCAACGGACTTGATATTGCATGAATGACAAACTGGCAAGCTGTAGTAATAACGGTTTGACCCGGAACTTGATCAAATTGAAAGGGATGAATCCAGTATCATACAGAATGCAGCGAAACCACGATGGTTTGAGTCCAGTACCTCTATTACAGCTTTGAGGGCGAGCTCCTCACTCTTTCTTGGCGAGGCAGACCTGCTGGGCAAGACATCTGCATCTAAGCTACTCTGTGATGAGGGCACGTGGGGCAACGCCTCCTTTACCGCTGGATCATAATTCGTGCTCACCTCTCCCCAGCTACTTTGTGATTCACACCACCTGGGCAAAGTCTCGGGTAACCCTGGTATATTATCGAAATTATACAGCTCTCCCCAGCTACTCTGCGATTCGCAAACTTGGGGCTCAGTCTTGTATAACAGTGTGTCAGAATCACTCGACTCTCCCCATGTACTCTGTGGTTCCCTCTTCACTTCAGAATGTCCGTCTGTGGAGGACCGCAAACATAGCAAAGAGTGACCCCCTTGCCCAAACTGCGTGGAGGTCTCTTCATCAGCAAAAGGCTCGGTATCGACCAGAGGAACTGAGATTCCGAGAATTTCAGGCAATTCACCTTGTGCCTCAAAAGTTTCGCGCTTGCGCTTGCGATTCCGGTCCCAAAGCGGTGTTGTTTCCTTCTCCTCATATACGACTTCTTCTCCGTCGAGGGAGAAATTATACGCCTGCAAGATCTTCTTCTGTTTCGCTTTTTCTAACTCCAACTCTTCAATGATGTCGTCTTCGTCTTCACCATCTAAATCGATCGGATAGTGGTATGTATCTCCGGGAACTACTGCCTCTGCAACATCATCCAGCAATGCTAGAGTCACCGGCGGCGAGTCGAACATAATGGGTGCTTCCAATTCATCAGAATAATAAGCCTCCAGCTGATCCATCGACGTTGTAATCAAATCCAAAAACATTGAACTTGTACTACTTTCGCGCTATAATCCTACCACGCCCTTCTAAATCGTATGAACCTGGGCTCTCTCCTCAAGTTCTTGAAGCTTATAAGCTGTTCTGGTAAGCAAAAATGCAAACACTATCACCATCATCGAAGGCCGTTTCTGAGGCTGTCAGCGATGCTGGGTTCACTGCAAATTGCATTAAGATTCTGTGATTTGATCTTGCCCAAGGACAGAAGACATTGTCGCACATAGTTCATAATCTACTTTGCTCTAGATTTTCCGGCGCAAGAAGAGACTTGGTTTTTCTGGGTTGTGATCTGGAAGCTTCCAATTCAGCTTGACGACGGCAATGCCGACACAATCAGACACAAAACGTCGACGGGACGAAAGCTTGGTAAGAGACGGAGAAGGATCCAGAATCATTTTTCAACTGAAAGTCTCGAAATCACGTGCAACCGAAGCGATTCCGACGGAAGTAGCCGACAAAGTCGCCTCGAAAGAGCGTCGGAAGCGCGTAGCGTATGACACGAGGAAATGATCCGGTAATTGCACACAGCTCCTGTTGTTGGAATTGTTCCATACCGGTCCGGTACATGTAATGACTTGTCGGAGATTTTCCCTGTGTAGTTGGAGGGCGCTTCAAATCCGTAATCTTCCTCCTCAAGCTAGAGGTCATCTTAAGAGGTAAGTAAGGCCCTAGGTTGAGGGCATTACCAGAAGAAGGGTCCCACATGAGGCAGGAGCTCTCTTTTGGTAATTAATGCCTTTGACTGAGGGCCTTCCCAGACATAAAGCACTATGCTAATAACAAAAGAGGTCCTAAAAAAGCAGAAGATACCTCCTACAAAGCTAACTGCCCTCTAACAGGGGAGGCTCACATTATGAGGTGCCCTCCAACTAGACTAGCTCAATTTCAGGGTTTACATTCTGGGCTGGCTCTCACCTTTTTGTAAAGGGCCTGCCGATTTTTCTTCGTGTGACGAGCAGGAGCTGACACTGTCAGTATGCGTGGTGAGGCCCTTGGATGGTCATGTTATCAGAATATGGTGTTGCTCTGGACTGCCAACACCTTCAAGCCCATTCACACCTGATGGCAACTAAATGCTAAGTTGGTGTTAGCTTAACACTTCTTTTTGGCAATCAAATATAATATGGTAGTCCTCACAAAATCTAAGGCGGTACTCTCACTGGCAAACAATGTTAATTGAGTGTTAAGCCAAAGTTTAATTACTGTGCAATCTTCAAATGCTGTACATTTCAAATGAAAAACCTTGTGTAACATAAAACTGCTGAAAAGGAGCATGTAACTCAATGTTAAAACCTCTCCCCCCTCTCTATTCCCATCTCTATCCACAACAAGAGAGCTTTTACCAAGCTTTTACATAGCTTCAACATACACAAGAAAGCTTCTATAAAATAGAAAACTTATCTAGACTAGTGCATTGCAAGAAAATCAATGATTTTTTTTTGTTTGTTTATCAACGGTGTGTTACTATACAATAGTGAAATTACAACTACAAATGTGCAAATGGACCTATTCAACATCAATGTTTTGAAGTTCAATGATAGAAATGATGTGCAAGAAAGTGAAGTTTGCGAAACCTTTGATTGATGTTTCAATTGGAATTTCATGTGACATCAATTGTGCAATTTCAAGTTGCACTTCATTCCCTTTACAATCCCACAATAAAAACTTCAATGGTTTAAGAAATTAAAAAGAAACATGTGTGGCCCACCTTGTGCAAGATCTTGGTCCAATTTTTCAAGTGTCCAACTGAACAAGAAAACTAGCAAAGGGATGAGGAAACAAGTTCCAAATTCTCAAGCTAAGAATTGCAAACTCAAGATTCTAGTGTGGAGATCATGTCCAAGAAGTCTCGCCAATTGAATTTGGAACATGGAAAAATCATTATATTTAGTTAAGCAAAAAAGGTCAAACACCTTGCTACCTTTGACCAGGTAGATCCTTGGGATGAATTTGAAACAATAATCACAAAATGGAAAAATGATTATAGCCTTTATGATGAAGGGAGGCTACTCATCGCAAATGAGGAATGGATCTACTTATAAAAACAAGTGGGGAATAACTAACAATGATTTCAAGTGGATTTTTGGCTATATGGCTAGGAAGAAGCATAATTAAGAAGATTGGGCCATGAATGTTGAAGATAGGATGAGATTGCACTTGCCACATCAATTTACTCAAAGGGCATAATATGTTGAAAAAGCTTCTCAATAGCAAAACTGATCTACCAACCTTCACATGTCAAAGATATGATGAATGATTTGGATAGTAACTTCAAACTAACATGTTTAACACCATAAGATGCAATTGATTTCAATGATAATACAATTAAAAAATGCAATGAAAAGACCATGGAGCTGTCAAATTATGAACAAGATTTGCCAATTTATTACCCAACCCATTGAGCAACACCCAAATCTAAAGCCCACCCAATAACCCCTTAATCGATATAGCCCACACTAGAATAGTTAAGTCCACAACCAACCCCACAATGCATAATTCTAATAATTCCAATGTAGATCAACAAGTGAGGGCGATCAATTGGGAACATATGCATCAAAAAGACTTGCTCATCATTTTACAAATTGATGGTAAAAATAATATAAAAAGGGAGTTGAATGGTGGTTGAGTCAATTAATCGAATGTTTGAGACAACCATGGTGGTGAAAAAAAAGTGATCTTGAAAACCTAGGAACAATTGCTAAATAAACAATTAGAGTATTTTAGATCAAGAAATATTGTAACCAGCACAACCCAAGCCAATATGGTGAATGCCATTAAACAAGTTTGACACAAGTTTTGAACATGACATTTACATACATAAGTGACATTAATAGCAAAAACAATATGTATTAAAAGGAAACACTCCACATATAGATGTCAAAAGGTGAAGGTATTCACAAAAACATTGTGAATGATGAACCATGAACAATGGAAATGGCAAGTGGATTGTCAATACAACTTTTGACCACAAAGGCTACTATTTTTCAAGTAAGTTTGAGCTAGATAATTGATCTAGGCTATTACTTTTGAGTTGAGCTTTTGAGTTTAAACATTTTACAAGTTATTAACAAAACTTTTGAGTTGAATTTTTGAACCAAACAAGTGAGTTGAACATTTGAAAGATATTCATGTAATAATACTTTTTATAATCGCTTGAAATATGAAATGTTATGTTGTTTTCCAAAGTAAAAAATCATTTTTAATGTTTTAAAAATTCTCCCTACTTTCCAATGTTGTGATTTGTTAATTCAATAGCATCAATTGTTTACATCCAATGCACTAGTTGAACATCTTCTTGTAGTTCAAAATGAATAATGCGCATGAACCTTTGTATATGAGATTCACTTTCTAACCTCAATAGGTTAATTGAGGTTATGTAGAATGTAGGCACACAAACAAATTATGTATGAATGTTACATATAATTATCATTTCCCAAGGAACTCTTTCATTGTTTTCTTTAAAATCCCAAAAACATTCTTAACCACAAAGCACATGTGCTTATGCTTTTAATTATAAATTAATTAAAAAATTGTGTGTTTCAACCTTCTTTTTAAAATGGAATCATGATCCAAGGAATAAGAGGATAACCCTTGTCTCCAATCAAGTAATGAGAAGAAGGTGCATTTAATGTCCCCTTATAATTATCCAACAAACCTCTATATTCCATGCATTTATACAAAGTTGATTTCTTCATTGCACAAGAATCATTAATCAATCCAAGAAGACCAACATATAAATTTATGAACTTTTGATTACAATCAACAATAATTTGGGCTACTATGTTGTAATCTTTTTTTAAAAGGTAATAGTAATATGTAGCAAAAGCCCTAATTGGTTTTGTAATACCAATATGAGTCCCATCTATTGCTCCTTGAACATAAGGCAACATGCATCGTCTTTTAAACTCACCCTTGAACATTTGCATCTCTTTAAGCCAACATCCATGACCACTTCCATCTTTAAGCTTGTTGGCCATTTGATGACATTGGGTGAATGCACATTAAGGTGGTTCACTTTTTGTCCCTTTTTGGACTTTCTGCAAAATGTACTTTATTCAAATACCATAAACACATTGAAAAATCATCAATTTGACAAAAATATTTATGTATTAAGAATGCCAATTTGAATAAAAATATTTATTGAGGAGGTGAAATTCAATAAACATACACCGATTGTATAGTAATGAACTTTTAAAGCAATCATATGGATTATGTTTTACGTGTTACATTAACATTCAAATGCATTCTTTGTTATGATTTCATTTCAATATTTTTTACATATATTCTATATATGATACATGATGGAAAAACACGTATGAATTGAGAAAAATTACAAAAAAGAAATTTAACCAACAAATAAATATGGACTTTTGAATGACCGAATTTGGATTTTATTTTCCTAAGTCCCTATCTTGGTCATTTTTTGTTCGATTGATTTCCCCCTCCCCCCCCCCCTAACATAAATATCAAAAAATTGTGTAGATGGGTAACTTTTCATATGGATTTTATTAGTTGATTAATCATCACATAGGGCCCATTCAAAATTGATATTAAAATATTTTTTCCATTTTAATGTTAAATATGGACTTTTGGGACTAGGACTTGCAAGTTTTGAACCACCCTAACTTGCATTTACCCATTCCTATACACAACATTAACACTAAGCATACACGAATTCACAAGAACCAAACAAATAATAAACTTCTTGATAGCAAACAATCGACTACCCATAAGAAGATTAGCACATTGAGTAAGTTATATATTGAACATGAGAGGTTGTTAAGATGACTTGGGTATAGGAAAAATAATTTATAGTATATGTAAAATGGTTAGCAAAGTTCAATAGAGATAAATCGAAAATATCACTTCAAGAGATTCTAATAAAATGATGAAACAATCAACAATAGTGACTTGTTAAGCATCCATGCCATCCATTACAACAACACAAAAATAATGGGTGAAATAAGTAGTTGGGTTTTTTGGGCAAACTTGCAAAGGCAGTAAAGCAACTTTTAAAGCTTTGTGTAACGTGCAAACCACAAACTTGAAAATGAAAAACTATTTATAACACTAAACAAAGGCAATGAAATCAACTACTAGAACACAAACCAAAAATAAAAGAGAAACCTACCTATACAAACATACAAATATGAACTATAGTAAGCAATGTTAAAAATTGTAATTACAAACAAAAGTTAAAATGCTCATAAAAGTCGAAAATGTTCACTAAAATCAACTTCCACTATAATGATCATAAATACAAATGTTGCACATAGACAAAAGTTTGATCACAAGTGAAATCGAACGAAAAAATCAAATAAAAAAAGTGATAATAAACATGTGAAAAACAAAGCAATAAAAAGAGAGACAACAAAAAAATGAAAAAAAAATGACAATGAAAAGCAAAAAATCTAAAACAAACCAAAGTGTTAAAAATTTCACAAAGAAACAAATTGTAGGGAATAATGTTGAAGACCACAATTACAATGGAAGTTGAAAAAAATGAAAGAATCAAAGAGCATAGACAAACATGCAGCCAAGAACTAAAAAAAAAACACAATCTAAAGAATGTTTCCACTTGAAACTTTGAAAAAAACAAAAAAGCAATAAATTGAGACTTGAATTGAGGAGCAGAGATGAGGAAGAAGAAGAATAAAAAGAAAAAATGGCTCCCAGTAGGGAGAAGAAGAGTACATGTGCACAACGTCCTTTTCATCAACAATTAAAGTAGGTGTGAACATGTGGGAAGTCCCACCAAATGCAATGACAATATGTTAGCAAAAGGTAACATTTTAATATTAAGTTTAAATGCTAACACATGACATTAAAATTATATTAATGTTAGTGTAATGTTACAATGATAAGTTTAACCTAATCCTAATGTTGAAGTACTCACCACTAATAGCCTAAACTTCATGTGTGAACAGAATTTTATTTTGATCATGCCCCCATTCATAAGCCTTACCTACCACATGATTCTCAGGTGTGAAATATAGTGTGAAGTGTTGGCTAGCTCTCCAATTTTGTATAGGGTAAAGCTCCATGATGGGGGCATTCCCAAACTAAGGGGCTTAAACTAATGGCATTTTGGAATGTCCCCCACCCCAGTAGCTTTACCGATTGTAACAAAGCTAACATTATTGTTAACTTGAAGATGCATAAACATGTGTAGGTCATGAGGTGTAGGAGGGGAAGGGTTCTTACAGCTGTTTAAGTAGCAAAGATCTCATGCCTAAAATAGGTGTAAGATCATACCACTGTTAAAGAGTAGGCATAAAGACCTTCCTCTTTCCTAGGAGGGAGAATTGCTCTGGACAGGTGGTGGGTAGAACCAGCAGGACGGTTATATTTGAAATTTTACTGCTGGAGTGTGTTAGATACAGATTGTAAGTTGTAACCAGTGTTGGTCGGTGTTTCATTTTTTCACAATCAGAAGGTCAAGAACTTCGTGAGTGTTGTTGCAATAACCTGAGCTTGGGTGTTGTTGGGTTTTTTAAAAACTTGATACCAAGTCCAGCAGGGTCTTAGCCAGATCTTAGTTAATTTTGCGCCTGATTAGTTAAATGTTTCATATCCTATACCCAACCCAAGTTGATAGCCAGGTGAAAAGTCAATGTTCCACCAACACTGGTTGTAACTTATAACTTGCATTTGAGGATGTGTTCCACAATACACACCCAGAAAGAAAGACTTTTTCTCAATGTTCTTTCTGATACTTATTGGATACATTATAATGAGAGGCCACTCAATAAGTGCATTCATAGAAATTTCCTAGTGTATTTCTATTCTGAGGACAGTTTACATTTATGAAAATATTTTTTTAAAAAGAAGAAGATTTTTACACTACTCAGTCGTTAAGAGTTGGCAGGGCATTCCAAAAATCTACAGCCTTCTCCTGGCCTCTTATTTTGGTAATGCCCCTCACCCTGGGGCTTTCCCTTACACATAGGGTAACTGCCCATCACCAATCATTACCTTATCACTGAATACTTCTTTAGATCTTCATCATCTGTGCTTTATTTTGAGTGATTTAAAATGTTATGGGAGCGCTATCTCAAGCTGTAGAAATCATCTTTCAAGTGCAAAGGAAAAGGAGTAATGAAAAAATAGCAAAAAGAAAAATAAGTTTTTCCACTTTCAAAATGCATTATTTTTATTTTTATTTTTTTTCTTTGGACCCTCCTATTTTCAAAGTTTCTAACTTTCTCATTTCTTGTTCATTTTAAATGATTTAAAGTGCTATAGGAGTGCCACCTTTAGTTCTACAGGTCATCATGGAACTCTAATAACAATAGAGCAATATATAAAGATTTTTTGGGTGTTCACGAATCGGCTTTGTAATGTTTTGTGGTTTGTTTTTTTTGAGTTTTTGACCCTGTATTTTGGGGTGCTGTAACTTTCTCACTTCTAATTCGTTTTTTGATGATTTTTAATGTGTTAGATACTCAAGAGGAGGCGTTGAAGTTTTGTTTGGACTTCAGAACCAAAAGAGCCCTCCTGTTGGATTTGGCCTGCCCTGAGCGCTTAAGTGTTTGCTCATCAGCTGTTTTACCCTAGTCCATTTGTTCACTAATAAAAAGGCCATGAAGAAAGAGTTTGGGAAGCTTTCTGAATGTTCTTTGAGATATTATTTATTGAGATACATTAAAGTTATTTGCTAAAACATCCCCTGTCTGGAACTAAATTGGCCCCTTGGTCCCTTCTTTCAATCTATTTGTTACCTCCAGAAAATTGGGCGGAAAGTGAGGAGACTGAGGACCATCTTGAGTCAAGACTCAAACATGTTACAAAGACCACAGGGGGATTGTGGTTACGACCAGTGTTGCATGTGTAAGTGTCAATAGCCCTATATACGGTGTGTAAATCTAGTGTATGACTTACACTCCATGTAAGTGTACATGGTTCAATTTCAAACCATGCAAGTGTAAATCTAGAAGGTGGGGCATGTAAATGTAAATATGAAAAAGTGTAAACCAATTTTAGGTAGTGTAAAACAATGAAAGTGTAAAAAATGAAAAACACAGTATGGAATAAAAAAGGTGGTTAAATATTCATTCCTAATTTACATTGTGATTATTGAATTTGCACATTTACAAAACCTAGCAACATTTGGGGGCATAGGAATTCAATCAAGACTAACAAAATATCAAATGCATGATGAACAAAGCATTACCAAAATTGTGATACAATGTGTCCCAATTTTGCACAAAATCTTGTACAAGATCCTCAATGTCATACGGAAACTCAACATCAAGGACATCTAAAATATTTCTTTGGCTTCACCAAACCCATACACATCCTCAAATCCTCCTTTATCCTTAGCACCAATAATGAGATAATCAAGTTTATATTTAATTAGAAGAATTAAAAATCCAAGTTATTCTCACCAAGTTGGCCAAGATGGGACTAAGATGAACCCATAAGCTTAAGTTTAAGAACATGTGAAATGCACAAACCAAGAAAAAAAAGGTGGTGAGTGCATTTTGAATCAAATTGGGTCATGAATTCGCCATGAACTCACACAACCCAAATATAAGAGGAGTCATCATTCTCCTCCTTATGGTATGTTTTATGATTGATGACAAAAATTACATTGAAATGGAAAAACATTTCAAGAGGGAGTTTTTAAATTGCGAAAACTTCATGAATCATGCAATTTGTAAGCTCATAATTTCCTAAGATGAAATTTGATGTGAGAATGTTCCAAAGCAAAGTTGTAGCCCTTGAAGAGAATTTTTTAATTTTATATTGCATGTTCCAATTGGAGATTATTTTACACCTTTTTTTGGGTTTTATTGGTCTAGAGTCAAAAAAATTGGTTCATTTTCAACCATTCTTTTGACCCTAACTTGAACTTTAGATTTTCAAATGGAAATTTGAGCCCATTTTTTATATTTTATGCTTCAAAACCTTTTTAGTGGTTAAAAAAAATATAAATGCAAACATTGTTTGCAATTTACATGGCTTTTGTTTAAAAATTAAAGGAAATCAAATGGGATTTCAACTCGCAAAGAGGGAAAACCACTTGGCAATGTAAGGACTCACTTTGTCACACTTGTGAAAGTGTGTTTGAATCTTGAAACATTTTAAAAATTCATTCCCTTTCTCATGCCTTAGCCTTGGTTGCAAGCCCAAGGTAGGGTCATGACAGTGTTGGTTAATTACACATGCAATTATAATATGAAAAATGGCATCACAAAAGACCAAGTGGCAATTGCCCAAGTTTGTTGAAGGAAGTTTGTTAACCAAGGCTTCTATCTAATGACTATAATATGTCACAATTGCAATTCAATAAGCAACACATTACCCACACATAACAACTTGGGTGTAGTCATGGTGGCATGTACCACAACAAGTCAAGTGCTTGGAATTTCATGTGTTACAATCAAAGATTGTATTAATGTTGCAAATCGTTAATGTGTTTACCTTACAATGTTTTAAGTATATTATGTAAACATGTGGTAAGATTTGATTCATGAAATTAATGAAGATAAAATATTTTTTCAAATTCCACATTAATAACATTATAACTAATGTTTTTAAAACATTGTAAGGACATTTATTTTTGTGAAGATTTTAGAACATGACATATTTTGAAAATTATTATTTAAACATGTTTTAACATAATATTTGCAAAAAAAATTTAGGTCACAAGAAGTTTTCAATGATTTTTTTCAACTTACAAATCAAGATATTTAAAAATATTCAAAGACAAGCATTTATTTAAAGGTTGGTTCAGTTAACATGGAGAGATCCTCCCCCCTTTGAATATAAAGTGTGTTTTCATTATAATGTTGTTAATTGCATTTAGGTAAATTAAACCTATATGGGTGAGAATGCGATCAAAGGAACTAAAGGCACCAAGGTAAAAGTCTTTTCCAAGGACTGCACATGAAATGTGTTAATTTTATGTTGGTTTATAATTTTAAAATTTGTATTCTAGGTAATTATTAAGTATTAGCTTGGGGCTTGAATGACATGTGTATATTTTTACTAGTCAATTTGACTAATATGACCTATTTGATCATTTGTCAAATTGAACATCTCGTTAAACTGAATAAAAAAATGAGCACTTTTGTTATCATAACCTTAGCCTTGGGTTCACAACCAAGGCAAGGACTTGCAAAGGGGTGGGCCAAGAATGAAGCCCAAGAGTCACATTTCATGTTCCCGGGAGTGTGAGAGAATGTGGGATGAACCTCTACACTCCCAAGTGAGCTCCCACTTTGGGAGTTGGAGTCTCGATGGATGCCAAATTTTCAGAGAGCAATTGCAAGGGTCAAAACCCATTGGATTAAAGACTTCCTTATATCGTTGGAAAGTTCTTGGAATTTAGATGTTTAGAATGGGCTTGCATGACCCATTTGGGTAATTAAAACACAAGTTATGATCAAAAGAAGGGTTGGAATCAAATTGTCAATTTGACTCTCGATCACTAAAAGTCAGGAATCTTCTTAACTTCCTTATGTGCAGGTGACGTGTCACATATTGTTCAAAAGCTATCAACAAGAGTTACAACTTTGCTTCAGACCTCACCTCAATTGGAGGTTTTCACACAAAGTTATGGGCCTCCAAAGTTGTGGAATGTGGAAGTCTTGATTTTGGGAATTTTGGGACTCCCACTTGGGGAGTCCCAAGACAAAATGACATTTAAGTGCTAGTCCCATGGTCAAGCATAGAATATACTGGCCCTAACTCCTTCTGCTTCCAATGTCTTCACCTTTGGGCTCACAGCTGAGTCCATCAAGGAGCTTGGGGTGCATCATTTGTCAAAATGGTTAATAGGTTTTAATAAAAATATATATAATTGAGTTGGATTTCAAAACATTTGACACCCCTAGTCAAGATGACCAATAGTTTTCCAATCAAGTGGGACATATAGTTAAATTGGACAAAAGCAAACAACATTCTTGATCAATTAAATGACGAATGACATTTTAGTCAAATGGGACATATTATGTTAATAAACTAGGTTAAATAGGTATATAACATAGGCCTACCTACCTACCAAAATTTTTACAATCTACTTAGGTTTACCTACCTTCCACCTACATACTAATTATTCAATTATCTAATGTACTTACATAAACTTAATGTACAACATGATGTGAAATTTTAAAACTTGACAAAAATTGTTATCATTTGTAAATATGTGGTCTATTAGTAAGGAAACTATTTTATCATTGTGAAGTGAGAGGTTCAATTCTTAATATTTTAAACCTTTGTACATGGTTCAGGTAGGTACAATAAGGTAGGCAAGGTTACTACCTACATGCCTACCTTTTGATGACCTATTTAAACCAATTTACTATTTATTTAATTATCTACCACAATTTAGTATTATTTTTGGAGATAATTTAAATGATTTTTTTGGGTCAAAATTTTGATAAACAAAATGACCACCCCAATCACATTAAACATTTAAAAATCAACTTGTCCAAAATGATTATATAATCTTTTGACAACTATCCATATTGAATATTTGTTTATCATAATCTTTAGTCAATTAAACCATGAATTATTATAATCCTTGCATTACAAAAAGGAAAATTGTTAATATAAGTCTAACATGCAACATTAAATGATATTTGAGTAGATTTATACTAACTAATATTATTAAGTCCTTGAACACATTGTCATCATTAATGGCATAGTGAGCCTTATTCATAGCACATTATGTTCGAAACGTGTAACATCAAATGTATAAGTTAGAGTTCAAGTTAATCCAAACTTTGTTTGCTTGTGTAAAGTCAATAAATGTTCTACCACCCAATTCATAAAAGTTTCTATGTATCATGCTAACCCTTGTGGATGAAGAAACATTACTACAAAAACAAGTTTTTTTTGCTAGATTTTTTAATTAAAAAATACCCAAAATGATAGGTGTAAAAATGTAGTTTGAATGAGTCAATTTGAATTTCTTCTTGTGATTGAAGTGGTTTTTTTTACTAGTAGATTAGGAGACTATTTATTTGGTCATGTTGACTAACATATAATGTACCATTTGATTAATCAAATTTCTATTTAAATTTAAATCAATATTTTTGGAATATTATTAAATATATATATTTAAAGTAGGTAGATAATAAATATGTTTAAATATGTTGTAAAAGGCAAGCATGTGAGCCTAACTTCACTTAATTTACCTAGGATGCCTACCTATTTTAATTTAACATACCAACCTTAGTACTTTAAGCATGCACATAGGTTACAAATATAAGAAATTGAACCCCTCACCTTCATAATGATAAACCAAGTCTTTACCAATGTGAGGTGAGTATTTATTTTTGCATTGGATATTAACTAAATATCAGATCATGTATTTGCATTTATATTCATTGGGTCTTTTCTTTTTGAAAAACCAAAACCCCCTTCCTACCCAACATTTTCTGAAAATTAACACCTACCCTCACCTCATAATTAGTGATTTTAAAATTTCAGGTATCCATAACCAACCTCTACTTAAGGAGAATAACAATGCAAGGTGTTTTTCAAAAACCCAAATCAATAACCGTTTCATACCCAAATTGTGCTACCTTGATATTGAAAGTAAAAAAAACCCTTGAAGTTCCTTTAGTTGTTACAAATAATCAATATGCATTTTTAGTTGTGATTATTGCTTATACATTCAAGTAACACATGTGTTAGTCTTGTTTTAAACTATTAATAGTTTATTTTATAAACTTAAAAAGATTTAAGACTTTGTCAAAGCCTTAAAGACTTGACAAAGACCCAACTTTGTAGGACATTGTTGAAAATGTGGCATGTGTTTTTAAGGGGGTCTTCCAAAAACCCTAATAAAATAACATTTTTGTACCTATCTGGGTTTCTGTTAAAGAACCATGCTTTATATTTAGTTAATCACATGCCCTAACCCTTACCCCCCTCATAACCACCCTTTTTTGAATTTCAAAAACCAAGATTTGGGTAGTTATGTACATCTTTTAACAATAAAAGAACTAGACCCAAGTGGTTTTTTTTATTTTTTTAATTTTCAAATACCTAGACTTGACTATTACCAAAAAAAACAAATAAATGCCCCACATTAGTCCTTACCAATGGATTACACTTCCCAAAGGTGACAATTTTTATCAAGTTTTTTATTTCATGCATTTATTTTACAACCTTAAATGTGTAGGTAAATAAGAAAGTTAAGTAATTAATAAATAGGTTGGAGGTAGGTAGACCTAAGCTATTTACTTATCTTTGGTAATATGTAGGCCTAGGTAGGTAAACATGCTTAAATTACCTACTTATTTAATTCTACCTACCTAACCTAGGTAATAATTAAGTAAATAGGTGGGTAGACTTAAGTTCTTTACTTAACCTATTTAATAAGCAAGTAAGTATAGGTAGGCTTAATTAAGTAAATATACCTTGGCTACCTACCTATTTAAGTTTATCTAGTTAGCTTAGGAGTAGCTAGCTAACTTGGCATATTAACTAACATAGGATGTCCAATTTGGTTAGAAAACCATTGGTCATTTTGTTTTGTCTAACTTGATTAAATGTTCCATTTGATTAGAACCCATTGACCATTTTGACCAAAGTGGTCAATTTTTTGTTCAACTTCATTGGATGTTCAATTTGATAAATAATTAAATAGGTCATTTTAGTCAAGTTCATTAATAAAAAAAATACACATGTCATTCAAACCACATGCCTTTAGTCAAATGGACATGTTTCCTTAGTCAAGGTGGACAAGGCATTCAACTTGGATAATTTAAAAACCATGAATTGTAATAGTGAAGCTTGAATTCCTCTAAATACAAAATTAATGGATAAAATGGAGGCATAGACACATCACATGTATTTGCTTCATGGGCAACAATTCTCACAATTTCTACCACCAATTGAAAATAAAATAAAATATTTTCAATTGAATATTAAAAAAGGATGTTTGCCCTAAACAAGAAATACCTAGAGCTCAATGTTGTTTTTGGAAGTTGTTGGTGGGGAAGGGGGTGGAGTTATTGTTACCTATTGTTGTTATGTGTAGCTATTTGTGGTGGGGTGGTGGGTAGAATTTTTGTTGCTATTAAAGAAGAATTGGGGAAGAAACTGTGTTATTAATGTTGTTAGGGATTAGGGGAAAGCTTGTTAATGTTAGTTTAGTTACTTGATTAAGTCACAATTTGTTCAAAGCTAAGTTATGTTAATGTAGTTAGTTATGTTTTAATTCTAAATTGGTTCAAAGGGGAATATGGGTTGGGCTATTTGGTGTTTGGGATATAATCTTAAGGTGTGGGTTTTCAAATCACTTTTGGTGATTCAAAATGAAACTTACATGCAACAAGCAAAAATCCAAGCCCAAAACATAAAATGGAAACATAACACACAAAATTTATGTCAATTAGGTATGATGCACTAGTTAACTCAATGTTCCTATGTTATTTTGTGTGGTGTGTGGACAACAATAGGTGTAGGTGCCAATATGGCAGCGTATCATGTAGTTGTTGGAGACATGAATTATTGGACAATTAAAAAAAACATGCTATGTGTTACTAGTGTTATAAAAGTGATTGGGGGTGGTGTTTCATTACTACTTCAACTTGTAAACCACAAGATTATGAACAAGAACAAGACAAAAACCATTATAACTACAAAAAGAATGCACAATCAAAATTCACAAATAAAAGTAGGATTAGCAAAAGATCACAAAGAGGTGAGCATGAATGCACATTTGCTTGTTTTCATTTAAGTTGTATTGTATTTTTACAATTTTTTTAAATATGTTAATTTGGCATTTGGACAAGGTCAAAAAATAATGCAATGAATATAAAATATTTGGGTCCAAATGCTTTAAGTAATACTAAATGTTGCCACAAGATCATTTTTTTTTGAATTAATCTTGTCTCACCATGCACATGGACATGAAATGAATGATATTGATGATTCTAAATATATATTGGCTAAACTATCATAATACAAAACATGAAACTTTTTTATTCATTAATGTGTATGAGAATCTATATATATATAGGTACAATTAAAGAATGTGTTGAATTTTATTTTTTTTTGGTCATGAGTGGTATCACTTAAAAGGCTTGGACCCACCTTTCAACACATTTTTAAAAATTAACTAAAGTTTTTTGTGCATAAAATAGATCATGAAATAATCTAAAAACATTATTTAAAGGTGTAATCATAGTAAAGGGGGCCAAAACACTACTGGTTGAATGTAATGAGAAATTTTATTTTTATTATTTTGAAAATCCACCATTTATTATATTGAATGTATAATTTGTACATCTTTTAAAAAATTATGTTTGTATATTTATGAAGTTGGAATCCTATGAATTTGGAATTATTTCATTATGTTTCTAAAGTCCTTTGTCATATGTTAAGCATTTGTTGATTATTGTTTTGAAATCTGGATATGTTTTGTATTATTCGAACCTCCATCAAATTTCTTCAAAGTTTAGGATGAAAATAAATATGTTTCACAAAGGGCTATAGGTTTTGAACTATTCAAAAATATTTTAAAATGTTTGTTTGATATTTTGAGTTTTGCTTATTTTGAATGATTAAAATGATTAATATAATTTAATTATGACTTTTAAAAGAATTGTACATTTGGTCATAATGTGAGCCTTCGTGCAAAAAATTGAGATTTTGATTGCATTAACGGTCAAAACTAAATAGTTTAATGATTGAATGCCAAAATTGTGACCTTAGAAACAACATTTGGTGTGTTAAAACAAAAATCTTCTTATCAAATACCTTTACCTTGTTATTTAAACATCACTTTCTTAAATATTAATCATGATTATTGTTTTAACTTAATGTTGTAAAATTGATCCTATTGGTGCATTACAAATATAATGACATTTCATTGGATACAAATGACAAACACATGAATGTAGTTTGTTTTCATCTGTGATTTTGGTAGCAACTTTTGAATCAACATGATTAAATCAAAATTGTGGATCTTGAGTTAGGGTTAATCAATATGTTCATGTGATTAAAGCGTTTCATCCTACTTTTATGTGAGCATTCACCATGTGACCCAATGTGATTCGTTTCACTCTTGCAAAGGCTTACAAAGTCACATCATTTGTTGTTGGTTGAAAACGAAACTTGCAAGTCCAATAATGAAAACAAGTTTTTTAGGAATGAAACGTCTTCTAGAGCAATCAAAGAGGAAATGGAGGATGGTAAACATGAGCTTGTGGCAACTTTTGTCACGATAGACCTCAAGTAAGAAGCCCTTTATGTGTTATGAAGCCTACATAATGCGGATGTCCATGTACGAGCATTGAGGTATTTATGAAAGATGAAGGATCAAACTTCAATTTTGCACAAATGAAAAAGAAATCCAACCATGATATTGAGCTCCATGAAAAAAATGAGGCTTCTAGAATAGCTAAGGAGGAATGGATCATAATAAGATTGAACTTGCACCATTTGTGCTTCAGTTGTGGTTAGAGATTCCTCAATAGTAAGGTCATTGTAATAGAGTTGAGGCAAATCCAAGAGTTTTTATAAGGGTTGTGCAATTGGGGTTGGTAAGAAGAATTTTAGCATTGATAGTTTCTCTAGAATTGACAAGCTTAAGGGAAAGTCAAGATTTGTGAAATAGAGTCTTGATGCAAGAATTGTTGGAAGAGAAGTGGAAGTTGAAAGCAACACTTGAAGACGTTCTACAATTGGGGAAGCAACATAACAATATCATCCATAACCTAGCAACAAGGATTGAGTAGGTAGAAGCAAAGATGTCAAAGTCACACTTGCTCAAGAATGGTTCTATCATTTTCAAGAGAAGAAGCAAGAGTGTTGGAATGACTTCCAAATAAGCAAGGGAGGAATTGAAAAGTCTCCCCAAGCTCCCAAGGAGTGTTCAATGTGGAAGGTGCTAAAGGAGGGACATATTTTATTGTCCAAAGGATGAGCATTGGCCTTCATCAATTTTGAGTCTAAAGAAATTTTCTAGATCATTTTTCTCTTAGAGCCAAATGCTCTTGAAACAAGAGTTGCTATCTCCTTCAATTTGCTGGAGGTTTTCATATGTTCACATCATGCAAAAGATATTGTGGACATCATCAGATTTGTTCTACATTGAAACTTCTGCACAATATTTTGTGATGTGTGAGATGTGTGGCTTTCTCTTACTATCTGAGACACTTCATAAGTGAAAGGTTGAAGGAGAGGTTGATTATTGTCTATTCTAAATATTTGGCCAAGAGTGTGAAGGAAAGTTTCTTCCCCTTGGTTTCTGTATACATTGCAAATGCACTCCCTCAAATGAGAAATGTATTTTGCCAAATTCTCTTGCATTTTATAAGCTTTTCTGTACATATCATTTCTGCCCTTTCTTTTGCTAATTGGGTTGCATCCAAGTGTGCACAAAGGACAGGTAGTTGTACTCTATGTATTATCTGCCCAAATAAAAGCTTCCATTCAATCCTGTTTTCATCTCAGCATCAATTTTGCTCCCAATGTTGAGGGCCTTGATGTGTTTCCTTGTACACAATGGTCATTTGCTACATTTGGATAAACTGACTTCAAGATAATTTAGGCTTTCCTCAAGCCATTGATGCACTTGAGCTAATAGCATATGCAATCTTGTATGGAACTCTTAGACGCAGAGGCAATCTCTGATGAAACTTTTGACCTGTACATTGCAATTCTGTTGTTAAATTTATGCTGAAGCTGGTGGGATGGGTCTGTAATGTTTTACAGCATTCTGCTACATCATTTATGAAACTCTTAAAATACAGAACCCTTCTGTAATTCTTGTTGTAAAACACTTGCAGCTGTATAAACGTTTTGGGTCTCCAATTTGCAATGGTAGGTTGTAATTTCTGACCTGAAACATTGATATGCATTTTTCAACTCGCATACTAAGCTTCAAATTCCAACAGAAATATATAACTCATTTCATTATATAACTCAGTCGAACTGAGTTTCTCACATACAAAAGCTCTAACATTTCATAAGCTTGATAAAACCCACAGTATAGCCAAGATGAACACCAAAAGATGATGTACAGTTTGGAGGCAACGTGAGACAGTGAGAGAGACAGAGTTTGTTCAGTGGCCTGGGGTTGTACCAAACGTTGTGGAGCAACAGCGAAACAGAACACTTTCTACCAACTCATCGACAACAACTGCTTGGGATTATAGCACCTCGCAGCTACAAATGTCGAGGTTGCAGGTGTAACAGCACACTCACAGTAGACACAATCTAAAAGCTCTAGAGTACATTACAACTCTTCTACACCATCCCAGTCTCTTGCCGTGTTTTGTTGTTCAGCAAAATGCAACCACTCATCTGAACAGGCAAGAAAACTGCGTGGTGTTGAGGTTGCTGTTCTATGATTGACAAGGCCACTGGAAAGAAAAGCCCTGTTTTCTGTCTCTACCATGTGGGAGGAGGTTTCGACTATGAGGATAAAACCTAATCTATTGCGGCTTCGAACCTTGCGAGCTGCTACTTTGCGCGACCACAGCCAGGTCTATGCTTTCTTCACAAAGACCAGTTGGGACACAATCTTTTTTGGCGCAGCTTCAGCAGGCGATTCCGCAAACGACACTTTACTGGTACAGACATCCTGATAGAATAGAGATAACGACGCTCCTCCGCCCATCTCCGATATCGATCATCAATTAAGAGGCCCCGCAGCGGCCGTAATCGCTGGGGTACGCTGGCCGGAGAGCGGTGCAACGCTGATAGCTTGAGCATACACACTAGCAGTCTGCTCTTGTGCTCCCGAGTTTACGAAATAGGCACCGTTCAAGAACACATCTCCAGCAGAGTTCCAGTTCCAGCTTTGCCATCCGCCGTAAGTGCCACCACCATCGTTCACTCGTTTTGTAACCTGCAGATCAAAGCACAGGGAATATATGCGGACAAGATGAGTGGGCAATCACAAAATTGTTCTCTTTTGTGCATGGCACAGGTGTTTCATTGCTCCATTATTTCCCCCCGAAAGATCCACCTGCATTTCTTGTACAACGCCTCACCAAACCACCCAAACGCATGGCAATGAAGCTCTGCCAACTAGCAGTATGCAGCAGCCTGGTAATAGGATTATGCGTTCTGCACCTTGAAGGATGCTTAAATCTATCATCAATTTCCAGATGACCAGCTTCCAGTTGTTACCTCTTTGTTGCCATTTGCTGGATTGAAGACGTTGCCTTGACTGAGAATGGTGGGGTCTTCACTTCCTCCGATAGCATATATGCCCCAACCAGATGTGTAATCATTGTTGAGAACTTGGACATAACCAAATCGGACTCTGCACAATCAAGAAATTTTATGTTTTGTTCTTCAGAAAGGCTTGTGAACATTCCAACACTCTTGAGCTTCTTCTGCTTGTTCAGAATTCAGAAACTCTGCTGATTGTAAACATGGGAAGCCAGGGAAGAAGCAAACCTTGGCATGCGCTGGACAAGCCCGGGTCCAAATTTATTGAAGGCCACCGTGATGTGCATGTTTCTATCTCCAACCTGATTTGGGTGAGATCCAAACAGCATCACCTGTACAAGCAAGAAGATTTCAGGAAAGTGATCAACATTAGAAGATATCAAAATGCAGATCAAATCCAATTATGATTCTGTAACCACAATGGGCATGGTTTGAATTTATGTTTATCCTAGCCATAGCTGAGAGATTGAATGCACGCCTATTATTACACGACTTGGGTTCCGTGCTGCTGCACACTAAAAGTGACAATCAAGTGATGGAAAAAATGATTGATTTTGTGGAAATTAAGTTCCATGCAAAAGAAAATATTGAATTGAATTGGATTCAATCCTCCAGAGCCAAGAGAGAATGAATGTGTGCGCATCACACAACTATACCTTATCATGTGCCGTGAAGTAGTTGTTGGAGATTGTGATAAGATTGGAGTAATCGGTGCAATCGATCAAACCATCGGCGGCTTTGGCCAAGAAGCAATGGTCAACCCAAATGTTGTTGGAGGTCTGGATGTGGATGGCATCGCCGTCTGCGACTCCGTGCTGCTCGACAAGTGATTGAGAAGTGATGATACTCGCAGGACCTGTAGAGACAATGTTGTGAATGTAGAGCCCGTGGATAATGACATTGTTGACGGACACCATGGATAGCGATGCACCACCTGTGATGATCACAGTAGCGCCGCGCCCGTCGATCGTCTTGTAGCTGGTGACAAATAGCTCTTGGTTGAGATAGATGGTCATGCTGTTGGCGAAGATGATCCAAAGAGGCTCATTTCGTGATGCAGCATATCGCAAAGTGCCGGGCACAGGGTTCTCGACGTTGTCGTCGCTATTGGAAGTGACCACATAAATTCTTCCATTCTTTCCACCGATTGCATTTTTTCCGAAGCCGATGGCGCAGTTTGCTAGTGTCTGGCGATGCGATTCCCATTGAGGGTCACACATCCAGCAATCATCGATGGGGTTGCCACTCCCGCAACCACTCAATGTGGTGTGCGCCAGCGAAAATGCACTACTCGAATCCTTGCTGTTGTTCGATTCCACATGATGGCATGTGAGACAAGGCATAGAAGCATTATAACAAATTTCAGAAAAGAAATCCCAAATTCCTGAGCATGGATTGAAAACCTCAGTAGAATGACGAGATCGTGCAATCTTGCAGGACGTGAGTTTCAACGACATGAAGGAGTGATGCTCAAATGTAAGCCAGCTTACTCAGGGGAATCAGCAGTCCTGTAATCTGGCAGGGGAGTCGAATCGGAAGTATCCCACAAGCTCTCCGGAATGCTACGGCTAGTGTTGTAATAGGTTTCTGCGAACCTGGCAGCCGGGCTACGGCTGGTATGTGTGGCGGCAGGGACGCTGTCGTATGGCTCATGAGAAGTAGTCCCTGTGGTATCGTCATTGCCTCCAAGAACATTCCCAGCGCTGAGGTCGAAGGAGAAAGGATCGTAGGACTGAGTGCTTGCACTGCCAGGAACAGTATCATCAACATACTCGTAGTTGAACGCAACCTCGTCAGGTGCGGGCCGGCATTGCACTTGCGGTAGGTTATTCCTGCATTGGACAGCCAACACAACTAAAACCAAATGCCACACAAATTGAGGCATTGACTGCATTGCTGATGAATTGCCAGCCATTGAAATTGAAATCAATGAAGTTCGGTAGTATGGATCTGATGCTTCTTGAGCACAACTGTCAAGCCTGGTTGACTCAGAATCTTTCAAGAAAGATTGAACTGTTCAATCGCTTTCTACTAATTGATTGATAACTACTTGAGGAAAAGCTTGCAACGGGTGCAGCGTGCCTGATGAATCAATCAATTTGGAATTAACTCAAGATTTGCTCAGTGCGATTGAATCGGGAGTGGAATGACGCTGTTATATACATGCACCAGCAGCGATTCACATGAAATTTGACCGCATATTGCTCGATCGACAAGCTTAGAGTGCTTGCATTAATTCCTTGAATTGTGCAGCAGTTTTGGCCTGCTGCAGGAACCATGGCGCTCAGCTGCAGCTGAAGCTGCTGCTGTGGGTCCCCATGCGGCGCCTCAATCATGCTTCCCGAATCTCGAATCCCAGGACAAACAACCCAATTCGGTCGACTCGACCCGCAGCAGCTGCGCCTGGAAACTGCCCTAAACTTCTCTCAGAAAGAAAGCGCAATTTTTTAAAAAAGGAACCCAATTTTCTGCGCCGCATAATGGGGGGCTTCTTGCAATCCTGGTCAAATTACAAACTGCAAAGGTAATAAAACCTTCCTCGAGATCCAGGGTGGCTCAACGATCAACACGAGTAAGTAAAGGAAATGTGATACCAGAATTTTAATCCCATGCCTGAAGAATCTAATTCCCTTTCGAATTTCGTCGCTGAAACGACTGACCAGGTTAGACATTCGCATTGAATTCCGGCGAAACGTGAATTCTTGCCCCTCATACGGCAGTGGCAAAAACACACGTTTTGCGATCGCAGGGATCGATTCCATAGGAAGCGCACTGTTCGTGCGCGAATACGTCCCGAAATCACTCCAAGCGACCTAAAAGCGGCACCGAAAGATGAGGCAGCGAAAAGGATGAAGCATCGTGACCCTCTCGTGGCGCCTCTCATTCCATTATCACCGGCGCCCCCTTGGGATTTGACGGCCGTTACAGCAGTCTCGCTCAAAAAATACACCCCCATTCCAAAACCGTATCTTGGTTGGGCGGCTATGCAACTTTCCATGCCCGTTCTGCCATCAGCCATGAAATCCATTATTAACTACGTAACCTGTGAGAGGATGCAGGTTATTGCATATAATCCAGCCACAGGAGTAACCAGATTATGTGCGGATTCTGACCAGATTAAGTCATAACCTATGGCCTCAAGCCACTGTGGTAACCTGCAGCCTCAAGCCAGATATCAGACATAACCAGTCTTTGAAAGGCTTTTTGTGATACCGCCCTGCTACCAGGCGTTGTGCACTAGAGCTATGTGAGTCAACCAATGGTGTGCGAGTGGCATCTATGCATAAAGAGTTATGGGTTATAACTTGTGACCAGCCAGCCACTGCGGTGCTGCCATGTCGCTCAAGAACTGGTTATGTCTACATTACATTTGTCGCAAAATGACACTGCAGCTTGGGAAAATGAGTAGAAGTTGATTGAGGGCTTGGTCCACAACATTTGCCCATGTTCAACCCTAGCTCTCTCATGATTTCATGGCTTGAGCTAAACATAATCTTCAGTAATATTAAGCCAAGCCTACTTCTGTCAAGTGGTCATTCCATAAATCAGTAACCAAACAGAATTGTGGACCTACCAAGGGGTTACGCATTGCAAGAAGATTAAGTAATCATGTAGGTGAAGATACAGTTAGTCACCCCCAATGAGTTGGTGACCTTTGCCTCATTTTCTTCTTCTTATTCATGATCTTAATTCTGTCACACATATTTAAGTTGTTTGTGAACTATGAAAATTACATTGCGTGTAATGAGTCATCAAATTATGCTTTACATGCACATAAACAGAGGTTTGGCTAAGGGCTTTTGGCATTCACATAATGATGAAAGTTGGTAGGATATTGAGGTTGCAGCTGGACCAATTAGGTGGATGCACCCAATCTCAAATCTTAATGTTTAAAATTAATCAGTTCACTCACCTCTATAATATATATATATATAGGTGACCAAAGGTATAGGAAGCAAGGTTGCCACAACCATATTATAGACCTATGCACTTAAGACAACTTCAAAGCATTTTATTATTTTTAGTGAATGAAAAGGGTTTCTTAACCACACAATCTTATAGTTATGGGGATGGTATTGGTTGTAGCGAAGTAGATTTAGATCTCAGTTTGGTGAGTTTAGGTGAAAGGTTGTCACATTTATTCAGATTCAGATACACCAACTAAGTGTCTGTTCTTTGAATTTAACTTCTGATGTAGTTGGTTGGTAGCCATTTGAAATGTAAATAATTAACAGACAGTTGTTATGTGTCAATCAAGTTTTTCACACCCTCATCATGCACATTGTTCACTATGCTCTTTTCTAGTGTTGTACATTGTTTGGTCACAGCCACAAAGCATAAAATGAGGAACACACTTCCATGATGAAGATCAATCTTGGTGGATTAGAGTGTTTGTTAAATTTCTCAGCCTACATTTATATGATATTGCTGATTATATTTGACTGAAATATATTGGGCATATCTTGGAATGGAGTTAGGAGTTGCAAGGAGTAACAAACCCACATATAAGTGTATGAGCATTTCATGAACAATGGTGCATGGTTTCATAGGGCATTATTAAGGGACCAGTACCCAGTGTTATTAATGATCACTTGTACAACCTTGTCAATTGATAACACAATATGCAAGACCACAACATATTTGTGCACTGAGTTATACTATTTGGTTGTAACGATTTTTTGCTTGGGATAAAACATGTAAAAATAGGAATATTCAAAATAACCCATAGAAAGATGTCATCTAACCTTCTTTAATAGATGCAAATACACAATTTGTGCACCAACAAGACTCTCATTTCCATTTCAAGAGACAATTTGACATTTCATGAACACTAACATGGCAATTTGACTTTGAATTATGATTCATTCAATTTGCTACAAATTTGCAAATGATCATTTGTGTAGCATTGGCCCTTGCCATAAATGCTTGAAGCTTGATCAAGACCTTATGGAAGAGGAAGTGCAAGAGTTTTTTTAACCTTCCAACAACAAGAATTAATACCAGAATTGTTTCAATGACAATGTGGCGTTCATCAATCGCATTGAGGAAATTTGGATGATATTCATCAATGAACTCAATACCATTTACACATGCCTTATTAACAAGGCTGAAGCTAGGGCCATCATGTGTGAAAGGAATGGGAAATATGTTAACTATGTTTTTTTTGTGAATGGACAATCAAATAACAACCACGGAGGATACAACTTCTTGAAGCAAACAAAAGGGGCAAAGTTGATGGACACTTAGGCGAGGAAACATAATCTGACAAAAGCCATGGTGATGGAAGTATCGTCACAAGCACCCAAGAATAATGTTTCATGCCACAAAAACATTATGGTTGATTTTGAGGTTTTGCACAAGTGGCAAGATGCATACTTGGCCTTCAAAAAAGGAGTGCAGTTGGTTTGAAACTCATATGTCTTATTTGTTGAAGACCAAATATGACTGTAAAATTAAATTGTCATTCATTAGTCCCCAACAATCGAATCACAACCAATTATTTCAAAATGGAATGGTGACTCTACAAAGTCATCAGAAATTGACAAAAGCAAAAAAATCACTACCGTTCTCATGGCATTGTAAGCACCACAATGAAAATGGGATTCCCAGGCAAGTGTGGTGGAAGGCATTCAAGGGGTTAATGGCAAGTGAGCAAGATGAACACAAGATTGCCTTGGAGAAATCTTCTACTATGGATGACATTTGGCTCAAAGTTATAGAAATGCAAGATTGTTGAATTCATCACAAGGCAAGTTTTAGTCAACATATTTTAGGGTTGCAGAGTAGTGCAAAGGAACAAAGCCTCAAACCCTTCCCTAAAAATTTCAATGTTGATGTTAATTTGAGCTCATGCTTCAAAAGTTTCATGATTTTTGTTTGTTCATTTTATATGCAAAGCTTTGAACTTGCCTAGGATTGCAAAGTCATGGCATGTGGACATGCATACCATTTTAGTGTTTCTAGATGTTTATAAAAAAGTTGTGTCCAAATACCTCACAAAGATTGTTGGAGACTTTCAATAATCAAGTTGGTTCTTGAAGGTGGACATGGAGGTGCAATATAAGATTTCCAAACACCCCTTCACAAGGTAGCTTTCACTTAAATCTTCATGTGCAATGTTTTTTAATTTCTTTTCAATGTTTTAAATTTCCTAGTAGTCCTAAAATGTTTAATATTTACAATGTTGGAACCCATAATTCTATAACAACTCATGTGATACCTAAATTTGTGATTCTATAAGGTGCAAGCACATAGATAGGAGCCAAATTATGGGATTACTTTATAAAAGGATTGTGAATATTTTTTTGGTCCTTTTCACTCTTTCATATATGAAAAGAAAAATGAATGAAATTTTTTGCAATTTGTTATTAAAAATACATATAGTTGCCTTAACCTATCACATGTTTTGTGTTAATCATTGTTGAATAAATATGAATTTCTCAAAGTGTGCAAATTTTCCCAGATTTTGCGTATCATTTTGAACATTTATTATAAGTTTGAATAATACCAAAATATGTTAACTTATGCTACAATTGTTAAATAAGACATAGATAAACTATTAGTAGTAGGAGTTTATATCACATGTAAAAAAAATTACTTAGTTGTCACCAATAGTGGTCGTACCCAAAAATAATGGAAAGCTTAACTTTTTTGTAGATTTAAAAAAACTAGAGTGCAACCACAAAGAAACACCCATACCCGTTACCTTTTATAGATGAGATTCTTAAATTAATTGTAAAACATTCATATGCATATTATTTTTTAGATGGATACTTTGGATACCACTAGATATCCATAGCACTAAAGGACAAATACAAGACAATTTTTATTGATTAAGGAGCCTTTACTTAGGTAGTTATGCCATTTGGAGTGAAGAATCAACCTCCTACATTCCAAAGGGTAGTGAGTAGAGCCTTTCAAAATTATCTAGACAAATTCATGAAGATCTTTCTTCATGATTTCAATGTGCATAATGACATATATATTCATCTAGCTAAACTTAAGACTATGTTTTCAAAAGTGTAAAAAAATTAGGATTAAACTAAATCAAGATAAATGTGCATTCGTGATTTTTCTAAGGTTGATGATTTCATTGTGCATAATGACATATATATTCATCTAGCTAAACTTAAAACTATGTTTTCAAAAGTGTAAAAAAATTAGGATTAAACTAAATCAGGATAAATGTGCATTCACGATCTTTTCTAAGGTTGTCACCACATCTATGCATTCGTCATGATGTGATGCACACATTTGGATGCCCACATAGCTTGATGTCACATCAGTATAGGGTCAACCTAAGGTCAATTTATGTTAAAGGTCATCTTGAACTACTCGTGACAAGCTTATGGGTGATTGAAACTTGAACTATTTTAATCGTCATAAACCTTGTGGCGATTGAAACATCTTTTGGTCACCATAAAAATTTAGTCACCATAAGAGTTCAGCTGCAAAAAAAGTTCAATTACCACATCATGGTTTTGTTGCCACATTTTGGGTCATTGCAAGCCAATTTTTGATCACTGCATTATTTATTGTTGAATTTTCACTCACTAGCTTTTTGATCACTAACTTTTTGATTGCTTGTTTTTCAATCGTTGCATTTTTGGTCACCATATTTTCAATTGCCAAAATATTTAGTTGCCAAATTTTCCATTGCCAACTATCATTTTCTGTCATCATTTTCTTTAGCCACTAATGTGATCAGTCATTTCAAAACAACTCCTTGGCGATGGACAACAATGGTTGTCTAGGTGCTTTTGTGTAATGTTTTTTAGATGCTTCAAATTAATTTTTAGTCCAAAAATCTTAGAGAATTAAGAAAATTTATTTTTGAAAATAATTCCAACAAAAAAATTTGAATAATGCAGTTTGGGTATAATATAAGTCCCCACAATTGAAAAAAATGAAAACCAAAACAAAAGTTTAAATAATCAATGGCTTGTATTTGCATTAAGAATATTCCTTCAAATGAATGTTTATTGATTCTTTTTCATTAGTTGATATCTATCAATTATTATGGGAGCATTTATTAAAACACATTATCAATGAAAAATCCAATCATCCATCATTGAAAAATATAAGTGATAGATGGATAGTATTTTTGTAAGTGATCATTATATCTTATGTTTACAAGAAACCTGTTATCATTCTAAAAAATTAAATCCACAAATGTCAAATGTGTAAAGAGGATAGATTCACAAATTTCAAATATGATTACACATGACAACATGATTCCTTAACAAAATTGGAATTTTTATAAAATTCACAAATCCAAAAAATGTCATTTTTTAAAAATCATGCAAATTCCACCAAATTTCATATGCAACAACTACGGAATACAAACTATTTATGGTTACCTTTAATAACATTCATTAGGTGTAGTCTAATCATATGGAGGCCCCATCAATGTGCACATGGTGTTGAATAATTTTTTTTGCTTTTAAATTCAGCTCATACATGATATGAATCACCTTCGCAAATTACATCTTGGTTGAAGTGTCCACAAAATATTATGCATCCCAATTTTCACCCCATATGACATTTGCCAACTTGTGCAACAAATATGCTTCAAACCTCAAAGTTGTTTGGTGTTGTGTGGCCATTCATTGAGGGGAATTTCCAATTCCCAATTCAATGTAAACATAAAACAATTCTTAGGCCACCCACCAATGCACTTTCTTTGCATTGATGGCATCTTGTTCCTTGGCAAACCCATACAATGATGGCATCACCTCTTGTGAGCCCCTGGCTTCACCCAAATCATAAACACCTATGTACATAACATCTAGTTTGCTTGGTAGAAAATGCAACATAATGTTCTCCTTGGACAAATCATTATGTAAAATTATAGAATGATGTATTACATTCATAATGTTTATGAATGCCCATCCTAATTTCACACAATTTCACCTAAAGGTGAAAAGTCGTGTTTGCCTTTCCATATTTTTGGAATAATATGGTTTCATTATCCGTAATGGGGAGTACTGGTCCATTTGGTGACATCATGTTGAGTCATGATATGTATTTAGATGTTGGGTGTGATTTTATTTATGCAACCAAGGCAATTTTAGTTGTAAATGTTGGTTGCAAGTGTTTTATAATCACAAATTGAAGTTACAAATTTGCATTTCTCTTCTAAATGCCAAGATAGATGATAAGTAGGAAGTTTGTAATCAATGTCTGGTGGAAACTTTGATTCCCGTATGCTAACATCCAATTGTTATTGAGTTCCTCACTAGACACTCAAAGACCATGGATGCTTACACATTTTGGCGAAATGAGGGAACTCTTCAAGAAATGTTGGATTACAACATATAATGTATATGGTTAACATATACATGTTCACCTTTGACCATTTGTATAACATGTGCAACTAAATCTTGTTTTTGCAACCATTTTTGCATCTATCAAATATCCACACATTGTATGCCATGTCTTAAATTAAAGTAAATTTAAAACAATGATTTTAAATGTTGAAAAAATCCATGCCATCAAATTTCAATGACTTGTGATGGTGCCACTTGGCAACATTAAAATCCACCATGTCACATTATGAGGAATTTTGGGGGAATTTTTTTTTTTATTCAAACATTAATCTTGGCCATCCATTATGAACATTCATTTTAGATGTTTTTAAATTATGAAATGTAGCATATTAATTATATATATATTTAGAAAGAATGTTTATTCAAGTAAATAGCTGGGTAAGTACATAGCCCTATGTAAGTAGGTAAGTAGGTAAAATTAGGTAAGTAGTATATACCTACCTACATAAATTACATACCTATTTACTTATTCACATAAACAATTAAAACTTATGTACTTACTTATTTACCTACCTACTTAGGTAGGTAGCTAAGTAGGTAGGAAGGTAGGTGGGCTAAAAATATAAGCATGTGAATAGTGTTATTTCATTTTATGTTTTGCTTTAAGGGTTAACATCCTTTGAGTTCATTCCTAATGGCACATGTTTTTAATTGTGAAAACATTAAAGAAAAGTATGTGCTTATTTGTATTAATGTAAACATGATTCAAAATTACAGCAAAATCCCATGTTTTGTTGAAAAAAAATCTCAAAACAATAATTAAAATATGTGGTATCTCAAAACAAAGTTTGTGGTTTTCTACTACAAATACCTATAGGTCCTTTCATTATTTTTTCCAAATTTTTGTGTTTAAGAATATCCTTTTGTTTTCCAAAACTCTTTCCTTTTGAACAATCCCTAATCTCTTCATCATGATAAAAACCAACAAGAATTCAAAATTCAAACTAACAAAGTTCCCTAATCAGTCCCTATCCTAAATGCTTTCTTCATCCAAAATCATATACTCACCCTACCCCCTTAACATTACCCCATTTGCAGTTTGGATTCCTTGAAATCCTTGTAAAATGACAAAAATGAAATGAAAATATTTTATATCCTTTAAAACATATGTCTCCCTTACTATAGTTTATAATCTCAACTTGTACAAGAACTAGTGGTTTCATATCTACTTTTGGTTTTTCAATTTTTAATTTAGTTTGTGGTTTTATTTCCAGATATTATATCTTGGATACCTCTTCTTACGATGCTAAAATAGCCTCCACCTTTTCCTATTCCTAAATTTTTTTTTGGTTTGTTTATTCCTGACCTTATCCTCTAAGGTCCTATGGTTTCTCTAGTTATACCTCCTCTCAAGTTGCTCCATTTATGAGGTCATGTGGTTCTTTAGTCTACATTTTCTCCTCTTGAATTGTTCCAATGGGCCCTGTTTTTTTCTCTTCATCCTTGCCCAATACCTATGTACTTGTTGGACTACCGTAGATGAAATCCACAAAATTCTTTTGATAAGTTTGTAACTTGTACCTCATAATTTTTTCATTAATTTTATGTTGAGTCAGATTGTTCTCCAACTCCTTTGTAAAATATTCCTCTATAACCTCCAACCATTCCTTAGATTTTGCTTCAAAATCCTTCACCTTGTTTTTCATCTTCATTAGGGTATAGTATTATAGCATCTGTTCATAATCCTTTAGTTTTTTCTTAACATTAGCTAGATTCAAACTCTTTTTGTATTCTTGTGCCATCTCCAATTATGCTTGCAAATGGTCTAGAAGTTTTTAATACTCCTTCTTGTCCTCCATTAACTTTTTTTTTTTTTGCCTCTGTTATCTTTCTTTTAAGCTCCTTAGACTACAATAGAAATACATTCTTTAAATTTATCAATTCCAAATCTATCAAAACATTTTCCTTCTCCTTCTTTTATTTAGTTAGTGCTTTCACCTGACTATCCAAAGCCTCTTGTTGTTTCTTATGAAAAAACAATGCCTTTGTCCACTTCCTCTTTGTGGTTTCTTAAATTTTAACCTTCTACCTTAAATCTTGCAGTTTTTCAACCTGTGACTTCAATCATGTTGTGCTACCCTTGAGCTCCTCACTCTCATCTTGAAATGTTTTAATGAACATTTTGATTTTCTGCTCAACCTCTACCTTTTTCTTCTTCCAAATTTCCACATGATGCTTATATCCCTTTGGAAATTTCTCTCCTTACCCAATTGCTCCTGTAAAACTACCTTATCTGCTTTCATTACTTTTGTAGCTACCTCCTCCACATATTTTGGTGTACTTGTTTATGTCGTAGGATCTTTAGATCGTATGATAGATGATCTTAGCTCTTGCACCATTCTCCTCCCTAGTTCAAATTCAAATGGGAATCCCTTAACAAATTATGGTTTACTAGGTGGTACATGTAGTTCTGTCGGTCTAAATTCTTCAAAAGCAAGTTGTGTCACCACTTTTTTCATCTACAATTTAGTAGCATGTAGACCTTCTTGTGTTTGTTGTTGTTGCTATTGCAAATGTTGTTCCAAATGCTACAAATGTTGTGGACTTGTAATGGTCTCCATCCAATTGTCATATACATTTGCATCAAAAGATGTTCTTCACCCTTTGGAAACCTTGTGTCATGTTCCTTGTTAACTTCTTGGTTCTGCTCCTTTAGTTGTCTCTCCTATGGAGATGTCATTTATGGTACCTCTTGCCTCTATTCCCATAGCTATGTCTCCTATGGAGTTGTTGTCTATGGTATATTTGAAGCCTATTTGACTGCATGTACCATTGTTAGTACTATAGATGGTTCCACTGTACCCCTCATCATTTTTTGTGCCTTCATATCTGTGTTCTCTTGTTCCCGCTTCAATCCTAAGCCTAAGGCTTCTCCTTCCTCAACTTTGTTGTTCTTTTTAACAACACTTGGAAAATCTATTGCAGCTTTCTTTATGTTCTGTAATGTTATCTGCATCTCTTCCTTAATTCTTCTGACCTTGGTTGGTGGTTTCTATGGATTTTCCTTTTGATGCAAAAACATATATTGAAAGATCTTTACCGATAACAATGTAGACTAACAAGTATCTTTATTATCCCCTTTATTTTCTGCGACATACTTACACCACTGATCTAGCTCATTACACATAATATTGAATATAATATGTGCCCAACCTACCTCTTTCCCTTTTTCTACTCTCATCAATGTTATAGGATTCATGTTGTTAAAATACTAGACCTTTTTCCTCTGATAAGTGATGAATATAATGGTAGGATATCTAACAAAACATGGTAGACCCAAATTCTTTGTATTCCATTCATATGTAGAAAAATTTGCAAGTGCAAGTCTACAACTTTGTAAGGCTCGAATTGCTAGTGACTTGTTGACTTGTCCTTTCAAATTCTTCTACATACCCATCCGCACACATTCCAAGGACATCTATAATCAATTATTTGATAATTACATACACTTTGTCCTTATGCCCAAAGTAGATATTTGCACATTTGATAAAAAAAGTGTTTAGAAATTTTAACATTACATCGAACATCGATGCATGCCATATGCATATTGACACAACTATGTGTGGTAGTTTCAATTTTCAAGAATTAAATAAGGGATATTGGGGTGTGAAAAGGCTATTAAGGGTTTTTAACAATTTCATGTTAGAATGGAGAATGTGAGTGTGGATGGTTGCATGGGGGGATTGTTTTCAGAATTCGATTATTTTCTTGAACAAAAGCTAGGAATCATGATTTGAAAACTTCAATTACGTGATGGGATGAAAGGTTTGTAAAGGGTTGGGGTTAGAAACGAACAACAAAATTGGTAATGTTTAACAAAATGTTTGTCTTGTTTCAGTATTTAGTGGATAATCATGCAATCAAAGATGATTTGAGATTCTTGAAGCAGTTAAGGGGTGTTAATGAAGGGTCTAATAGAAATACAATAATCTTCAAGCATTATAAACATGTAAAATTAATTTGAAATAACATAATAACTAATATTAGTAGGTTGATAAGGTGGCAATTGTAACATGGATTTCACGATGTATAAAGTTTTTATTTAGGTTATGGAGCAGTTCAAAGAAAAGTTGAAAATACATGTTGAGTCCTATGTTATGCCACAATGGTAATTCATAACTACAAGAAATCTAGGATACATTGGATGGTGCGAACTAAGTAATCTATTTTATTATTAAGAAGCAGTTAATGAATTGAATCGTGCAAGCAACGATAGTGTCCAACACTAGGAATTGAAGACCATGCAAAAATCAAAATGTTTTCATTTTCATAAAAACCTTCATAGATAGTTTCAAGTTCATCGGTAGAAATGGGGTTGATTTGTAACAAAATCATCAAGGTATGATAATTCGGAGAAATTTGATAATACCAAGCTTAAGGGGGTTTGACTTCAAGATGAGGGCACACCTCTCATGGTTTGGGATCTTCGTCACAAGAATGTTGGGTTAGTGTCAAATCTAAAGATGACTTTCCGGGCGATTTTTCGTTCATTTGTGTGGTTTGACCCCTGTAAAACATAGTTCGTGTGACACCATGAATTCAAGGAAAGGAAAAAGTCTTGGATCAAGATCAACTTGATGATGAGTGTGTGGAAGATTTGGTACCTTGAGTTGCATGATTATAATTTATAGGTCAAAGAAAAGGAAAGAAAGATGCGAAGTAATGGTTATAACTCTAGAAGGAAAGTAGACTTTTTCGACTGGTCCTTGTGACTGTTTTCTAGTCGCAGGCGACATCTACAATTAAAAGTTGTGTAGTCGCCTTGGACAAGTTGCAGGTGTCCTTAATCGTAGGGGACAACGGGGTGGACGGAAACTGTTCTGCGTACAAATACCAGTTCATAACAAAATACGAGTATACGTATGTGGTGCCAGTATTCAACAATTGTTTTAGTTATTATTTTTCACCAATGCATAGAGACCACGTGGTATATTGGATATTTGATTTAAAAATTCTTCATAACATCTAATAATACTACCCGTCTGATTCAAGCACTAGGATTATGACACGTGGCTTTTAATATGGTATTTACTCTATTATTAAATAATTACAATATATATGGACCGTTCGATTTTACTCATAACGATTATGACATGTGGCAATTAGTTTTCTATTTTAGTTTTAAATAATGCATTTATTTACAAACAATGCATGATTTTTTTCGTCATCCAATTTCATGGTGCACACAATAGATCCTAAGCGTTTATGGCTTTGCCTAATATTTATAATAAACACAATATATACTTCAATTGAGTTTTGAAACCCAATGGTAGGAGCATTTATAATTTGCCTACAATCCCAAAAATTTAAGCACCCAAGGTAAAATTACATAAGAATTTGGTAGTTTAAGCTTGACATGCCAATTTGCTTGGCCTCCCACCAAAACCAGGATAGATTTTATTACTATGGCAATGGGTTACAAGTTTTTGCACTCATTAGACTAATTACACATGAACTATTCCAAGCATTTGAACAGCCCACATGGGTTCACTAGGGAAAAATTGAACATACATAACATTGAGTTCACCTTTCTGCCTGCAAGGTCCCTGGTGTAGCAACCCAATCTTAGCCCACATCTTCCAATGTAAGTAAGTATATTCAAAACTTGGCAATGCCTAGACTGCTACATTCGGCTACAACCACATCCATGCCCTCATGGGTCCTCTTGTTGCCTTTAAATGCTCCTTGACCTGCACCATTGTTACCATGATCAACAATACTCCAAACAACATTCCTGCTGCTTAACATCAAACAGACCAACCAGGGTCTAGTGCCATCATCCATTCCTGCACAAATTGCCACAAATCACATGTTTGGGCCCAACATTGAAAAAATTTCTTAGTACAAATCTATGGGAAGTAAATAGTCAGCCCACCCAATGACTGAATTTAGAGGCCAACTCTACAATAGGGCTATTCCTTCTGGGTGTCCCATCATAGCATGTGTCCCATCATAACATGTGTCACTTTGTGCAACCCCATGATGGTGTTAACTACATACAAATACAAATTATGCCACAGGATCAAGAATAGAACCCACTCTACATGACAAACCTACCATGCCAAATCACACCCATCATCAAGTACACTTCAGGCTTGGGACTACCTAGTCTGATGGTTGTTATAAAGTTCACTTGTTCCTCTGGTAATGTCCTTAGCACACCAACACCTGCGGTGTATCTCCAAAAGGCCACATGCTCATGGCATAATGTCGTACAACACTTGAGTGGATGAATGCATATGGGGTGACACAGGGTGAGTCACATACCTTTCTGAATAGACACAAGATGGTGGTGTAGAATTCTGATGCGGCTGTTTAACATCTTTATGGCACTGTGCATCTATGGAGAACAGGTTCGGTCAGGAAGCTAATAGCATATTCCTTTCAAAAAGATAAGCAAGAGATTCAGGTACAAAATCAAAATCATCATGTGGGAGAGAACTGGACATTGCAGCCAACTCTTGGCTGCTATGGAAATTTTCAGGAAACCATGAGTACATGAATGGGAGTATACTTCACAACAATTTCATGCAAGGAACCCAAGAAATATGCAGAGGAAACGGAAAGAAAATAAACAAGGAGACACAAAGCTAACTAGAAATATGAGAGACATAAGCAGCTTCAAGCGTAAGAGAAAGATAAAATTGACTTTACATGCTTACCACAAGTGAAAGAAGCAGTAGAAAAAGCAGAGCCAAACATAGAGAGTTGGAGTGGAAAGCTTCAAAACTCTTTCTAATGCATACAAAGGGTTGCCCTTAAGGGGGTGCTGGGAGTTCTTGATTATTGGATTAATGTACTACCACAATGCCAAAAAGCCAACAGACCTGTGTTATATATGCAACTTGGAGATAAGACAGAGATAGAGGAACTCCAATGACTGGAACATAATGAGATGGCAAATAGGCTTGCAAAGCAGATCCATATGTTGAATGTACGTTTGATGATAAAAAGTTTTGTTACTTGCCAGTGCACAGGTTTGTGAACCCCACCAATTGCATAAAAGAAAGACATCAAGTGAATATTGGATAATTGTATACCTGCTCAGTGATGAAGCCCATGAGCCCCACAAACACAAGTAGCTTCCCTATTTGCCACAGCACCCATCCCTTTCGAATTGTATTGGACCTGGGAGAGCTTATTAGCAAACCACAGGACAGTTTGTATGATGGAAAATGTTTCCTTCACAAACATGAGTTTCACACAAAAGAAGACCATAATATAATGCAAAACAAAATAAAAGGACACAAGCACATCTAGTTTAATGGCATTAGCAGCTGCTTAAAAGGAACCCTCATACATCCAATATGATACAAATCAAAGTCAGCAAAAATGCACCAGACGTTGGAAGCATTTAACCCAGTTCAGATCCATAAGTTTCTACAATAACCTTTAGGAGTCTGAAACCAGCAGCCAGAACCCAACATGGTAGACTTGTATGAGTAGGAGAATGCAATACACTACAGCTTGCACAGTGCCCCTTGAAACTCTGGAAGACCCATGTTTACCTTACCTGGTAACATAGAGTAGGAGCCATCATGAAGTAGGCCATGTTTCTGAAGTTGATGTTCTCAGGGTATTCAACCTTGGCTGCAGTCTTTGGTGTAGCTGGCTGCTACGTACCCACCTTTTGCTTGTCAATTTGAAGAAAAGTACAAAATCAAAAGTACCTCAGATGAATACCTGTGAATGAGAACCAATAACATTCCCTTTGACAATATTGAACGCTTATAATATGATAGAAAAAGTGTAAAGAACTCATTTTGAATCACCAATCTTTCCTGAAGCCTGTGTTTTTTTCATTTTAAACCCTTACTATTCGGGCTCCATTCAGAACAAGAATTGGTGCACATTTCTAATTCTCCTAACTATCTCACACTTACTGACAACCAGGCCTTTTCCTTTTGAAAATGCACATTAGTGCTTTCATGGAAGGTCCCCTCTACTTGACTGGGGCATCCAGCCTGGTGAATGGTTGATGTGCTGCAGTCAAGTGCCCAAGCATACCTTCATTCCAGCCTTGATAAGGGCTCACACATCAGCATTTGTGTGGGCATAAGACACAAGTTTCATTCATCCAGTTACTGCAATCAGTATTAGGATGAGGCCTGACAACACGGCTGATTGTACCCTGTAGCGTAGAGGAAGTCACAAGTAGCTGACATTGCCTCCCTGAACTAGCACCAGCACATATCTAAATTGAGCATACATTTGCCAAGCTATTGTAACTCTAATACCTATTAGCCATCAAACCAGCACCTTAATGTTGGTGTTTTCTAATTTTTGAAAAGAGCCCATATATCATTGTAGATCCATGCCACCCAAATTAACAACAGTTGTTTCCCATAGAGTATGCAAGCATGTCTGCAGAAAACTACCTGTGAGTAACATATCCAGGATAGAGGAATCCTGCAGTGGTGATGATGAGGTATAAAGTGGCTACAAACAACTGCACAGGTAAACAACCCATTATTATCTTCTACCTGGAACTGATACCAACAAAAAGAGAATCATAAAGACCAACTTCAAAGCCAGCAGCTCTAGGTTTAAGGTGACATGACAGATTAAGTGCAGCCCTTCATCACATTGTGAGCATAAAATCTCCAGAAAACAGTGCCTATTTGCAAGCAATATCACATACACAAAAATACCTTTTCAGAGATTGGTGTGTACAACTTCAACTTCTCCACCAACAATGCAGAAATTGGAAAAACTGGCAGTGTTAACCTACAGATTGCAATAGAAAACCCATTTAGTGGAAACTGGCAACAAAATGTTACTGGAAGATTCTTACTCTGTCAACTTATTTGCTTGTGTCTCTGTGTAATTCTACTCAAAAACCCTACCAATAGCCTCTTCATTAATCTCTTGAAACTTCATCTTATACCCCCTCTATTTATGCTCCTATGTCCTTCTACTTCCTTCTGAACACATCAATCAACCATTGATGAACCATCAATAACAAGAAAAAATGAATGCTTGAAACATAAGCTAACATCTGGTTTTAGACAAAGAGAAGTTCAGAAGCAAATTACCCACACATCAGTAGAGGCCAATCCTTCAATGACCTTGAGCTGAACCAGAACCCAGCTTGTATTAGCAGTCCATACTGTCCAAACAACATCCCACAAAGCGTCCTTTCAGCTCAAACAATATATCAATCTTTAAGCAGATAGTGAAAATGGAGACACATGTGGGAAATGCATTTCAGCAATGCCTCAAGAGATGTGTCGCCCGCCTCAGCCATAGCAGATACTTTCGTGAAAGATGCTTTGAAGTCTTGGAAATCTTAACTCCTGCTCTTGGTGTTAAGACACATGCATTCATGACAACTGATTGATATGATTCAAAAGAATAGAACCAGCTTGAGATTGCAACAAATAACTCACACAAGAATATCTTTATATGCAAAGATAGGTAGAAGAGAGTTGTGGAGAAACACCTTCATCAGATTCTCTATAATGAGCCGACTGTTGAGTGCAATCAGGATAACAAGGCATAGATTGAACAACCCTGCGTGACTCTACTCCAATTATTGCCATGCCCACACACCAGATTGTATAGATTCCAGAATTGGATTCAGACAGAGAATATATGGATGCAGGATACAGAACAGGAAGAAAGAAGCATATTAGGCACCCAAAGATATACTAATAGAGAACAAACAAGAAACGCCAAAAGAAGAAGAAACAAGAATTTTGCACTTGCCTGGTTGAAGATTGCATCTGAACTAAGAGGGCTTTCTCATATCTGAAAGTGAGATGGTGTGCTTGTAGGATGGGTGTGTTTCATTCGGCTATGTGCAGTAGCCTTAGGCTCTGACACTTTTTGCACTTCGTCGCTCTCAGGCGCAGTAGCTGAGAGAAGGCTACTATTCTCATCGACTGAGATCACCGTCACTAACTTTCGAGATCTTCGATGAAGTCCAGAATTGCTGCTGCTAATAATGGTGCTTTCAACTTCCTCAGGGTGCTATCTAAGTCCTCCGCCGAAATAATCTCGGAGACTTGAGTTGAATCAGCCTCACCTTCTGCAACACCCCCTCCCAGAAACAGTCCCAGATAAAATTGCCAAAGCCGGTGCTCTGTTAATATGTTTCTTTTTGTTGTTACCACCCATTGCCCTGAGCGAACTCATTGTTGCTGTATCTATTCTGCTGCTGAACCCTAACCCTAATGCCTTACTACCTCCTCCTCCGATGACTGCGTCCGTTCGCGCTTATACCACTTGAGAAACTGCCGAAGATGTAGCGTTCACATCACTGCCCTTCGCAGGTATGATGCTCGAATCCTCCAGCTGAGGCAATCCACGTTCCGGAAATGCTTCTTCTCGAACAATTGGACCCCGAAGATGTTTTTTCGACTTGATTGTTCTTCCTGTGAATCTCAATTGCTCTTCTTCTTGGACATTTGCTGCAGCAGGCCTTACATTAGCAGGAAATTTTTCTTTTCCTGTGGACGTTGATGAAGGCGATTTCTCAAGAAGAAGGCTTCAACTTCTTCTTGTTCTCTCTTCTGCAGAAGAGAATGGTGCGATAAGCAACGGCATGCTTTGAGCATGTATGCTCTCCTCTATTTGCGCACGGAGTAACCTCGATCAATTTGTAGAACTCATTTTCCTCTTCCAGTTCACACTTCTCCTCTTCGATCCTTGCAATGACCTCTTGCAGACCCTCGATTGCTTCTTGATCGTGCATCGACTTCTATTCCACCACCCGTTGGAACTGTATAGCTTCCATCAGCACTGCGGCTTTTTCTTCTTGGAGACGCGCAATCATTCCCATGGCTTTGTTTGCCGCCATCGTGGACGCATTTCTCTCTTTCTCCAATTCTAGATACATCGCAGCCAGCGCCTCCCGCTCGGTTTGCGGAAGCGATTCCTCTAGCTCCTCATACTGTTTCGTGTGCAATTGATCATCGTCTTCTTGTTCTTGTTCTTGTTTTTCTTCTTCACCAGCTTCTTCGCTTTCAGTAGCATTGGTGAGTTCTTTTATTAGTCTTTGACAAGCATCCCTTTTGTTAGTTTGTTTCCAAGAACTCTCTTTCCTCTGCAGTAGCAGATATGTAAGTAGAACCTCCTCTACCCGCGCACAACATGAGTAGAATACATTCAATACACAATTGTGGACCCCTTATGCCTAAAATATGTATAATACATTTGGAATACTCAAAGGGCTATGACTCATTTGGTGACATTTGCAACTAATGGTAGGTAGAGGGGTCTTCTTGGATGGAAATTATATTGAAAGCTATCCAAATGAAAGGATGAAAAAATCCATTAGTTGCAAACTAGTCGCAGGTTAGTCGAAGATGACTTGACTGATGTCAGCACAATGTCACAATAGTCGTAGATAACAAAAATTTAGTTACAAAGATCAAATAGTTGCAAGTAGTTGTAAATGTGATGGTCACATATTGGCCTTTTTCTTTTAGTGTAACCATGGTAAAACAAAATTTAAAATTAATGGAAAAAAGGTTCAAATAAAATCTTATGGGGTAAAAAGTAGGAGGTGAAAAAAATGCTTCTCTTACTTCCAAAGGCAACCAAACATAGAACATTCCAAAGGCCACCAAGATTGGAACCTTCCATTGGTCACCAAACAAGATGCTTCCCTATTGGTTTCCAATCATTGGATTTATCTCAAGGGCCACCAAGGTGGGGTCTTCCCTTGCCTCCTTTTTTCTCCTTATCTTTAAAATTGTGAATTTGGATCATTTATCTGTTTATTTTCAGACGTGATTTCTAATTTGAATATTTGAAAAGTCGTTCCTACAACTTTCTTGGGGAGAAAAAAAATGATTAGTCCTAATAGATGGTGAGAAAAAGAAGAATAGATGGGATGATAGTAATACCTTTGAAAGGATAGAAATGAGTAAGGGTACATTTGGAGCTTGAAATCTTTAAAAAAAATTATAAGACCTCTTAGGTTTTGTGGCAATTTAAAACAAAATTAGGTGGAGGGTTTGAGATTTGGTAGATAGGTGCACCTTGTAATTGACTTTCCAATGACCTAATGCAAGTTATATTTGAATAACGTATGTGATGGCAACAATGTTTTAAGTGATTGGAGGTCTGTTGTCAAATTGAATTTTTTGCTTTCATAATGGTTTGTGTCCCTTTCAGGTTCTATGGCACGACTTTTTATAAATTTTGGTGCAAGGTTTGAAATTTGGTATCCAAGTGTGCCTTGTAGCTAATTTGCTAATAAACTAATGCAAGTTAGATTTGAATAACATATGTGATGGCAACAATGTTTTGAATGACTAAAGGTTTATTGTCAAGTTGAGCATTTTGCTTTTGTAAAACCTTTTTGGGTTCTATGGCACAACTTTTTATTGACTTAGGTGCAAGGCTTGAAATTTGGTAAGCAAGTGCAGCTTGTAATTAATTTTCCAATGAATTAATGTAAATTAAATTTAGATTATGTATGTGATGGCAGCAATGTTTTGAGTGATTGGAGGTCTACTGTCATATTGAGCATTATGTCGACTGCTTAGAAGTTAGTTTAGGTGGGTGATAATTGAACATAAAATTTTAGGATTTGGAAAGTTTGAACTTTGAAAATCTATCACATCTAAATCATAAATAATGCATAAGAGGCAAACTATTTATTTTTAACTACAAACATAATTTTATATTTAAAAATACATTTTTCATTTTTTTTACCAATAGCATATGTACCTCCAAGTATAATCACCTCATAAAACTGGGAGTAGAGGGACGAAAAGTCATCTCACATGCCACTCCATCAGAAACAAATTAACCAACCCTACTTTAGAAATCCAGTATTTTTTTCAACAATATCCTTCTAGTTTTCCATTCACTCAACATGTTTGTCATAATTTTTTTCGTCTATGTCCACATGAATCACTCAGGGTTTGGAATTTTAGTACCTTTTTTCAAAAGTGTAGCTCTGTCTAATATTGCACATTTTCTTTTCATTACAATTTTCGATTCACACCTCACCCTCTCCATCACCTTTTGTTGTGCTTTTGCCATCTCCTACACCTCTATGGCTTGTTATATTTTGACTTGCACTTCTATGGATAACTATTCTTCCACCTCAACAATGTTTTCCTCCCTTGTGGCCTTTTGCGATGTCTTGCTTCCACAAAAATGTTGTTCCATAACTTTGTTTTCTTCCAATTCTTCAATGAACATTAGATCTACTATTGTAGCTCTTGGTCCTGTTTATTCTTTTACATGCCAATGTCTTCTACTTCTGCGCAAAAATTCAAGTACATATGTTCCAGTTGTATCTATGTCTTAAATTATTGTTTGCACAAACTATATCTTCTCATTATATACCTTCCCTTCTAGACATTTTGAAGATGATGATGAATGTGGCGGCAACCTTACAGCCAATGGTTGAATATTCAACACACCTCCTTTCTCTACTCTTCTCAACTCCTCTTCTACTTTTGTTCTTCTCAATAATTTTGCTTCCTCCTCCTACCTTCATATGTGCTCATTGCTCTATGTTTCCTTCTTTTTTATTGTTCTCTATAATTTTTTGATGCCACTATTTGTACTCATGCTTCAATGAACTCCAAAACTTAAAAAATGTGCATAACTTCCAACAATAAACACAAACTATTTTCAACAATTACCTCGTTTTTTTTCCGTCCTTCAACATCCCGCCCTTTGCATTTATTTTTTTACTTGCCTATTGTCTTTTAATTAATACATGATCTTAAAATTAATATGACCCATCACTACAAGTTTGTGTCGCTATACAACAACATGGAAGGACTTCATGTCATCATTATGAATGAACATTGTAGATTTCATCTTTCCATTATTCCACATCACTCCCTTTATTAGTTATATCGATTCCACCTTGTTCACCTTGTACTCCTTTTACTGACTGTGTCAATTCATTTGGTGACTATGACCACACATTTGTTGATTGTACCAATTTTTTATTAATTGTGTCAATAAATATGATGATTGTGCAAAAGCCCTTGATGACTAAGTGAATATTGTTATTGATTTAGTCGATATTCCTAACATATCATCTTCAGATCTCTGCATCCCAAATCCCTCACTTCTACAATTATTACTCATATATTTGTTACCCATTAATAGATCAAAAATCAATATTGTGTTGACAATAGGATTTTCCATCTTTTTTCATCTTTAGTATTCTACATTTATGGTTTTTGTATTTCATAATCTTCATTTTCCTCCATATCAAAATTTTCTGCTTGAATCCCACCTGTACTCTATTCCCAATATACATGCATTTATTGTTAGTGGAGGTAGGCCTAAGGCCTTAAAACGCAATTTGAATTTTAAGAGCGCCACGTGGCATCATTTTTAACACCTTCAAAGAAAAGATTTGTTTCATCCATAATTATATGCAAGCTCAATCGCAATCGTTACCATGTTACCGCAACGGCAGTGGGCAGCAGAAGATTTAGTCCTAGGCTTTAATTTTCTTGCTACCATAAGTTGTACAAGCCTTTGCTAAATGGATGCGTCATGACATATTGACTACTAGCTGGCTTGTTTATCCCCCCCCCCATGTAGTAGCCTAAGTAGTATTCAATTTTCTGGGCAACTTGGTCTACAACGTTAGAGAACCACAGTCTGTTAAGATCTTATAACTAATCCAACTGTTCCAAATTAGTATTGTGACTAGCAATCATTCAGTGTGTTTGTAGTTGCTGGAAACAACAGGCTATGTGAAATTTTCGAAGTCCTCACCTCTTTTTAATAGCTAATGAACTAGGTAATATTGCAGAGGAAGAGTGTAATATAACATCCGCTCTGTCTGTGTCAACTCTCTCTAGTGACCCAAGCTGACAACGTTTAGGTTAGTGCTGCAGGAGCAATGCTACTCTACTTGAGAGAGAGACTGACCTAGTCTATAAAAGACGGCGTTAGGCCTACCTCCACTCCAGGTCCCAGAAGGGACCAACTAGTTATTATTTATGAACTTTAGATTCCATGTACTTGTAAGGTTTGAGTTTATTCATAGGGTTAGTCTCAAACTTTTCAATTGTCACTTATAACACATTGTTATTTGGCAACACATACTATACTATGTACAGTCGAACCATTTCCTAGTAAACTTTCCTAGGTATGACTTATTGCCCTTTGGTAACCATAGAACATAATCGCCAAAGTTAAATTTTTTTCTAGATTCTTTTGTTGACTCCACAACATTCTATGCCATTGCTGAATTCCTACAGTTTCCGCAACCTACATTCTAGCTTCTTACAACTTCTCAAGCTCTCTAATTTTACTAATTAAAACTTTCACTAAAGTATTGTCTCTCTCATTTCCACTAGCAAGTGGTACTATGTACTCTATGGGCACCAATGGATGTAATCCATACACTAATTGATATGGTGTATAACATTTTGTTACTTCGTATGTAATTTTGTATGAAAATAACACTATAGACGGATGTTCATCCCATTCTGTTCTATTTTCATTATCTAACTTGGTCAATAGTGTCCGAAGTACTTTGTTAGTAAATTCTACCTACCCATTCCCTTGAGGATAATAGGTTGTAAAATTCACATGTTTCAATAAAAAATGTTTTGTTAAATACTTAATCATTAATGAAATGAACTCCCTAATCCATGATTATAGTCAAAGGACATCCAAATTTGGTTAATGTACATTCATATAAATTTTTTTGGGTGATTACTGTAGTATTAGTTCTCAATGTTCTCGCTTCCACCCACTTGGTAGTATAATTTGTGGCTATAAAAATATATTTGTTTCTTATATATCTTTCTACTGGCTTAATTGGCCCACAAAATCAAGTCCCCAGTTCCTCTAGAAGACTTGTCACCAACTTTGTAAAACTTTGAGTTGGCAATCTTCTTGTTCTTTGACATGCATCACAAGATTTGTAGTAATCATGCACATCTTCGCACATAGTTGGCCACCAATATCTAGTATCCAATATCTTTCTCTACATTATTTTAGTTGCAAAATGCCTTTTTGAGGGACCTTCATGCGATTATTTCATCACCATCTATGTTTTTGTTGTTGTTAAACATCTTCACATTTTGTTCTCTTGGCCCATTCTATACAATCCACCCTTCTTCAATGTGAAAGGATTTGTACTCTTGACCAGTCTCTATTTTTTATGTACTGATAACATGCCCTCAATTTGTCTTATTTTCAAAAATTCTTTCACATCCTTCAACCATTTAAGCTTTTCGTACAACAAACTTGCATCTGTGGTTTAATCAGGCACACATGTGGGTTCTATAATATCTAGTAACCTTGATAATGCATTTGCAACTACATGAGTTCTACCTAGTTTGAAGTGACATTCTAGGAACAATAATAACCATCTAGCTATTCTCCCTGAAACTTGTGGTTTGTTGGCCAAATAGACCAATGCCATATGATCTACATAAAAAACAAACTTATTGCCCAACAAATAGTGTCTGAACTTTTGCAAAAGAAAAACCATTACTAAAACCTTTCTTTCTGTTGTGCAATAATTTTTTTTGTTTTATTTAGAAGCCTAAAAGCATACACTACTGGTTGATCATTCTTCTTTTTAACATTTTGAGACAACATGGCCCACACAACTAAAAAGGATGAATATATATGAACATGAAACTCCACCTTCCAGTTTGGTGATATCAATATCAATGTTTCAGTATACTTCTATTTGAATAATCCCCAAGCCTTCTAACATTTCTTTGTCCAAAGAAGAGTCTTTGTCTTTCTAGTCAATTTAACTATAGGTGCCATAATAGTAGTAATTTTTTTGATAAAACATTTGTAAAATTATGCCATCCCATTGAATACTTGAATTTGTTGTGGACTCTTAGGGGTGGCATGTTTACTATTGCTTGTATCTTCTTTGGATTTGGTAGTTTCCCTTCTTTGGAAACAATAAAACCCAAGATCATCCTTGAAAATACCATAAATGCACATTTGTCTAGATTTAGACTAATGCCATATTCTCTATATTTTTGAAAACATAATTTGAGCTTCTGTAGATAATTATCCATCTCACTACACACTATAAAATCATCTATAAATATTTTCATAAAATTGTCCAAATATTTGAATGTTTTGGTAATAAATTTTTAATATGTTGGAGGTTTTGTTTCATTCTAAATGGCATCACCTTCCATATAAAAGCCCCTTAGTCTGTAACAAATGCAGTCTTATATATGTCCTCTTGAACTATAGAGATTTGATGATATTTTAAATCCATTTAAGAAAGAATATGTTTCATACCCTGCTATTATGTTCAACATTGCATTTATGAAAGGTAATGGGTATGCATCTTTCTTTGCGATTACATTTAATTTTCTAAAATCTACACAAATTTTTAGTTTGCCATTTTTCTTGGGTACTATTACCATGGGTGACAACCATGTAACCTCCTCTATAAATTTAATAAATCCAACTAGTAACAATTTGTCTATATTTTATTTGACTACTATAACATAATTTGTATTTGACTTGATGTGTTAATCGTATAGTAGTATCCAACTCAATTTTGTGTTATGCTAACTCTAGTGGAATCCCTTTTAAATTTTTTGTATGTCCATGCAAAATTATTTTTGAATTCCTTCAACAATTGTTCTAATCCCAACACCTTGCATGTTTCAAATTGAACATTAATTTTCACCATCTATGGTTTTGCATCACTTCCTAGAATGAACTTCATCAATTGTTGATCTATAATTAATGTCCATCAAGCTATTTGCAATTCTTGTGTTTTGATGTTTGTTGGAGTTTCATCCATTGCCACACTCCTTGGTTGATGTCTATAATTAGTCTTCGGATACACCTTATTTTCCAAAGCTATTGTTTACTCATATCTATTGCCAGGTATGTTCTTCTCTATGCTTTATACTCCATATCCTTGTTCCAAAATACTAGTCTTCACATCTATATCCACGATCTCCACATCTATGGTTTTCATAGATTGAATTATCTAAGGTAAACTGATTGTTCCTATTGAAAACAATTCTAGCTTAGTAGCAAAGATGACATCTTCTTCATATGTGATGCCATTCTAATAATCGTAGCATAGTAACACTTTTAGTCTTCTTACTTCACCTCCCAAATGTTTGGTGACATAATTGTTCTAATTATCCCATTCCTTTGTATGGTAACAATGTTACTTCCCCAATCATGTGCCACTTTGATATCCCTCAACGATGGTCTCCCCAACAACATGGAATAACTAGAATCTACGACATTATTTTGAAGTATAGTAAACATAGTTATGTAACGAATGCCATGAACATATATCTTCAAATCTTTTATCAACCCCATAGGTTTTGTGGTTGTTTGATATACCATCCTCATATTATATGGTGTAGGTTTAGGCTTTAGAAGCCCCAACCTTAATCTCAACTATTTTGTGATAATATTTGCTCCAAAATCTCCATCCAACAACACATCCTCTATTTTATTCTTCCCAATCTGTATTTGGATAAATGCCATGTGATTATCTATTGTTACAATAGTTGTCCCTACATCTAATATTGAAAAACCAACTTATTTATCTATGGTTGCTCTAGTTACATTCTTAATTTTCTCTAGTTTTAGCTTTTGCCAAAGAGATATCTTTAGATTAGGAACTATTTTAAGCAATTGTCCTAAGTTCAAAGTATAACTTGTATTTAACATATGCTTACTAATGTCTAGAAAATCTCTTCTACTATGATTTATTTATCTTATGGATTCATTACTTCCTAAGATTTCTATGTTTCCACAAGAGTAATATTTGGTATATTTGGCCATGTTGTGTTCCATCCTTCCATGGATGTGGTCTATGTTTTTTGAATCTATTAAATTGTTTCTAGCATTGATTTCTTCAACCATTATTCTTTCTCCCAATCAACAACAGTCTTTGCTTTTCTTGGCTTTCCATCCTTGAACACCTATTATTTAGTTATTTTACTTCTTGTGATAACATTAACATCCACCACATTCACATCTACAATGACTGTTTATGTCTTAGTAACAAGTTGAACCTTTATTACTACCACAAATTTCCCATGAAACATATTTTGCATCTCAGCAAACTTTGGACAATCTTTCATTTTATGTCCATTCAAACCATAGATGTGGCATGCATATGAAGATGTCTTTTGTGGTTTTTGAATTGGTTGTGCAGCATTTGTGGTTGCCACCATGTTCTATTGTTTCTTCTTTCTACATATCTCCACATTGTGATTCGTCATCCCACAATTTGTGTAATGTTTGTTAGTCTTCCTTATATTATTCTATGTTTTCGTTGGTGCTACCTGTTTAGTACTTTGTGATACTCAAAGTGCACTCCTTGCTTTTATAGTAGTCATGCCTTCTTCGCACAACATTGTTGCCTTTTTATGCTATTGTAGTGTTGATTACTTCATCCTTGAAGTCACAATTTTGAGGTATGATTGCAAATCTGCTATAAATATAGTAATCATAAAATTATTTGTGGTTAATACTTATAAACCATGGACCAACTTTTGAATGTGCTCATAGTAAACCTCCACCCTGTCAATTTCCTCTTGCTTCATATTTTCCAATTCCATGTATATTTGCTCGTCATTTCGAATCTTCCAATGACGTTTGCAATATTGTTATGTGAGCTCCCAAAAAATATAATTAGGAAATTATGACATGTAATTATGGCACTAGTCTAATGCCATATCTTTTAGTGTACAACTAAACACATTGATGATATATTCTCTATAAGGTTTGGCATTAACCTTTATTGTAGAATTGAACACCTTAACATGAACATTTGGGTCAACATCTTTTTTTAAATCAAGATACTTAAGAGCTATGATGTTTGGTTTAACATAATGGCCATCTTTTTTATCAAGAGTTTGTGTAGGCACAACAAATGGTTCTTGATATCCCCCTTTTGGATTCATTACATTTACACTTTTATACCTTCTAACAACCATTAAGTTTATCAATGGTTGATTTATAATCTTATTCATATGAGTAGTCATTATCAAATTAATAAACACCATTTTGAGGTGTCCCAACAACTTTAGTAGTAATTGTTGGTAATATCGTATTCCCATTTAGTTTCCTTCCTATCGAGACTCCACCCAATCCACTACCCAATTTTGTTTTAGATCAATTAGTACTCCCATTTTGACAACATCTATGGTGGGCGCAACAACCGTCTCCACTACTATGGTTGTTACACCCACATCAAGTGATCAGGTAACTACAATTCTAGTAGGTTGTCTTTGGGTTTCAACAATTGTTATTTTTGACACAATTGGTGAAGTTGTGTTGATTCGAAGACGATGATGTTCCATTCTATGGTTACCCAATGATATCCTTTGTGGTGTAGAATGTGGATGTAAATACACCTTTGGTTATCTGTTCCTAGTTTAAATAGATGCAAATTTGTCAACTTTGTGGTCCCAATTAGCTTCCCAACTCAATGCCTCTCAATATGTTCTAGACTATAGGGATTCTTGGTTCTTGTTCATGTGGTTGATCCATTAATGTTCTTGCCACATTCTATAACTCCACATGTCTAACAATACTTGCTTTGATGTGAAAGGGCATAAAAGGACAATCCATGATTACAGGTCCTTCTTCACATAATGCACAAACCTTTGAAAATAGTTTGACCATCTCCGAATCCACAAATTCATTATCCTATCTTTTGGTTGTGTAACTTGTTTGATCCAACTCTAAATTCCCTTGATGTGAGTATGTATGTGGTACTTCATCCAACACATTCACCTATGCCTTTGCATACTCAAATGATCATAGGTAATTTTCTTCAATCTTTTCAACCACATCAATATTGGTGTTTTCTTCCACCTCCTAGTCTTCTATTGGTTCATGGTAATTTGGAAATGTAAACTAAAACACAAACTTGGGTTATATACTTCATGTAACATCCCTTTTTTAACTATTCACCAACTTTAGATTTGAGATTTCTTGCGATTGATTGATTACTACAGAAGTCCTTGCTCCATCTTTATATCTTCCATTCTGAACCATAGATTGCAAGTATAGTGCACCCACCCATTTAGGTGAGTAATCGACTACATTTCTTTATGTGGAGATTGTTGTCTATAACTATGGCCTTCTATGAAGACCCCTAGTCCATACTTCACACCGTACCACCTCTTGTGGTAGAAATGACTTGTGCCCCATAGGCCTTTCTTCTATTCTTCAACCTTGTTTGTCCAACATCAAGTTATGATATGGGATTTTTGTAAGCCCTGCATATTCCTCTCCATTTTCAAAATTGTCTTCTGTTTGTTTTTCAATACCTTGCCAATTTGCCTCCAAGTCCAATTGACGCTATAAACTTCAAGTCACCATCTGATCCATCTTGTTTCACAATTCTTCATCTTCAAAGTCTGTAGATCATTTTGTAGTCCTCATGACGTTAATTGTTTATACCTTGGATACTTTCTAACATACCCCTTTAAATTCTGAATTAAAAAAACAACACTATTCATTTGAACACTCTCATCTACAATATCCAACAAAATTTGTAGAAAACCTTCCCATTACTAAAAGAAAAAACAAAAAAAAATCCCGACAAGATGGTCACCAAATGGTAAAAGTGAAATCTAATTCCTATAGAATATTTCACACTACTATAATAACAAATTTGCATTTCACATGCATACATCACTAATCTTGCCTTAATTCTCAACATTCTTAATAGTGCCATTCATTAAAACATTAGATTCATGGTTATTTCATATAACCAGAATTTGCACTTCATAATACATTGTAAAAAACTCTAGAAACAAGATTACATTTTATTTCATCATATTTTCATATTAAAAAAAATTCACACAACAATATGAACATAAAATTCATTGTTGAGGTTTGTTCTTCTCTTATTACTATAAACATGAATCAAAATTACAACAAAATCTTAAGTTTTGTTGAAAAAAAATTCCAAAACAACAATTAAAATCTATGGTATTTCAAAACAAAGTCTGTGGTTTTTTATTGCACGTACTTACAATTTCTCTCATTCTATTATCCAATATTCAGGGTCTATGAATCTCATTTTGTTTTCTAGAGCTCTCTCCTTTTGAACAATCTTTAGTCTCTTCATCATGATCAAAACCAATAAGAATTCAAAATTCAAACTAATAAAGTTCCCTGATCAATCCCTATCCTAAATGCCTTGTTCATCCAAAATCATGTACTCATCCTAGCCCCTAACAAGACCTACCTATAATTACTTACTAATATTTAATTATTTAATTCCAGAAGTAACATTCACTTTTATTTCATTCTTTCTACTAATTAATCATTATCATAATCCATCAACAATATGTAATTATTTTATGAATTTAATTAACTAGTTATTATTCTAAAATAACATTTAATCAACTAATTATTACTTATAACTTTTTTTTTGAAACTTAAAATTTTAAATTTTCAGCAGCTAAATAAATAAATAAATAATTGATCGACTATTTCATATAAATAATTATTCAATAATAATAAATATTGAATATTTGATACCAAAAATTTATGAACTTATGAACTTATTTAGTCATTAAATATCATTTAAAAAGAAAATTAGTTTGAATAAATCATAATTATGATTAGATAATTTATCTCATGAATATTTAATAGTTCAATAACTATTAATTAGTTTGATATTTATTAACCATAACTTTTGATTAATAAAATATAATTAACAGATAATCCATTAAATATTAATTAGACTATTAATTGAAGTATTAATTAACTTATAATAAATTCTAAACCAATTAGTAAATATTAGTTATTAATTGTGAACTTATGAATTAAATAGGAAACCAATTTAATTAACCATTAATAATCATTAGATAATTGAATTTGTGGAATTTTAACTAATATTTTTATAAACTACACAACTGTTAATTAACTAATACTTATTATCTATTTACCATAATTCTTGATTAGTAAATAAGAACTATTAGATAATTAGATGAATATTAAATAAATTACTAATTGAAGTATTAATTAACTTTTAAAAAATTTATACTTCTTAATGAAAATTAAATTTTAATTATGAACTTATGAACTAAATACAAAAACAATTTAATTAATCATTAATAATAACTAGAAAATTGAATTTGTGAGATTTGAATGAATATTTTATAAGGTACAAAACTATTAATTAACTAAGACTTACCACATATTTACTATTATTCTTGATTAATAAATACAAATTATGAGATACTTAATTGAATAATACTTGAATTATTATTTAACTTTAATAAAATCCAAACTGATTAATAAAATTAATTATTAATTCTGAACTTTTGAACTCAATAGGAAATTAATTTAATTAATCATTATTAGAAACAAGATAATTGAATTTGTGAAATTTTAATTACTCTTTTTATAAACTACATAGCTATCACTTAATTAATAACTAACTTATCCATTTATCATTTATAGTTTGTAACTTGATTAATAGCTTCAAATGAAAAATTTGTCCAATAAATCAGTGAATATTGAATATTAGATACTAAAACATTTATTGGTTAAACATATAGATGAAATTATAATTAACATTTTGAAATTATTTATTGATTATTCATTTACAAATTATAAAATAAATAATAAATGACTAGAACCCCATGCTAGGGGAAAAGGTTTTGATTGGAAAAAAATGATATTAATTAAAAAATGTATATATATAGAAGGGCCATGTCATGGTTTTTGCATGTAAGTATCTTAATTCAAAACATAAGCATATACCACAACTATGCATTTTACCAATGAACCTCTTTGATTGGCCCATCATTATATTAAGTTATCAAAGTTTCTAGTCAAGACTCTTGAAATACAATTTAAATTTTCTATCCCATTGGGTCATAGATATAAACTTTTGATGTGCAACTTTGAGCAAAAGATATGGTTTTGAACATGGTGCTACAAAGAACACTCTTCTTCAACTTTAAAACAATCTCATATATTCTTTTTAATTTATTCATCATGTCCTTTTGATCTATTGTTACTTTTCATAAGTATGTTGTTGATAAATGTACTTTTATAATCTTGAAACATCACCTATTTCTGTCCATAAGGGGCAAGCTACTTGTGGTATTTTAGACTCAAGTGAATGCATAATTATTGCTTAAAGTCATGGCCCAATAGATTCAAATTTTTGACTACATCCATGGTAGTTGTTTAGGACATTATGTGATTGTATAATTAGATAACATATGATGGGAAAGTGTAGATCGAATTACCTATAGGCATCTAGATAGCAAGGTGTACAAAAAACTACCTATGTTAATTTAGGGTAATTGTATATAATGTAGGTTAACTTAGGTAGCTAGGATATTCATAAATTTGAGTACTAACCTAGGTATCATAAAGTATTTATGTGAAAGTTACATAAAAAAGATTTCTTTTCTAATATGGGGATCATTCATCAAAGTTCATAAGTTGTGCACAAATATATATTTAGTTATTTGCAAATCCAAATTGTATGAACTATTTTCCCATAATGCAAGATGCAAACATGTGCATCAAGCTATGTGCTTTGGAGCTTGTACATGTGTGTCTTCTACAAGGTGAACATTTCCTAGTTGGAAATATTTTAGAACACTATGGGAAAGGGGTTTTTTTAAGCCTTTGATTGTTCATGAAATTGTTGGTTCTATATTTTCCCAATGATAAAACAAATCTTTCATGTATTCTAAACTTCACTTTTATCATGTAGTGTTTTCCTTTTAATTCTTTTACACATTTTGACCTCCTCTTGTGGTGGGGTGGAAATATACCAAAATTTTAGGTCAAGATTCCTTTAATTATAGAGATATCACAAAGGACCTAAGCTTCCTTGAGGTCCAAAGAATTTTCAGTAGTGATTAGGCTTGTTACAATCTCTAAGTTTTTTTAAAAATAAACTTTGGTCATATAATTTCAGTTGATGAAGACTTTCTATGCCTTAGGATGTGGTGTTTTATGGGGCCAACCAAAAATGATATGAATCTCACCCATTACAAGCTTGTTGTAGCTTAAATGAGGATTGTATTGATTTTTTGGTTTAGTGCTATGTCGAGTGCTAGCCCAATATCACGAATGTTTTGTGTTGGTTCCAAGAATTTAGTATCAAATTTTGTGTAGTTGGTTGTGTGGAATTTGGAGCAAATTATTATGTTTTTATTTGCACCCATAGTTGTGAATTCATGAAGTTGAATGGGAAGTCATGGCAACTCACCATTGTTATTCACAAGGAAGGTGATGGTTAGATACTATATGAGTAGCACTCATAAGGTTAAAACCACACTTGTTATTGTCATGTTTGGTTTGATTTGGCCATAACTAACATTACATGTACCTTGAATGCCTAAATGCGTTGTTGTGAAATTTTTTCTACAACTCATAATATGCATAATATTGTTTTGTAGATTGCAAGGCTCTTTTATTCATCCAATTTTGAGGATATGTATGTGTAAGTTTGATGTTGGGAGGTGTTTCTTGGAGGTAGGTACTTAATGTTCTTGGGGATGAAGGTTTGAAAATGTTGGGCAAGACATGTAAAGAGCTCATGTGCTTGCAAGTAGAGGACGATGATATAGGCTATATATCACACAATGATGTGGTTGTTATTTCACAAGGTTATGCAAAGCTACAATATCTAGCCTTATATGTTGCGATATCACCAATGCTATACTTAATTTGGCGGGACAAGGCTATTTGCACCTCATAGATTACCATATTATGCTTGGAGAAAGGGTTTATTTTTTGTAGGTTTGCCCATGGATGTGAAGTTATTACTAAAGGGCTATGTAAACCTAATTCAATTTTGCCTCTACCTGCGACAAGGAGCACTAACAAACCAAGCACTGGTTCATATTGGCAAGTATGGGCATAATCTCAAATGGCTGCTCTTAGGTACCATAGGGGAAAGTGATGTGGGTCTTGCCAATCTTGCATATGGATGCCAATAATTGGAACACCTGGAAGTACGAGATTATCCATTTGGGGATGTAGGCTTTGTTAATATAATGGTGGCAATAAATTCATTGAAATATTTGTGGGTTAATGAAACATGGGCGTAACTTTTGGCCCTGTTTTGCCCATGTTTACACATTGAAGTGTACCTTGGTGCCTTAAGACAACCTAGGCAGCTCTTGGCATACTATGCATTAATAATTCCCTTGAAACAAAAATGCTTATTTCAAACCCACATAATCATCAACAAGACATACTTTTGTGTCTTTTATAACTTGCCACTTTCTAGCTGAATCTAGGTAAGGATCTATACTACATGACAAATGCATATTCCCAATTCGAGATTGTGTCCTAGAGTTGGTTGCATTGTGTAGAGTTGAAGGTCAATGCTGAACATTCTTCATATGGTACATTAAATTGAGGAAAACAAGAAAGTAAAATAGAATATATGTCATAATGTTGAGACTTACATTGTTGGCACAATTTTGCCAATATATTATATTTACATGCTTATTCAAGCTTTTGTGCAGTTGCATGTAAATCAAATTGATGATTGGAACATGTGTATGCATTGAACTTTGTTGGCAACAGATTGGAAAGTGGAATAGTTGTTGGTAATCAACCCATCTTTGGGTAATATGTTGCTAAAGGTTTTTTTACCTCGTTTTGAATTTGGTAGGGAAAATGGGCTTTTGCTAGGAAGACTGTGGATATTGTATTTTTCTAGGCTAAAGCCACACAACCAAGCTAGGAAAAAAACAAGAGAATTTTGAAGAAAAAGAAAGGGGAACAAACATCACAGAATGGTGGTTGCTACCTTTGTGTGTTAAGGTTTCACTACATTAGTAGAACTTCCCTTGCAAGGATAAAATCCATCCTGTAGGGGGGGAATAATGCAAAGACTCTACATCTGTTCAAGATTAATATTGGGTATGCCTTCAATTTGTCGACATTCTACAAGCTGCAATAACACATGGGCTGCAAGCACATGTTGCCATTTGAAAACATATAGGTGTAACAAAAGCTCCAAGTACATAGCCTATTTTCCAAAGATTGGTTACCACATGTGATTAATGTTATATGTTTTAAATGGCATTATTGACAAGAATAGTCCATTTCCCATGTGGCTTGTCTTTCCCACCACAACCCACCTTGGAAGTTAATTTATCCACACCCCAACTTGGTATCTTGAAGCTTGCAAAGTTGCATGTAAAGGTCACAATTCAATTGGTATTATGATGAAAAGATTAAACAAAAGTGAATATAAATTTTTGGAAAGTGCTAACAATTATGAAACAACCCAAGTGTAGCATTCACTTCTTTACATCTTTACCAAGCTTCAAGTGCAGATTGTCATTCGACTTCTTCAACACCATCATTGAATGCATCTTCAAATGGGTCAGAACCTTGGCCTTATGTAGTGGCAGCTCTACCATTGCTTCATAAAACTTGTGAGAAAATTTTGACCACATCAAACTAAAGGCCTAGAGACTTGTTACCCCATTCACACACACTTGGGATTTTGGTTATTCCAAGGTGATTATGGTACTGGAAGGATTTTTCATTCAATTTCTTCAGTATTTTCAAGCAAATAAAACTTCTTTATGAACCATTTGTGCAAATGACAAGTTACCCTTCTTGGTAGTCATCTACATGTAGCACAAATTTCTCAATTGTTGGAATGCACACAAAATAATTTTATCCTTTTAGTGAAATCCTTAATCATGTTCAAGCCCATGCCAACATTGGTGATTAGGTGGTGCCACCCAAATTATAATTGGCCCATTTGGATTTTATACAAAAGCTTTGGATATTTTAACACAAATATGAGTAGAAATACTCACATTCATAAGCTTGTTGTAGCTTGAATGTGGATGCTATTGAGTTTTTGATTAACTATTGTTTCTCAAGAATCTCCTTGTTGCATCTTTGGAAATGCATGCAACAAAAATTTTGGATGCAAATTTTGTATGTTGGTTTGCCCAAATCTTGGAGGAATTATTTTTACACTTACCTACACTTATGTTTGGGAGTTGATTATGTGAATGGTAGTTATGGCAACTTGGTGTTGCTCTTCAAGATGAAATAGTGCGTCTTTTAACATGTAATTAAGTCCAAATGTGTCTTTTCAAAAATTAGGGCGCTTGTATACGAAATTTGAAATCATAGACTCTAGATAAATCCATAGAAATTTAATTAATTCATATTTCATAGTTTTCATTATAATCAATTGTTTATTAATATTAATTGATTAATTAAAATAAAATATAAATATAAATTATGAATTAATAAAAAAACAATTTTATTTAATTAATTAATATTCCATATTTGACATTATTTAATTAATTTTCTCATAAAATTTATATTTTTTTGAATAATGAATATTGGTTTGACATTAAAATTATTTCATATTAATATGATGTCACCATTATAATTCAATTAAAAATTAAATTAAATATGGTACATTTGTAAAAAAGCCATAATATAAAATCAAGATGAATTTTTTAATTTAACATGTTCATAATATGAAGTAATATGTGTTCAATATGAATTGAATATAGGTTAAATATATTTAATTATGTTAAATAAATTCTAATATATGCTTCATGTATTTTGACTACATGTTAAATATACTCTAGTAGTCCAAATTTTTTTTAATGTATAGGCACACCACAAAAAGTAACCAAGTTACAACACTAGAAGAAAACTATGTATTTTCGACTAGGGTTTGTAACTAAATTTTAGTCGCAAGAGACATTTTGTAACTAAAATCCCTGTAGTCGCCTAAGATAAGTCGCATGTGATAAATTAATCGCAAATGACAAAAGGTTTTATATGAAAAAAAGTCAACAAATACATTCACCCTTTGACTACATTGTATACGTATTGTCACATGTGACTAAGATGCAACTATTTTGGTAACAATTAAAGGCAAATGATGGGTTGCCATGTGTTTTAATATTTGATTATTTAAAATATTATTAATATTATTTTGAAATAATCTAGGACGCTCAATTCTAATACTTGGATGATTTTATATTATGACGTGGCCCAATGTGAGTATGCCACGTTTCATTAAGAAGAAAAATATTAATATATTAATATTAAGTTGATAGGTACTTAGGTAGGTACACAAATATGTGCCTACAAACCTAGGTTACATACCAACCTACCTATTTAGGTTAAAAAAATAAATAGGTAGGTTCTACTTTCCTAGGTTAAATTACCTACTCATATAGGTAGGTACTTAGGTAGGTAGGTACATAAGTCAACCTAGGTGGGTAGGTTAAACTAAGTATTTATCTAGTTAGGTAAATAAGTAAGTTGGGAAGGTATGCACTTTAAAAATTTGCATAATTTGTTTATTTTTTTGGGTTGACCTTTTTCATTAGTTCATCCCATGTGCACAAATTTCTTAATGTGAAATTGGATGACCACACCCCCTTGTTTATATATCGTTCAAAATAGGATTGAAAAATAAACAATATGGGATAAGTTTTGAAGTTCCAACTTCTTCACAAACTAAGTTGTAATTCCAAAACTTTCTTCATGCCGTACTTTTTTAATTTTTAGATTTCTAAACAATTCAAGTGCTAGATAATTAGATAATCATTTAACTAATAATGATTAAATTTACATGAATGTAAATTATATATTACACACTACACATATTTAGTATGATTTACTTAAATAAGCAATAAGTTCTTAATATTTAACAAATTAACTATCTAGGAACTCACAAATTATTAATACATAACTCACAAATAATTAAATATTTAAGATATATCAAAATATTTTATTACTTTTTAGAATCTGTTTGAATTATATATAACACAATTAATGTAAAATTAATTTAATAATTATATAAAAATAACTATTTTAAATATTTATGTTAAAATTATAATTAATGGATAACAATTACTATTAGAAAGTAAATTCTTACACAAATTTTTAAAAACATTTATTCAATCAATTACATTACTTATTGTATAATTACATTTAGTTTGTAAACAAAATTATAGGTCAAGTAATTTTTTATTTTGCTAGTGATTAATTATAAATAAAATTATTTGCTAAACATAATGTTAATTTTCATAATTACTTCAAAATTAATGTAAAATATTTATCATAGATGATTAATCACAAAATTTAAAAATTATATATATAATTCGTGAAATTGAAATCAGTAAAATAATTATCTTAACTACACTATAGGTTTTCCAAATTTTTAATTCGAATTTGAAGTTGTAAATTACAGAATGTGAATAATTATGTTCAATTAGAAAATAATTATGAACATACTAATTGATTCTTATATGAAGTAATTGCAATGATATTAAAGTAATGTTACATTAAATTAATTAATTTCTTTTAATATAAAAATATAAAATTAAAAAATATACAAATCTATGTTACAAAAATTATTATTATGTTTAACTAAGGTTTAATAAGAATAATCTTTTATAATTATTTATAAAATTGATATACTATGGATAACACTACTAAAAAAAATTGTTAAAGCTCAATCAATAATTTCTAAAATTATAATATAAATTTAAGATTCCAAAATAATAATTCAAAATTCAAATATCAAATTCTAGATCAAATAAGTTTTTTGAAGTTAAATAATAATTTCAAATTAAAATAATGATATTCAAAATTAAAATGTCCATTTTAAGACTCAATTAATAATTTTCTGAATTGAAATATTAATTTCAATAATCCAAAATAATAATTTGGAATTTTATTTTCAATTTTCAAGTCAAATAATTTTTTAAAATTTAAATTTAGAACTTCAAAATTCAAATATCAAATTTCAAGTTCAAATAAAAATATTTAGAATCAAAATGTCAATTTTTAGAATCAATATTGTTTTTTGAATTGAAATATTGATTTTTAGATTTGAAAATAATAATGTAGAAATCAAATATTAATTTTTAGATCAAATAAGTTTTTTGAATTTAAATAAAAATTAAAATTGAACTGTCAATTTTCCAAGTCAAATAAAAATATTCAAAATTGAAATATCCATTTTTAGAATCAATTAATAATTTTCAGACTGGAAGTATTAAATCTAAGAATCCAAAATAATAATTTGGAATTAAAATTTCAGGTATAAATCAAATGATTTATTTTAAAATTTAAATGAAAACATTTCAGAGTTGAAATATGAAATTTAATATCTATATTAATATATCCAAATTAAAATGTCCATTTTTATAATCAATTATAATTTTCTGACTTTAAATAATAATTTTTGGATTCAAAAATATTAATGTAGAATTCAAATATCAAATTTTAGATCAAATAAACCTTTTTAAATTTAAATCGAAAAAATGATGTTTAGATCCAAAATCTAAAATTCAAATAATGTTTTAAACAATTGAAATAACAATTTTCAGATTTGAATAAAAAATTCAAAGGCCAAATATTAATTTTGAGATTCATTGTATGAATAGTATACATACGTATGCATATTGTATATAATTTTAGTACATACATTAAAATACAGCCCTATGTCATTGTAGAATACTTTTAGGATGTAATCAATTTGATAACTATTGCAATTAATGGGACATATCAACCTATTAATGGATGAAAATAAATGTAAAATCAATCCAATCAATAGGATGAAAATTTTAATAGTTGCATCATAATTGTGAGAATGACTAAAATAGTTGAAATTTGATCTTGTAGTTGCAATATTTCCAAATCTAGTCGCAAATGATTACAAGCCACATGTAGTTGTAAATGGACTGATTACATTTTGGCTGATTTCTACTAGTGCAACCAAATTTGTGATTATATGAACACAAAAGGCTTATTCATGGATGAAATATCAAAGAAGTTATTCAATATGAAAGGATGTACAATTTAGAAATTGCAACACAATCACAAAAATAGTAAAGAAATCTAAAAGATGGTTACTACTTGTAAAAATTATAAAACATAGTTGCAAATGACGGATAGTTTCATGTAATCGCAAATTGTAAGGTTACATAATACAAATTATTTTGTAGTGCATGAGTGTCTTCCACACCAACTCAATGGTGTTTGGGATGCAATTGAACCTTTTAACCCACACCTTACACACCACACCATAACCACCTTGATTGTCTCCACTTGACAATGAGAGCACATTTGTTGTGCTTGGAATCCATAGGATGGCAAAACTTTCAATTTGAATACGAAGGTTTCAAACACCTTCTTCCATCCATGGGGCGGGTCTCACCTTCTTTTTTGAGAAAATTTTCATGAATTTGGCCCACCATGAAATTTTGTTTCACAAGTCCACCTATGTAATTATGTGCATGTGTAATTTTTACTTTCTTTTAATTGAAAAATCTTGCAAAAATTTCAAGTTTATTGAATGAAGATAATGTAAACTTTAAGAAACTAAAATATAAACCCTGGTTGCAAATTATTATTGTTTTCCCTTTTTAGATTGTTTTGGGTTATTTATTGTTATAAATTGATTGTAAAATTCAAAATTTTGAGCTTTATTCTTCTTGTTTTGTTTTTATTGGTTAATGAGAGGTTGATTGTTGTTTTGAAAAGGTCAAAGAACTTCTTATTAATATGTTTAATGAAATAATTTGAAATGCTATGTTTATTAGCAATAAAAGTTTCAATTTTTCTTTTTTGTAGTGAGGATTGGGGAATTATTTTTCAGAAAATTCAAATATACCTTGCTTATGTGGTTGTTTATGTTTAGGGTATTTTCTATTTGATTTGTAAGAGTTTTAACAACATAAAAGCATTGAGAAATGGTAAATTTTCATTTATGATTGCAAAATTTATGTGAATATGTTTTATTTATATTTCTAATTCTTTTAACTATTAATATTTTTAATTAAATGTTAAATTTGAATTTTTGTTTAGGCATTAAAACTCAACAACAATGATTAATAAAACTTTTAACAAAAATTTCAATGCAATATAATGGTGATTGATAATTAACTAAATAACATTGCAGGTTTTTCTATGGTCTAGAGAAAAGAGACATTGAAATGTGATTTATTACTATTGTTGTTGTTGTCGTCGTCGTTTGGTGAAGAAATGTACCTTGTTCATGTCTTTTTGGCATTGATTTATTTAATTTTTAATGCATGACAACAAACTGTGATTGATGTATCCCACTATTTTGACAACCTTCAATTGTCCAAATGATTAGCTTTATTTTGTAATCTCTTTATTTTTAGTGATTTTTTGTGCCAAGTTTTGCCAATTGTTTAGTGGTTTGGCTACATGTTTTGCAATAGTGTCGACATGAATATTATGCAATACTATGTAAAAAATTCTACAATTGTATTTGCCTAATTTGTTATAAATGAATGTATATGTAGATGAAGAGAAAATTGTTGACCCCCCACTTTAAAGTTACAAAATCAAGACTAAGGTTGAAGTCAATTCAAAATAATCTAGCTTCAATGGTTTTGATTCAATATTTTGGTCCCATTCTCTTTGAATATATGACACCAATTCTAGCAAATGAAAGAGGCATGCTTGGTTGTGTATTTAAGATAGAATTTACAAAAATTAGCTTGTCATTAAGATTTTTACATCTTGGATCTTTGTTAGCCAATTTCAAGTGCCAAATAGGCTTACTTGGTTGTATTTAAGGACTAAATTTACAAGTGTTGGCTTCTCCTTAGGAATTCTACAACTTGGACCATTGTCAACCTATCTGAAGGTGCAGTTTTGGTGCAAAGAAGAGCAATTTTAAGTACATGGAACATCTGTGCCTTTTGTAGATTTGTGGATGTGTCAAGGAGTCTAGGATCCAACACATTATCATCGAAAGTAAGACCATTTTGCCCAATTGTTGACAATACCCAAGGTATTATGTGTTCTGATTCACAAAAGCTTGGATCAATTGGTTGCTTCCCTGTTAAAAGTTCAAGTAGTACCACTCCAAAACTATAGACATCCACTTTTGGTGTGACTTGTCCACCGTACCCATATTCTGCAACATCCAAACAAGCGTTGTCAATTACTAATGCAATTACAGTTGGTCGGCCCTCATACATATGAAGATCTTATTATTTTCATTACAAAAACCAGAGACAATGTTGCAATGTGAAAAAAAAAAAATCTTCAACTACATAATTCCATTTCACAAGCATTCAAAATTACAATCTTAAAGAGCAAGTTTTGTTTCAAAAAATCACAACAAACTCTAGTTAGGCAAATCTTGATTCTCACCAGGGGCAATGTACCCATAGGTCCCTTCAACCACTGTTGTGCTTACATCATCTTTGGGCTTGAGTGACATAGTTTTTGCAATCCCAAAATCAACAATGTGGGCTTCCAAATCGGCATCCAAAAGCACATTCCTAGATTTGATATCTCGATGGATGATAGGAGGAACACAATCATGATGAAGGTATGCTAAACCATGCGCTATACCTTCAGCAATTTTTAATCTAGTGTCCCAATTGAGAACCATACCATTGACCTTATTATGCAAGGCTTCGTGTAAGTCTCCATTTGGAATGTAATCATATATGAGAAGTCCAATTTCACCCCACTTACAAAACCCCAAAAGTTTGGCTAGATTTCGATGTTTAACAGTCCCTATTGTATTTATCTCCCTCAAGAAGCTTTTATGGATTTGTAAATCTTTTTGTAGCAAGGGAATTTTTTTCACTGCAACTACACTTCCATCAAACATTATTGCCTTGTAAACAGTACCATGGCCTCCTATCCCAATGATGTAATCACTGCTAAGGTTTTGGGTTGCTTCCATGATGTTATTGAAAGATATTTCCCTACCAGGAGAACTTACAACCTCAATGTTGCTAAGTGCAACCATTGTGTCTTTGGAACTTTTAAGAAAATAACAATATGTTAAAAGTCCAAAACCTAGTATGAAAACTATGGAGCTAACAACTATGGCAACTACTACATGAGTCGTAATTTTTTTTTTCCCACTATGTAAAGGATTAGTTGAACATTGGCCATCTCTAGAATAGATTAAACAAAGCCCAGGGTTTCCCACAAAAGAGTCATAATTTGATGTTAAGAACCTAACCCAAGACAATGGCAAAGAGCCATTGAGATCATTATATGAAACATTTACTGATTCCAGGGAGACAAGTTGAGTACCTAAAGTTGGAGGAATGGTTCCAGAAAGTTGATTATGTGAAAGATCAAGAACTTGAACGTTTTGTAAGTTCCCAAGTTCAACTGGAATGGTTCCTGAAAATTGATTGTAGCTCAAGTTTAGCCTTTGTAAATCATTTAGTAACCCAATCTCTTGAGGAATAAGGCCCCTCAAATTATTTTGAGCCATGTTGAGAAAATTCAACTTGGAGAGGTTGGTGAATATATTCAAATCTTGCTCTGACAGTTCATTTCCTTGTAAGTAAAGCCCTTGCAAGGTACTTGGAAAAGCCTGGGGACTGGAGCCATTGAAGAAATTATAGCTCAAATCCAATATGAAGAGGTTTGTGCAATTAACCAAAGATGGTGGAATAGGACCAACAAATTGGTTGGATGATAAGTTCAAAACTTGAAGATTGGGGAGATTAGAAAACACCAACTCACTCGACAAATTGCCAAAGAATCTATTGTTGTCCAGTTTCAATGTGCTAAGTGCACTTCCGAGGCCAAGCTCCAAAGGCAATGCACCGTGTAGAGAATTTGATGACAACTCCAAATATTGAAGGTTTGAATTTCTCCCGAAATAATTTGGGATGGATGTCAGAGAATTGAATCCAGCCCTCATTCGAACTAGAGATCCACAGTTTGTGAGCTCCAGTGGAATGGGACCGTCAAAATTGTTATATTGAATGTCAAGAATCCTCAAACAGCTGTTTTGACACAGTCCAGTTGGAAGAGTGCCATTGAAAGCGTTGTTTGTTACATCCAAAACAGTGAGATTGCTCAGCATCCCTAGATTGCTTGGAAGTGGGCCTGACAGGTGGTTATCATAGAGTGAAATATTTGTGAGATGAAGAAGATTTGCCAAACCCATGGGTAGAGAACCTGAAAAACTGTTGTTACTCAGAAGAAGTTGTTGAAGAACCGTAAGATTCTCAAGCTGTTCAGGAATTGGACCCGAAAAGTGATTATCGTACAAACCAAGGTATGACAAGTTAGTCAATTGCCCAATCTCAGGTGGGATCTGTCCAAAAAACTCATTATCTGACATATCCAAGGTTGTCAGATTTAGGCAATTGAACAATTCTGCAGGGATACTTCCAGACATGCTGTTGTTGTGAACATCAAAAGTGCTGAGGCTGTTTAACACCCCCAGTGATGGTGGTATTGTCCCATTCAGATGGTTGCTGTATACAAGCATTTCAGCAAGATTGTGCAAATTGCCTAATTCTTCTGGAAGTGGCCCAGTGAGCTCATTTTGGTAAAGATGAAGATCGATCAAACTCGTTAAATTTCCAAGCTCTTGTGGAATGGGACCTGTTAGGTTATTAGTAGAAAGAAGAAGAAATTGCAAGGTTGATACGTTCCCAAGCTCTGGTGGAATAGTCCCACTGAAACTGTTATCACGCAGATCCAATTCCACCAAATATGGTAGCTGGCCAAGCTCTTTGGGTATGAGACCTCCAAGACTGCCAGACCCATTGTCTTGAAAATTGAGAAGCAATCTGTACAAGCCTGAAGCTTGTTTGATTCCAGCTGGTATTGTCCCTGAAAAGAAGTTAAATTGCATCCAGATGTCATAAATATTTGGCATCTGTGCCAGATACTCCAAATCTGCAAGGTGATCAAATGGGAAATTAGTCTTCATGACGGCTATCCCCAGGGAGATATATTGGTGATAGAGCCACACCCATATTAAGGCCACCCCACATCTGCTTACAGGCGGGAGCTATATTGATTAGGGAGATTCAAAGAATTTTGGTTCGTACTTAGTACTTTGGATGGGACCTTGCGGCCCCCAGGAAAAGCCTTATAGTCATGTACTAGTGTTTGCATATGTGTATGTATCCTGTATAAGCTCTGGTGAGTGCTGGATCATATAATCCATGTATTAGGCTCCGTTCAGGTGCTCCACCCTCTAGCCAGGTCAAAGAAACCAATACCTATTTCATATGGACTACATATATGTCCTATGTGTATACACATGCCTATGTGTACATGTTCTATACAAGTACTGGTGGCTGCTGAGTCACAGAAAAACCTCTGCAAATATTTTTAGTGTATGTGCACACACACACACACACTTACAGAGAGGAAGAACCCATGGGGCATTTTGGAATATAAAATGTTCACACCTGTGGGCATTCCATTTTCCAAAATGCCCCATGTCATTTTTTCCCCATGGAAAAAAAGTAAAAAATCATTGATCTTTAGTGGAGGTAGGCCTGAGGCCTTAAAACACAATCTGAGCTTTAAGAGCGCCACGTGGCATCATTTTAAACACCTTCAAAGTAAAGATTTGTTTCATCCATAATTATATGCAAGCTCGATCGCAATTGTTAACATGTTACCGCAACGGCGGTGGGCAGCAGAAGATTTAGTCCTAGGCTTTAGTTTTCTTGCTACCATAAGTTGTACAAGCCCTTGCTAAATGGATGCGTCATGACATATTGACTACCATCTGGCTTGTTTATCCTCCCCTCCCCCCCATGTAGTAGCCTAAGTAGTATTCAGTTTTCTGGGCAGCTTGGTCTACAACGTTAGAGAACTACAGTCTGTTAAGATCTTGTAACTAGTCCAACTGTCCCAAATTAGTACTGTGTTCAGTGTGTTTGTAGTTGCTGGAAACAACAGGCTATGTGAAATTTTCGAAGTCCTCACCTCTTCTTAATAGCTAATGAACTAGGTAATATTGCAGAGGAAGAGTGTAATATCAACATCCGCTCTGTCTGTGTTGACTCTCTCTAGTGACCCAAGCTGACAACGTTTAGGTTAGTGCTGCAGGAGCAGTGCTACTCTACTTGAGAGAGAGACCGACCTAGTCTATAAAGACGGCGTTAGGCCTACCTCCACTCCAGGTCCCAGAAGGGACCAACTAGTTATGTTGTGTAACGGCCAAGGCCACAAGGCATTACCAGAATCGGGCCTGCCTCAGCTTTGCCTCAGATTCCGGTACTGCCGATGGCATTGGGTGACCCTAAACCTAATGTCGTAGGCACCTTTAACCTGCAACAGCCTCTGGCCAGGGTCGAAATTACTAATACCTATTCCATATCCTACACTGGACAGCATGTATTCTGTTGCTCATAGAGTAAACCCAAGATCCATGGTGTCATATGTCGAGCCTTACATTACACTAGTCACCAGATTATGTGGACCCAGTAATACATTGCTGCAAAAATTGCAAAGTTCTTTTCTCAATGCTGGATTTCTGTTTTCAACAATCCTCCAACTGAAATGTATTGCGAGGTATCAAAGTTTAAAGCAAACTGCAGCCAGATATATTCAACCAGGAGACATTAGATAACATTACAAGCTGGAGCTCCAGAGTACATGATAGATACCTTCTGTGATATTGCCAACCAGATTGTTGTTGCTAACATAGAAGCCCCATAGGCTGCTGAGGTTGTAAATCCCGCGGGGCACACTCCCATTGAGCTGATTGGATTGGATCGCTAGCACCTGAAGACTAGTGCAGTTGCCAAGCTCTGCTGGAATCTCCCCAGTGAGGTTATTTTGGTCCAGGGCCAGTATTATCAGATTAGTGCAGTTACCAAGCTCTGATGGAATGGAGCCAGATAACATATTGTTGGACAATGTCAAATTTTGCAACCCTTCAAGCTTCCCAAGGCTAGGAGAAATGGGACCAACAAGCCCTGCACTAGGGAGGTAGAGGGAGGTCACAAGTCCAGCTGATCCGGAACAATTAACTCCTTCCCAATTGCATGGCAATGCATCGGAAGCCCTCCAGCTGCCAAGAGCAGTTCCGGTGGAGATGAGGCCATTCTTGAAATCGAGTAGAGCTAAACCATCTTTCGACAACCCTTCTGTTCCATGAATCTGATTAACAACACAGAGAATGGCTACAATAACAACAAAATTCTTGCAACCCATATGCACTAGTGAGCTGAATCCCACTGCAGATTGCTTCATTTCTTCCACTGTTTTACTTCTCTCCAATCAAACAAATCCCCACACCATATTCTTTCTGCATTAACCAGCTCTGGTAGTGGTTGCAGAGAGACATGAAATACAAAGATCTCTCACTCCAAACGTCCAACTCCCACAGCGTACTAAGCCTAACAACACAATTATATGAACTGGGTTGTGGGGCAGTTGGTGAGGTACGAAGCTGACAGTGCAGTGGTGCGGAAGTCTCCAGTTGGGTTTTCTTGGAAGCTTTCAAGCTCGTTTATTTTTGCAGGTGGCGTTGACAATTTGCTGCTGTCGTCTTTGGCTCCTAATTAGTTTTGGAAACAGGTCAAATAAGCCAAGACTTCTAGGTGGCCGGGACCATAAAGTATGTACATGCCAGACATGTTCAGCACTTCACATTTATTAAAGGGCCGCTTTACACTAGGAGTCAGGGCCAAAAACACTTGGGGCCGCCTTTGAGTATTTTTGGGTTGCAAATTGGCCTCCCAAATTTGATGGTATCCTTTTTGGAGCCTGGGGGCCCCTACAAAGCCATAAAGTTCAGCATTTAATAGTACCTTGGGGCAGATTGAAAACTTTTTTTTCTCTTTCAGCCTTGACTATTAGTGTAAAGCCTTGGAGCTGATTTCAACTTTTGCACCAATAGGAATGCTGGATTTGGGTTGAACATTGGCCCTGACTCCTAGTGTATAGCGGGCCAAATGTCTCCCCAATTGCATGTCCCAACTCCCTGACCTTAGTCTAGGTTGGAAATGGTGACAAACAAATGTAGGGATAGAAATTATGCTAACGTAACGAGGCCTCACAGCATGCACCCAAGAGGCCTATTTTTTGGTTTTGCTTGCTGTTCCCAATGAGTTCCCACTGTCTTCTCATCAAGTTCCCAAGGCGTTGTGAGCAAGTAATAACCAAGGAGTCCTCAAGTTCCCAATGTGTTCCCCAATGTGTTCCCAATGCCACAATGCACCAAGCTTTTGTCCCATATGCTTTGCCAGAGTTGACCTCTTTTCAACTATATAACTTGGCCAAAGGAAAGTCTCTGTTGGAAATAGAAACCTTCTATTTTGGGGAGGGACAAAAATGTTTTGACTTTTTTTTGTTGTTGATGCCAATCAAAATGGCTCATTGCGAAAAGAAAAGTTGAACTTGGGAGGCAGCATGCAACTAAGTAAAAATTGAAATAAGTACCCTAGAATCTTGAGCACTGATGTAACAAGGCGTTCAACAAATTAATGTGTGAGCACATGGATCTTGTTTTACTCTATTCTGTAATAGTGGCAATTTCAGATATTCACAATAGGACTCCAAAGCAGTGCAAACCCCTTACTTTAAGGGTTCACCTTTTTTGACATGAAATGTTCAATTTTTGTCTTTCATAAAAGCGTTATGTGAAATACTTTCTTCATGCCAAAAAACGTTCAATTCTTCTTGACGTAGTTATTTTCATTCATCTGGCCCAATCTTATCCACCTTGCAACAAAGTATAGACGTCCTTATAGAGAGATAGCTCCCATTGGACTTGCCATAAACATATCTTTCTTGATAAAAGGTTGTGAATCGACTATTGGAGGGTATCAATATGATGTGAGACATGACCTGACTTTTAAAGGTACATTCACACTTGTAGATAACATAAGAAATAACTTAGCAATATACCACCTTCGTTCACATGTAACATCACTTTTTCATACGTAATAGATGTGGCAAAGTGACATGGTAGGCTATCAAGAATGTTATCATCTACTAATGATGTAAATGGTAAATTAATTATATTTTGGTAAAATCTTGAAAATATGAATGTTCTCTTTCAAATCATGATTGGCAAGATACCAATCTAGAGACTAAGGAGTTAAACTAATTCTCCATCATGTGACTCCATTGCTATGTTGAAAGTTTTTTTTGTTGTGAGTTTGTTTGTTGCAATTTCTAGCAATGGACATAGACCATTAATCTCAAAGTTTTGTAGGATCAAGATCAAGGCAAGGGAGAGGTAGGGGAAGGGGAAAATATGCATGGATGTTGATTTGTCAAGTGCAATTGAAAACAAGGTAATTAGGAACATTTCAAGGTCTTAGTTTTGATTCAACACAAAAAACAGAACGCATAATTCTTAAGGAATTGGTCAATCTTCAATCTCAAATGGTACGTGTCACAAAAAAGGTGGGATAAGATAGTTGATGAATTGCACAAAATCACAAAAGTGAAAAACCTAATTTGCAATAAATGTTTTTGCAAAGACAAGCGAAATGACTAATTTCGACTATAAAAAAGTCATAGATTAACTGTAGGGACTAACCACCACATTCCATTATGAGATCTAGCAATTGAAAAATGTGATTACCACCATCTTTTCACACAATTCAATAGGGAATTTTGCAATATTATTCAAGCATTCCAAGTAGAGAGCATAATTAATGCACCGGGACACATGAAAACTATTCATGCTAAAAGAAATGTAGTTTACACAACACCCACTATAAGACTAAATACAAAAGACTATGTTGCACTTCAAACATCTTTAATGTAAGAGCTTTTGGGAAATGATTATATGTGCATGAAGATCATAGAAGTGAAGCTATAATTGCAAATGTACAAAAGAATCAACTGAATGTCATTTAAAGTTCAATGATTTGTCATGGTTTAGCCAAGGTAATCCATTCTCTAATTTTTTGAATCTTATAGACATTCCATTAACACCTACAAGCAATTCAACAATTCTAATAACTCCCACAAGCATATGTGTAAAGTGAAAATGATCAAATGTTTTCACCTTTGTGCTTGAAGGTGAAAACAACAAAATCATGGTTGATGTTATGGAATGCATTAGTGTCACACATTTGGAAATTGAAAAGTGTTGTAACAAGATCCACTAGTAAACCACCAAGGAGAAGTTGGAAAATTTTAAAGGTAAAAACATGAAAATGCATTGGACAAACAAGAATCTCATCAAATATGTTTTTTGCAAGTATGAGTCTCGTAATGTGCCATGTTTTTTTGCAAAAATCAAATGTGATATGCTTCCACTTATGGAATTATTGTCAAATTTTTCATTAGATGATGCAAATCCATAAGGAATGCATATGATGATGATGATGAGTAAAATTGAAAAAATAAAAAATAGACTAACAATAAGGTAGATGTGAAAATTTCAAACCTTGAATTCACTCTTGATTGTTTTATAATTTGGCAATGTCTTGATAAAATTTGTTTGCATCATCATAAACTTTCGATATCGTGAAATTTCAATAGGATTCATGCAAAAATCATAAAACAATATGTCTGTGCAAAATTTATGGGCTTCAAAATGTAAAAATGGCATGAAAAATATATATACTACTTTTACATAAATGTTATTTTTCTATATATCATGTTTTGATGTGAAGTATGGGGTGAAAGCACACTAAGGTGTTTCAATTTTGATGGATTAAAGTCCCTTTTCAAAGTTGTTTTCTAGTGTAGTTGAAAACTAGCTTAAAATATGAATATTTAAATGATATTAACAATAACATTTATTTGCATTTCCAATTTCAAGTCATGATGCTATAAGACATATTTTTTAAAATGATAAATAATGTTTAAATAATTATTTTTAGATGCTTAAAATCGCTTTAAAAATAATTATAGTTTTTGGGATTTTGAAAAGTCCATAACACAATAAATTAAAATCAAATTCCATTCTTTCAATGGATTTTTAATTTTTTAAACATAATTCATCTAACATCCCAAAGTTTCAAACAAATAAAATTAACACATTGTAAAATAAAAGTTCATATCCATGAGTTTTGTAAGGTGGGACAAAATTTGTTGCCAAGATTTAAAAGTTCATTACTCAGTAAATATTTAGGATTTTGATGTGTTTTTTACATTAAAAAAAATTCAACTCTATTAGCATTACATATGTGAGTCCCTTTTTTGATAGTTCAATGAAAATATTAATGTTTTATATTTAAGTTTCAAAGACATGCAAGAAAAATTACAAGTGTGACATCTAAAAAAGATTGTGTAATGTGTGAATACCCTATATACAATTTACATATTTACTATATCCTTGCAATTACTGTTCAATGTGATTTTGTATAAAATTAGGCAATTTTTGTGTGTTAAAATGAACATTCACATATGTCAATAAAAAAAATCTCTCATCCATTTGAATATCTAAGATATTGAATATGTAAAAATATCATTCATATTAACCATAACATGGAATTCATTCATTTTTTGTATACAACTATGAAATTTGGATTTTGCACAAAATCTATACAAACTTGTGAAACCTAGTATGTTTGTGATGATGTACATTCTAGCAAAGAAATAAAGCTTGATGTTATCAATGCTTTCAAATTTGGGGCCTATTTTATTCCAGAATACTATTCCAATTGAGCTTTTGGTATACTTCCAAACATCTCATCATCTTGTAAAGGTATTTGTTTAATGCCTACTTGTGTTTTGTCCCTCATCTTTGCATTTGGTTTATTCAAGTTGGGCCATAAGAGTGTCTATATCTTCATCCTTGCCATTCATGATCAAATGATTTAACATATAGCAACAACAACAACACATGACAATATCAAGTAAGAAAAGGATATCTAAACTCATATTGAATAACAAGTCTTTGAATGTTTGCTTGAAAATTCCACAAGAATTCTCACAACATTTTTACCAAGAGATAATCATCTAGGATACAATATAATTGCTCTGAAAATAATGTGATGAATGCCCACTTACTTGTGAGACACCATTAACCAAGGCAAAAAGGGATGCCCCATATTGCCAAAGATGTATGGCCTAACCCCTTCTTGTCCATCTTCAATTGCAAGTAGTTTTCCTTCCTTGCAAAATGGATGAATGATACAAAGAAGATATCCACAAAATTCAAACATCATTCATCAAGCCAAAAACATTAAAAAAAACATCTTGAAACCTTTTGCAATGATCAACTATTGCTTGCATTTGGATGTTGTAACCTTTAGACTTGAATGAATAGAAATCAATAGTAACAAAATTCTCATTCTATGGATTTTGCAAATGGATTTATGTTGCATCAATGGCACCATGAATTGATGGCAAGCTACAAAACTCTTTGAATTTGGCCATGACTTCAACTAGATCATTCCTTTTAGGCCATTTGAGTTGAGTCTTTAACACAACATTCATGGCATGGAAAAACTCATATAACGCCAAATGCATACTAATGGACTTAATAATAAAAGATTCAAACAAATGTAGATATTGAGATGTGTGAACCAACTTGTACAAGCCACACGAATACTCACAAGCATTGCAAACCAAAAATTTGTGTTTTTATTCTCCATTATGGGCTTCAACTTCAATGTCAAATGTTGCACAAATCATATGTTCACATGAAAATGTTCAATCCAATGAGAATCGTCATATCATGTCATCAAAAAATGTGAATACCAAGTGATCAATGTGGCCTTAACCCAATCACCAAGCTCTTAGCTCCATAAGAGTTCATAAACACAAATGAAAAATCAAATTTTTGTGCATTGATTCAAAGGAAAATTCTAAATCATCATCTACAAAAGATGCTAAGTCATGGAGTTCAACTTTCGCATAACCATGTTAGATTTAATCTTGCACTTGCAAAACCAACTAAAAGAGAATTGACAAAAGAAAGAACCTCAAATGACACATTGCAAAAAATGAAATGTTAAATTTCTAAAGTAGTTAATGTCAAAGATACAAATCATGTAGAAAAAAATGTTGCAACTTCTCATGTTCGCATTGCACAAGAATGTAATCGAGGATGTGTAAGAACTACAATGAATATGACATCACCCAACTTCTAAACACATTACATAGCTTCTAGAACATTGCCTTAATTTTATAATGATTGCCATTTTTTACATTCATTACATAGGTACATTTTTAGGACAATTGCCAAGCACAATACATGGTGATGATGAAGCTCTTTGCTTTGGAGCTTTTGGCCATGAAGCTTCATTAGTAGATTTGAAGGTATATAAGGACAAGATGTAGGTAGTAGGGAAGTAGAGAAGGAAAGAGTTACCATTTTGACATGACCTTGAAGGGCAATAACCCTTTTGGGTTACTTTACTATTATTTTATGGCATGTGTGAACAAAGATAGTAAACAATTAAATAATTAAAAACTCAAAACTAATTAACCAAATTAGTAAATTCCCTAGTTTACTAATTGACTAACATTTGTTGTTGTTTCTGATAACCTATTAGCAAATGTGAAACAACCAATATTATTTTTTTGATTATGGTAGACTAGTGTGAACCCGGTGCATAATGCACCCCGTCAATCCCCCCCACCCGGTCCTTCACATTTCCCACTCCGGTTCTAAACGGTGACGAACTTTTTTGGGAATACAAATTTCTTGCAGCCAATGGAAGGCCCAAGGGTGCACTCAAGGTGCTTTGCTTTTATTCCTTTTAAATTTTGGGAGGAGGGGCCGGGGGAGGGTGTGGGGGGAGGGTTTCTTTTCATTTTTCTTTGGTTCCCAATGTGTTCCCAACATAATATTACAATGTGTTCTTTCTCACTTCCACCTATTAAGACCCCTAGAACGCCACCCCCACCCCCTCCCCCCCTCCATGAAAAAAAATATAAGTCACGACCAGATGCTCCACAGGGAATGGGCAGTGACTGGAAGAATCTTTCAGGCATTGCCCATTTTTGTCCACACAGATAGACAGACACATCCAAGAAAGCACGTTAACACGAAAACTACACCCTGTTCACACGGATTCAAAATATACCGTCCCGATCAGACTTGCAATTCAACCCATGGTTCAAAAGCTAATTCATGAATTCTGCACCCCTTGCGTTCAACATGCATGGAATGACACTTGTGGTTTCACCTTATGGTGCCAAGCTTAATTGTATTCCCTACTGTTTATTTGAAAGATATGACAAAAATTCTAGTCAACTATGTTAACATCCAACAATTTTCCCTTCTCATATATCATATCACAAGGATATTTGAAGAAAAAACAATGCATACATGTGGATCTGAGCATCTGATAGATATCTCCAAATATAGATATCCTCTTGACATTCTTCAATAACTATTTTTAAAGTTCTTTTTGCAAGGCAATTAAGCAAAAAAATAGTTTGGGTGATAACTATTACACATGCTAACCACCATAGCCATGACAGCTGCTGTCCCTCCCTCAGTAGCCAGGGAACCCTACCACAACATGGGACCTTTTTTAAAATTTTTAAAAAATCACCACATGAGAGGATAAATGAAGGGCAGTGGGTTTCATCACCATGGTCCTGGGGCTGACAAAATTAAAATCAAACCGTCCCATGGGCATGGTGCCCTGGCTAGTGGGTCAGGGACAGCAGCTGCCATGGCTATTGCAGCCTGTGTATTTAATAGTGATCTCCCAAACTATGTTCTTTTAGTTGAGCCTTGGAATTTCATAGCTCTCTTATGTTTATATTTCTACAATAGCTAGAAAAAGGAATCAAGAAGCATAAACAAATCAATGGATAAATTTCACGCCTAATGTCCAATGCAGGATTGCACGTTAAAACAATTCTGCAAGTCTCTTATTGTCCTCAAGGATCATCCAATTTGGTGAAGGACAAGATATAATGGAATGGGTTCTTGAAAGTCGAAGTTCTTGGGACCCTACAGACCTTTCAACAAACCACACCCCCCAATCTGTCCAGTTGACATATTTCACACACACCTACTGGTCAAACAACAGACTTGCCTTGGGCCCTAATGTAAACATGGCAGAATCATGCAGCAGCTTTCTGCAGGGTGCCGCACTCTCAGCCAGACCGTGTTCAGTAAGGGCATTTCGGGGCTTGGGCCCTGATATGAACACGACAAAACCATGCAACTCTGCACACGAGGCGGTTTGGAGAAAATTAAGTCCACTTGTGCTCATTAGGGGGTATTTATTGTCTTCCAGTGTAGGCCCACAGGCCTCAATTTTCAATTGTTGGCCATTAGGAAATTGGAATGTTCCATTTCTGGTCGGGTTAGTTGGTGGGCTTTACATTGAAGCAGGCCGTAATAAGTCAGCATTTCCAGACAGGGTCCAGCTGCTCCCTCATCAAAAGGTTGAAATATTGATCCCATGTCCGAATCGAACATACAAGTCAATAACCCACCCTTTGGGGTTTATACATTCTTTACTGGTTCCAAAATTTAACAAATAAGTTAATATAAATTGGTTCTCGTCATTAGAGCAGGATTCAATAAAGCTCTCTGGGCAGTGAGGTCAGCTCTTGTGAAGTTGAGCTCAACGTTGACCTACATATTACAGCAACAGCTCAGTGTTTTCCTTGTCAATTTTGTGATGTAGCCAAAGTGGCGATGACCTAAATCTGGCTAAATATGAAAGCAAAATTTGTTGAACATCCTTTTGTTTTCCTCGCTGGGCTAACCCATGTATAACAGTCTGGCGATGTTTCTAAAATTTTGGTCAAAATGTGGCTACCCTATCTAACTATAGCAGCCAACGGAGAGAAAAGGCTGTTAGTGCAGCTCTCCTCCGTGTTCAGACGGTCAAATAAGTCAATAGATACCGATTTTCAGACCGAGGCCTATATCGCTGCTTGGGCAAGCTTTGCTCAAAGAGTGGGGAACAACCTTAATTCTTGCAAAAATCTCAGAATTACAATGCAAGTATTGAACAGATGTATCTAGAGAAGAAAGAAGCAGGAAATACTGATTCTATCATTTCCACAAATTTTCAAGATAAGTAAAGAACTAAGTTTCATCCCAGCAAACTGGATTGAAATTAAGAGACGGATTAGTGGAACTTACCTTGCACTGGCCAATTGATTTATGGACAAGGTCCCTGAGGATGAAATGTGTCTAATGAAAACAATGTGAATATTTAGCATGATGTAGATGTACTTGAGAGGTAACGAACAATGACAGACAAGTTATAAAGCAGCAGGGGATAAAAACATACCACATCAACTACTGCTTCTACTAGTCCATGGAAGAGACAAGCGGACTTTCAATAAGGCACCTGTGGGCTTGCTCAGGGGTTATAATGTGGGGTTGGTACGCATCAACATCTCATACAAATTCTCCACACATTTTGTATTGAGAAACGCTTATCAAATGGCAGCTTTTTCGGTGCAGCTACAAGTCGGTTATCAAAACATGGGGTAAATGTTTTCATCTCCAGGCCATTTGCAATAAAATAGTACCTGATGGGCATCAGCTTTCCAGGAAGGACATTTGTTCTAAAGTGTGAACCAGAACCTTAACCAAAGAGACATTAATATAATGGAGAAATATCGACAGCCTCAAGAGGAACCTAGATCCAAAGATTAATGGAAGAACAACCCAGCAACCTAGATGTTAAGTGCACTGTTGAAACAATAAACTAGGTGACATTCCAAAAATTGACTTTAACTACAATTTTTAATGCAACTCCAATAAACTTGAAGACAGACATTCACAGCACACAGTTTAGAAACATACACCAAGGCCAGAAATGGAGTCACTCTCCAAGCAGCACTTAACATTGCATGGTTCAACCTCTCTCACAATCTTTATTGACCTCTGTCTGATTGGCAGAAGAAACAGCCAAGATGATAGAATTTGGCTGCATAGAAAACAGACCCTAATTTACCTCACCCCCCTCTTGCCACTGTTCTGCATAGATCTCAGTGAATCCAACATTTGAACAATTTCATCATTCATCACAGGATATAGAAGGTGACAAGTCTACTAAGATTACAAATTTGATTACCTTTTCAACATAAGATCAGATCATGTTCTCTTTGATTACCCATCTGCAAAAACAATCTGATCATGCTCAACAAAGTTTCCAAATAATGTGACTATCTACAAAATTGGAAATTGAGAGAAATATCAACTAGATTTAGCCACAGTTGAAAAATCCAACATGGAATCTAGTCTACAAACAACACAAATGAAAACCTGCCAAACATATTGAAAATTATGACTAAGTGGTTCGCCAAATTGTGTAAGACCAGGAAGATCAGCAAGAGTGAGATTCACCACTGCAACAGCGAGTAATTGTGAGATTCAATTGTAGTGTGGCTGTGTCATTGGACCAGAGACAAGAAATGTGTAGCTAAAACATGTGTTTAATTTAAGAAGATCCCAATCATGATACCCCTGAAATACAACTTAAAAAAGGCAACACAAAAATAGCTTTTAACAACCCTAGTAAAAAGCAATACAGAACAAATAGCATGTTATGATCCAAACTTAACTATGAAGTTATACTAAATTGAGCAGAAGAATGATTGCATTTGGGTGCATGAACTTCTCTCCTATACACAAACTGACAAATAAGGTGAAGCAGGAAAACATGTCTCTTGCTGCAAAATTCGAAACATGTCACAACAGTTAATTTTGCCATAGTGCCACTGCATAAAATGGCTCATCACCTCTACACAACTCCCAGCCCACACATATGCAGACAAGAGAACTCAAGAAATTAAGAAATCAAATGTTCCTTGTGTCAACCTTCACAAAGAGCTAACAACACAACTTTCAGAGAGAAGAAAGGTGGAAGTGAAACCCTAGCAAGGAGCGTGGAGGAAGAATGTGGATTCTAATTCGCAAGTGTACATCATAATATTATAGCTATGATGGAGAGTCTCCAACATCTCAAACTTCAATAACAATCACACCTGATCCAAGGTTGTTATTGAGGGAGAAAGACTGCCCACACATAAAACGAAAAACCCCCTAAATGTGATAAACAAGATAACTAGACTGAGTTAGCTTGACATTTCTAACCTTACAATGAACTTCATGAATGACTGAAAAAACCTCAGAACAGCCAACAACCAAATTTTTCCTACGCATCAAAACTTTCCATTGCTGTAACTGCAACTTGACCATCCTTGAAAACACCCTTAGCAAGTCCAAAGAATGTGAGAGGAAATTTGCAAACCTTAAATAATCAAACATGTCACTACAATACCACCATGCATTAACTGAACCTGTAGGCATTCATCATAAGAATCATACACCTGCAAGAGTGTTTTCCCATTAGCAACTGATACAAGTAATCCCTGTTTAACAAGCTACACAACAAACTGACAGTACTACCAATATTGGCAGTTGGAAATTATCTACCAATATAGCATTTTTGATTGAACCTCTCTCCTTCACTCTTCTTAGATTGTGCACCCCTTCTATGTTACATGAACTAAAACTTCAGAAACATGTATGAAAGAATATTATGCCACCAGATGACTAAACATCATGAACCAATACTGTGAAATAACTGTTCAGACATTGTGTGTTCAGATCCAAAAATTCATCCACAAATCTCCTACAACAGGATGGTCAAAACCTTTGAAGGATATGGAATAACATATGTTGCCACTTTCTTGTGGGGTCACACTACGTTTCAGTAGTGTCACTATTGCAGTACCAATGAATGCAATGCAGTTCAGCTTAATGCAGGCCTCCTAAGATATGGCAAACGCCGATTTTATCGCTACTAGCTTAAATTCGACGTCCAAAAATCTTCAAAATCGGCAATAAATAAAAATTGGCAAATTGCCTTGAATTTAATCAATTTTCATGACATAAGTAACCGTTAATGGCCTCCTAAGATACGGCAAACGGTCGATTTTATCGCTTCTAGTTTAAATCCGACGTCCAAAAATCTTCAAAATCGGCAATAAATAAAAAGTGGCAAACTGCCTTGAATTTAATCAATTTTCATGATGTAAGTTGTAAAAGTGTCACTTGCTCGTTCTATTGGGCCCAACGGCATCATCAAACCCAGTCGGAACAGGAATTCCCATCACAACACGACGCTGCTTGGCCTGAAAGATGCCTTCCAGCGTCAGGTTCATAATTGACTGTCGATAGTCATCTTTTTCCCATTTTAGAATGCTAAAATCTGACTCAACGTCTATGTAACGTTTCCAGACAAAACATTCACTTCTTATTTTCGGCGTCCAGGAAACCTTATATTATCTAAATGTGGCGTTTAAAAATAAAATGCCACATTTTAGGAGGCCTGGCTTAATGATAAAAAAAACAGACCTCTGAGATTGCAGAGGAAAATCCATAGTAAGACTTTGACAGCAACATTGATCAAAACATAAGAAGATGGCAGTGAGGCAGAGCAAAAAAGAGATAGAACAGCAGTACCTTTAGGGCAAGCAATAACAAGAATATCTCCACCAAATAAAACCCACTGTCAGCAAAGTCACCCCGGAATGTAAGTGATTGGTTTGAGGGCAATCTCTTCCCACCCTGGATAGCTCTTTTAGGTCATAGAACTGCCCATGAATATCACCATATAACTGAAGAAAGCCATGACAAGACATAAGTAAACTCCAATCTGTACTGCCACAGGATTGACCTCCAGTGATTGCAATGAAACAAACATTTCTCTGTACAATACAAGAATTTTGTTTATACCCATCAGTAGTGATCACACCTCAGTATTGCCTTTCTGAACAAAGTGCTAAAATGAAGCCATCAAAACCAAAAACAAAACAATCCCTTATACACAGGACTTGTCCTCTCAAAGTCAGATGTTGTTTAGATTGATTATTTACCCTGCCTAGTGGGGAAGTGGATTGATAATAAGACTCCACCAAATCACGGTGAATAAGACAGAAACGAAGCACATTCCCCTTGGTGCTGGCAGAATCCATGGTAATGTGGAGATGGGAGAACGAGTTGCTAAATAACTTCTTGTACTATAGCCTGATGTTGGTTATGTGATGAACTATCAAACATCTATGCTGTTGCTGGCAACAGGCATGTCTGTGAGAATGTTGAATAGTAGAGACAGGAAAAAGGTGTGAAGAAACAGCTGGGTTGCACCTGGATTGAAGTGAATAATGAGGTGCATTCATTTGTAGTAGATGAGCAAGACCACCCTCAGATGATTAAAATCCATAGAGAACTGCAGAGATTGTCAGGGCTCATGCATGACATCAGGTGTATGCCTTATACTAAATTGGTTCTGCATAATGTGGAAGAAGAAGAAAAGTTGTTTCTTTTGTGTCACCATAGTAAGAAACTGGCTATTGCATGTGGGCTCATCAACACAGCTCCTTGTATACCTCTCCAAATAAGAAAACATCTACAAGTTTGTGAAGATTGCCACACATCCACAAAGTTCATTTCAAAAATAGTCAAGAGGGCAATCATGGTGAGGGATGCCAATCACCTTTCATCACTTTGAGCATAGTGTTTGTTCATGTATGGACTATTGGTCATGCCACCAGTCTGTCTTGTCAATCACTGTTATCAAGTTCATTTTGTCTATAGCATGTGTAGCACAGTGTTGTAAGATTGTCATAGAGAGGAACACAGTTGTTGTGGGCATTACATGCTCGCACCAACAAACACCCACCTACAATAGCTCCAATAACAACATGAATCCCCACCAACATTCCAACAATAACATACATGCCCACCTGTAGTAATTTCTTACAACGGCAAGTTCCAACAACAAATTCTTTCTGGTGAACTTGTTTTCTTTTTTTTTAGCTTGCATATTTTAATTTGCATTAGGGCAATTGCAAAATTTTGATTAAATTTTTGATTCCCTTCCTATTACAATGTGTAGGCTATGGCAAGACATGAGGAATATTACTTGAGCTTGGAGACTTCTAGTTCATTGCCAAATGAAGTACACATTGAACATGTTTTGCTTCTAGTTAGTCAAATTAGTTGTGCATTTAGGGGAACAACTTTTTTATCTACAAGTGTTAGTCTACACACTAAAACTTTTGCTAATAGGGATTGAATAGCATTGACTTTGCACACAAGTTTTGGGTGTCCTATAACCACAAGAGGTTTCTATGGGTATTTTTTGTTGTGAACAAAGGAAATATTCTGAATTGTGACTTGGTGTGACAATTGAAATGTAATATGTTTTGTTTGATGTTGTACCTCTGACATAGATTAAGAAGAAAATAAAGAGAAAAAAATGGTATTATGTACAACAAAACCTTTGTGGCAAGTCCTATGAATAGCAAGTTGAAGTTGAATACCTCAAATTTCTATCTACATATCTCATGGAACTTGCTACTATTAAAACCACCTTAGGGTCACAATCAAGGAGTGTTTTATGAACATCTTTTTTCCCTTCAAACACTTGTGAAAAGGTATGGATCATGTGTAGGTTGGCATTGAAGGTTCATTCCAAACTTGTTTTCCTTTTTCAAAAAACATTATCTAAATAAATCTTTCCATATCCATGGTTGCTCATTGTTTGGACTTGCATGTGTCACCTTAATTTGATGCCACACCAAGAATTATTGTCACATTTGATTTGTGGATGAATATGAAAGCAACAAGGTATTTTTGATCTTGTCATTCATTTTTTAACCCAAAATTGGAAGTGTCATCATGTTATAATAGGCCTTGTTGAGGCTAATGACACTACTAGAAAAGGGTTGACAAAGTAATTGAATGCCATGTTTGAATCCTTTGGCTTTAGATCTAAGATTTTGTGCTTTGTGAAAAATGATGGAAATCATGACCATGACCTTGAAGTTTCATGTGAAGCATTGGATTTGCATGGTCCCTTACTCATTGCATGTTCAAATAAGGCAGCTCAATATGCTATTAATGATGACAAGGTTTCTAAAGACTTGATGTCAATTAGTGTAAAATATGTTCAATCATTCCTTCAATCTTGCATTACATGATCATAACAATCAAATATAATAACATCTTTTTTGATAAATCTAAACACTTTTAAGTTTTGAATCCTACAATACTACTATTTTTTTCCCTTCCCATTGTGCATTATAAATAAGGGGGCAAAAAAAGTGGAGGTGGGTTTGTATAAAACTCAATTTGTCTAAATACATTAGCAAAATTGATAAAGACATATTTTGCATCCAAGGTTGTCATGTTTGAAGAATGTTTTGCGTATTGAATTACAATTGTGATATGCTACAACAATCAAATAAATGCCTCAACTAACAAGATTATTTCAACACAAACCTAAGTAATTGTGGAAGCCACTTATGATGCCCTTTTGCTTGTTCTTATTGCATGTGTTATTCACCAATGTCAACATTGGCTATTATCAAAAATTCTTGTCTCATCCATCAAATTATATGTGCAACTTTCCAAGAAAATATTAAAGTTACAAGTAGGTTGATGTTATAGAAATTAAAGACATGCACAAAATAACCTGATGCCAACATGGGAGAGCAAATAGCCATTGATTTTAAACCTTTTATCTATTTCATGGATTGTTTCAAACTTTTTTAAATTATTATATGCTTGTTCCCATGTTGGATCCATGGTTTTAAAACTTGCACTTATTAGGAGATTATGTAGGCCATGCTTTAACAATCTCAATTGCTAATACATATAATGCAATTCTCCTTTTCCCAACCCTCAAAAATTTATAATAAAAGTTGCATGAACAGCCAAATGCCCTTTCAAAAGTTGTGCATGAATATATGCACAATGTTATTTTCAAAGTCCAAGTCTTTGGGGTTGAAACTAGTTTTGAACAAGTGTTCAAGTTTTTTCACATCCTTCAAAAAAATTGTGTTGATATTGTTTTCTTATTTGCACACCTCAAGTTAATTAATTTGGGGATTGTGTATGTAAATGCAAGTTCGATGGGAAATGTCATGCCTATTGAACAAGAGCAATTTTTACAAACCTATTAGTCATATTCCACAAGTTGATTGGATGTGGAAAACTTGGATCTCCTAGTTTTTCTAATTAAGAATTGACTTGATGATTTCATTTTTCAGTGTTGAATATAAGGGAGGCCCTATGGATGTGAATAGGTTAATGAGGCCAAAAAAAACATTTTAGATAACCCTCAATATGAATGAAATTAATGTTTGCATGTTTTGATTTTTTTCTTTGGTTTCAACTTTTTTTTGGACACTTTTTCTTTTTTTTTTACACACCACATCTTACAAGCCCAAACTCATACACTTAGGTTGGCCTTATACATTAACACTTACCCTGAGTGTAAACAATTTTCCCTAAGGCATTTACACTTTTTTGAGCATCCTCCTAAACCATATACATATACAACATTGACTTGACAATTCCAATTTCAAATTTTCAAAATTTTGACAATCAAGTATAAGTAGGTCCCACAAACATTTTGAGTGTACAATGGCATCTGAGTGGCTTAGACTACTTTCCATTTTCCATAGGTCCAAATTTTTATTTGTTCCAACTTGCCATCTTGAGAATTATTTAACACCCAACATCAGTGGCAGGTACAGTAGGAAGTCCCAATCGACCATGTCTGAAACTTCACTGGAAAATTTGATCTCATTTTAGAGAGATTTTCTACAAGGTGGGAAAACTTGTGACTAAAACATAAAGGAACAGAAACAAAGGTTTAACTTTTAGAACAACCGTTGGGTCATATAAAGCTGGTCGGGGACTGAGTTCTCTCCCTCGTTTGTATTGTCCTCCTACACCTGTCTGGTCCCACCAAACTGCTCGGTGACCAAGGAAGTTTGTTTTACGCTGGTAGCTCTTGCACTCTTCCAGCTTGCAACTCTCTTTTCCTAAAGTGGGAAGTTGCCTTCCATTGTGGCTGCTGGACACTACTTAATTCTTCCTTGACATGGCTTTTTCCCATTGAAGAAGTACGTACTCTGACATGCAGTGATTGGGTCACTTGTTTTAGCTTCCCCTCATCCTATCAGTCAAATCCATCTAGCCAATACTTTTTTCCACAACTGTTGTGCTTTCCAACTGTCTTGGTTCCCAGAATAAATTTTGAGAAAGTTTCTCTGTAACCTGCAACTTTCCCTGTTGTCTGATTCTAGAACCTTGTGAAAACTCCAAGGCGCTCCACCCCCCCATACCATCCGTGTGGGCCAGTAACTGCTGTGGAAGGAACTGGGTGAGGCAACACAGAACTCTCCCTCGAATTGCCCGCAACACACTTTCAAAAGCATTAACCTAACTCAAATAGACTTGCTATTGTCTTGAAAACATGTCTTGCTATACATCTTTCACTAGAATACCCAGGAAAAATGTATCATACATAGTCCACAATGTGTGCACATATATTGACATAAAGAAGGAATAATATAGCTACAAAACTGCAAAGAAACCTTTACAACAACAATTTGAATGTAACATGACTACATGCAAAGCATAAGCAAAAAGGTGAGTACATGGTACAAAATGTACACACATCAACATAAAGAAGGCATAATATATCTATGAAATTGCTGACAGATCTTGACAACAACAATTTGTAGGTAACATGACAACATAGAATGCATAAGCACAAAAACTGACAGTGGCTTCTTTATTAGCGCAGTTTGTTGCAAAGGGCTTGCCGTAGATGTCATGATTCTACAAAATTCAGTGGAGACCATACCAAAAAAAAGTTGAACAGGACTTCTAGCCAGCACACAGCTTTAGAAGCCTGTGCCCCGCATAGCAGTCTTGATCTAAAGAAAGACACTGGAAGAGGTGCCATTGAAGAGAGACACCTTGTCCATTCAATTGTTACTATTTTTCAAACCCACTTTTGAGGGCGTTTCAGAGAATTTGTCCCGTTACATAGTTAGCCGCTCTACCACACAAAATGAGGTTCAAGTGTACAAGGTCACTAGTGACCAATTTACTTGGAGGCAATTTCCGCATGAGTTTTCAACAGCGAAAATTGCCCAATGGAGTCATAGATCTGTGTATCCCATTTGAGGATGACGTTCTTCAGCATAAGACAAGGTTCCAACATAAAATCAAAAAAGAAGATTTGAACTGTTATGTTGAAACCTTGACTGGGCTCCAAGGTCAAATTTATCATCTCAGAATCAAAGAAGCTGTCTTTATTTGTGGCTAGCCACTCTTCATGACCCTGTGGAAGAAATACTCATTATTGCTCACCATTCTTGCTCATGAAGTGAGAATTTACCGCTTTGTAAAGAGGCTCATAGAAGCTCAAATGAGTCCTCCAAGTTCCTGATTTGAGGTGATGGAACCTGTGGCTCAAGAGGTCCAAACAGCAACTCCAAACAAAAGCCTGGTCCACAAATAGTCTTTGCTCTTCGCCCTACCTTGTCCAAATCTCCCCGGCTGAACTGTAAACATGAATAATGTATGGTTACAATACACTCAAAGACTACAGTAACCATAAAGAACTGAGTACAGACCATACTCAAAATGTTACAAGGCCCTCAGCAACTAACCTGCAGTATGCTGTTGGAGATGAAAAATGTGTTGAAACAAATATAAAACAGACGCCCCCCATTCTTATCATAGAAGACTGCCCTTACATCACCTGAAACCTGCAGTGAGTAAAGAGTACCTTCATGTTTCAGTGGCAATAGACACATGTGTTCATGAGAAACTGGCAACTACATTCAAGCTCAGAGATCTGTGAAAAGAGATCATAGACAGGAGTACTTGCATAATAAACAAGTGTCTCTGCACAGTAATTAGGTTCCCTATACATAAAAGGAAGGACAGTGGATATCCCTTACAATCAGAGGCTGGTCAAACTGGTGATCAAGGCATGGCTTCATATATGACACAGGCTTCTCTGTGTCCATTTGTACCACCAAACGTGGTTTCTTTTCCTCATCATCATCTTGTCGTGGTAGGAAAGAAAGATAATATCGTGGGCTTACTGTCCTGTGATAGCCCCTCTTGAGTGCTTTGCAGAAACCTTGTACCATTTCAGTTGCTGGTTTGTACAACTGTCCTGGAATCTGCCATTCATTAGCAAAAGAGAGTCACCTTGTCAAGTGCTGCTTCTGCCCAAAGCTGACATGATCAAAAGGTTTGTATGTAACTAAACAATACAGTATTTTCATGAGGACCTGAGTTAGCACCCATTTCACTTGATCTTTGTAGAGGTTTTCTAGCTTACCTCTTCAAGTTGTGAGATAACAAATTTTACACAGTCAGTAGACAATGTATCATACAATCGAATTCTTCGAAGCTCACGGCATTTTGTCTCAGGGAACTGGACCTGAGGTGGGCCTATTTGAGTTTCACAAGTGTGAACAAGCAATTTCCCCCAGTATCCAACATACCGTCGCTGGCTTGCAATTGTGACCTGTGTGCATGCAAAATCAAAATAATTAACACTTGATATTCAAAAAGTACAAAACAAATTTAAAAACATGTAGATGACAGCAACAGCTAAGAAAAAAAGCTTCAAGAAATGACATACCCCCTCATTGTTATAAGTCCGGCGATCAGCATAGAGCTGAAGAGCATCTTCAACAGACATCCCTGTGTAGATGAGGTAGGCACAAACCATCAAGCCTGTTCGGCCCTTGCCAGCCTGCTCCAATGTCAGCAGCCCCCCAGGAGGAATATGAAGAGAATGGACAGATGAAGCTCAGAGTAAAAAGACAGGAGGGTAAGTTCCTATGGTTTCGATGGCTGCAAAAAGCAAGCAATGTGTGTGTCAAGTTAGGGTTAATATGAGAAGCGGAGAGAGAGGACCTACTCTGCAATGGATGACGGCTACATTCCTGGGATCTGCTGAAAGCCAGTGGTAGACACTTTCGCAGAAGAGCTTGATAAGCGCTAGTGGTGGTACGTGGTTATCATCAAAGGGGAGAAGCTCCACGCGTCCATGAAAAAGTGCTGGATCGTATGTGGCTTCCACACACAGATTGTATACCTGCCGTTACAAACAAAAAATTTGTAAACCTCAGTGGGAAGCAACTGATGCTTACATAGCTCCTGTGTGTCTTCTCTTACAATCGAGTGGATATTTTAACAGATTGCTCGACTTTTCTACAACAAAACAAGAGCTCCATTTTCAAGCTTACTGCACACGGCGTACACTGCTCGTTCAAGATGTGACATGCGAAATGCCTGTATTATATCTTTCTTACAGGGAGCTACAGTCTTCTCTCAGAAACAAGAGAGTGAGTGTCTAACAGAAGTGCGCTATTTAACGAGGAGCATCATAAGGAGGATCGGGGGGATTTTGCGAGACCTTGTAGCGTGACTCATGGCGAAGCTCCAGCACTTTCTGCACTTGCCACATGGGATTGCGAACCAAGGACTCCATGTTCTGTGCTGGAAACGACATGGCCAGAAGTCGATCCGTAATATAGCTCATGTCCAAGTCATACCCAGCGGCCGCCAGTCGCCTACGCTTCTTGGACACCAAACTCCGGATGAAGCTGATCCCAAGCACACCAGCGCCAACACTGGCCGTGATACCCCTGGGTACAGTCGCCCCATCCTCCTTTCCCAACCTGGCCCCCGTTGTGCCTCACTTTCCTTGCTCCGCCCCTCCAGGCCACTCTGCTCTGCCCTGCTCCGCCGCCGCCTCCTCCTCCTCCTCCTTCTTCTTCCTCTTATTTTTCCTCCTTTCTCGAACTTCTCTCCACTTCACTGTCCCGTACAGTAATGTTTCCAGCAGCTAACACTTCTCCTGCGCACCTCTTGATGCTGCCTCTCCTTCATCGCACCATCTCCTCCTCCTCCTCCTCCTGCACTACTACTACTACTACTTCTTGTGTGCTCGCCAGCGAGCCACAATAGCTTGCTCCGCTTGCTGCTGCTACCGCCAGTACTCCTCCTTCTTCCACAAGTCCTGGGCTGCAGCATCGTGTTCCGTTCTGCAGCAGCTCCAAAGCAGGCTTGTCGCACTTCTTCGCCTGGTGTGTGTCTCGTCGATGCGTTTTCCTGTGCGTTTTGTTCCTCCTTGATGATCCGTCTCCTCGCTCCACGCTATCTCCTCCTTTCTCTTTGCGCACCAAAGTGGTCCCCTTAATCCACTCCCAAATTAGCACGTTAATCACCTGCCACCAAATCGCGAATTACCATGAAAATCACCTTTCACCCAATCCCAACTTACCACGCTAATTATCTCCCTCTAACTCTAATACCACGCTAAATCACAAATCTCAAATTACCATGGAAATCACATTCCACCTAATCCCAAATCATCACACTAAACATGTTCCCCCTAATGGTAGATTAACACCCTAATCACCTCCCACCCAATCCCAAATTACCAAGCTAAACACCTTTCCCGTAATCCTACATTACCACACTAATCACCTTCCACCCAATCCCAAATCACCACGCTGAACACTTTCTGCCTAATTGTAGATTAACACCCTAATCACCTCCCACCCAATCCCATATTACCAAGCTAAACACCTTTCCCATAATCCTACATTACCACACTAATCACCTTCCACCCAATCTCAAATCACCATGCTAAACATTTTCTGCCTAATCGTAGATTAATACCCTAATCACCTCCCACCTAATCCCAAATTACCAAGCTAAACACCTTCACCCTAATCATGTGTTACCACACTAATCACCTTCCACCTAATCCCAAATTAGGTCTCCAAACACCTTTCCTCTAATCCTACATTACCACGATAGTCATGTTCCCCCTAACTTTACAATACTACTCCAAACACCTTTCCTATAATCCTACATTACCACGATAGTCACATGTCACCGATGGTAATGACCTTCCCCCTCATCATACATTACCACGGTATTCACCTTCCGAAAAACCTTCCCCTAAATCCAAGCGCGCTAATCACCTTTCCACTAATCCAACATTACCTCACTATTCACCTTCTGAACAATGATCTGTAACTAATTACAAAAAAATTGTTCATCCATTGAGACAGCCCCCACTTTCAGGTCCCAAGTCCCAACCTGAAATCAAATGCTTAGTTAATTCGCTAATTAATACTTATTAGGCTAACAGAGTTGCGTTTTTAATTAAAAGTAATTTTGGGTCTTTCCTTTTGCTTGAAGCAAGTAGGTAAGTTTAGCAGGTACGCGTGCACGTCGGTCCCCACAGCGCGCTAATTATTGATACCTGCTCTCCCCCCTCTCTCTCTCTCTCTTCCCCTACCCCGCCCCTCCCCCTTCTCCTCTGGCTCTCTCCCTCTCATTTTTTTTAAAAAAATCCATGTTATGTATAGCATGGTCTCACTCCTAATAATGAGATGAGAAAGGGCAAGTAACACCTGTACTGAGGGTGTTATCCCATGTAAACTACTGGCAGAATTGTTTTTATAAAAATAATCCCATGATACCCTGCGGGTACCAGGGACAAGAAAAATGGGGTCAGAGAGTTTTGAAAAGCAAATTGCCCGCTGCAGTTTTTGAAACGCACTGCCATTTGCTGAGTACAGATTCTGGTTGATAATGTGCCTCCTCCATATACACAAAAAAATTCTGCCAGTGCTTTATGACAATAAAAAATGTCAAGAGTTTTGGTTGCCGTTTACCTACTTCTTATTATTCATCATGCGCGGTACATGTGTATATTATGTATTTCTTTAATGGTCACCAAAAATTGGCTGATAGTAGTACCCACTAACCACCAGTTGCAACTAATTTTGGACCGTGAGAAAAATGTGGGGGATTAGCATCGTGCCATCCCCGTTTTAGATCTATATATACCAGCGTATCTTGAGTGAAAATATCATTATGAAAAACTGAATTAATTTTATTAATCCTTCAATTTTTTTATATTAATATTTTTTTATTCAAGGTATGCTGGTATATAGATCTAAAATGAGGATGGCAAGATGCCAATCCCCAACATCATTTGTGGATGACCACCAAAGTCACGACATCACAAAATTGGGGGAAAAAAAAATCACTGCATTCATGTGATCATGAGCAACCAACCACAAAGGTTGTAAATGTTTTTCCACACAAATGTTCCCATCCCTCTTCTACTTGAAACTCACAAAGAAAATCTACAGCAATCTAAACCATGTCTCACCCTTGAGCACAGGATTTTTAAAAATTAGGTCATGACTTTCTAAAGCCCAAAGAGATATTAAGCTTAATCCTCTTTTAGAACATGAAAAAAATTCAAAGTTCCTTGTGAAATTCCTTGGGTACAATAATTTGTAGATAGAATCCCATAAATCCATAAAGGTGGCATAGGATTCATAACTTCAGTGCACAGCCAAGTTGCATCTTGGAAAATATGCTCATGTCCAACAACAACTCCAAAAAAAAAAGAAAAAACTGGGGGATTCTGTCCTACCCTTGATTTTAGGTCAACAAGGACTTTCAACTAGCATTTGCATCCATTTGGCATCAACTTCAGATTCCTTTCGGATTGAAGAAAAATCAAAATAAGAAGCTTAGCAGCCAGATTATATAAAAAGCTTCAGAAGTTTTGGAAAATGTTTGCATAATGTGAACTTGTACATTCCTTGTATGCCAGCTCTGAGACAATATATCACTTTTTCTTTGAAAATTGGGCACTCCTCCAAAATTGGATGATGGATGACCTGGGGAAATGGGAAGACTTGAGGAAGTGGGACAATGGATGGACCAGGAGAGTTGGATAATGCTATGAGGTCGGATAATGGAACAATTTGGGAGAATATGGGCTATGGATGAATTCAAGAAAGATTGGACGTTGGATGAATGCCTTCAAAACTTTTTTGAATTGTTTTTACTCTACCTTGAATTGTAAGGCAATGTATGTGCATCATATGTTATGTGAGTCAAGAAAGTAAGACAAAGGCCAAAAATGGAGCTAGTTCAAAAGACAAAATCCCAAATTCTATTTTCATCCATTGTTCAACTTTCCAAAAACTCAAATGCCTGACTTCTCCAAGTTTAAATGCTTAAATTCAATTTCAATTATTGCTTGGTTTTGGGACAAGTATTCTGCATTACAAGAGTGCTGGTGACATACTGGTGACATTTTTATTCATTAATGTTCTTAAACACTGAAGAAATGGACACTAAACCTAAAATAGCTTGATTTACAATTTTCCAAACTTGCTGGCAATCAACTCAATTCTAGATACCTAAAGGCTGAACCCCTACTTGATGGCTAAAGGGTGTTCAGATTTGACAGATATGCTGACATCATCTGCCTTTCATTGGATGATGAGTGTTTTTCTTATGTTTTAATAATTCAAGAATGTGAGTCCTATAAAGTCTGGTACCTTTCAGCAAGTCAAGCAAAGTGAAGGTATGTTTTTCTGCCCAAATAAATCATGTAAAAGATGTTTAGTATTCACATGAAGAAAGTATTGTCAATTCTATATGTTTCTTCCGAACCTGGTTGGTTCTAGCCAGTGGTGGTCACTTATATAGTTTGTTTGTTGATACCTGACATGATATGTGTGATAATGTCATGGATCATACTATTTTGATATTATTTATGTATGAAGTGTACAGTTCAATAGTGTGCAGCTTCAGATTATGTTGTTTATTTAATCACAGTATGGGAATTGTGGCTGTGGGTGAAGGGGCTGTAAACCAAAGTGAATTGCACCAACCAGCACACCAGTCAGGATGGATGGTGTGTAGACAGGAAACACTTTTTCCTTGTATTCCTGTCCCAAAGTTATGCAGGAACTGTACACATGCATCTACTTAAATAACAGCCACCAAGTGACTTTACCTACTTACATAGTAAACACTTACATTTCCTGGTTAGCCAAAAAAAGTGTCATCCTTGAATGTAAAGAACCACCTAAATTTTGGTAATGTATTTTCCCATTGTTTCTCACACCAAACCTCACTTAAGATCTTGCAACTGGCTTTAGATCTCACAGGCCAGTCAACAAGAGCTTGCAAATTCATAAGCGTCCTGTTTTTCAAACAAAAGAAAAAGTTCCCACATTTCTTTATGTTGGTGAAGAATCCACATTTATACCTTTCTTGGATTTGAGGTGGCAATCACGAGGCCAGCCGAGTGCTGCTGCCAAAAAATCCAGGAAGAGTCTGAACTTAAACTCTTCTCCTACTATCCCAAGCCTCATAAGTTTTGAGATTTCTAAAAATAGATATGGAAATCTCAAAGTTAAGTCTGCCGCCGTCTCAAAACTAATGACATTTGCAGTGGAGCTCCGAGCACCTCAACATTAAAATGGCGAGCAAGAAGAACGCGACACCATTCCAAAAGGCGCATGAGCTGACCTACGCCGTTAAGGAAGTCTCGAAGGACGCTTGTGGCGACGTCACGGTTTGGTGCTTATTCTGTGTGTACGAGGGCCATGACAGCGTCGAGGTCGGCGTCACGAGGCGGAAGCGCAAGCAGTGCAACGACATTTAGTACTTCACGAAGCCGTTCACTACCTACAAGTACAAGAGTCACCACAAGGGGCAGGACGCGACCTCGTAGATTACATACCAAGGCACTGTCGAGTGAGGAGAAGGAGAACTACTTCAACAAGTGCATACCAAGGCACTGTCGAGTGAAGAGAAGGAGAACTACTTCAACAAGTGCATCAAGAAGACCAACACGCTGGACCATCATTTTGATCACGACAAGGATACATACGAGTTTTTCCTATCTACCAAGATTGTGGAGGTCATTATTGGCGATCTCTTCTTCCACGACGATGAGCAACTCGAGGACATTGACAACGACAACAAGTAGATCCGGCGGACGCGGCCCACAAGAAGCTCCTCAAGAAACAGAATGAGAAGAAGAATGCAATGAAGCTGTTCTGCAAGAAGGACGATGCGCTCGTCTACACCGTGACCATCAAGGATTGACTTCGTTTCGACCTCGCCATGGACTACGTCGGCATTGGCCTGTCCTTCCGGCAGATGGCGGCAACCATCCAAAAAGCCAAGGACCGCACGAAGACGGCGAAACTCATTGGCCTCAATGACTGCATTGTCGGTCAATACACACGCGTCTTAGTTGCTATCGCGCTGCAACAAATCACCCTCATTCTCGATGACAAATCGGTTTGGGCCATGTCGCTAGCTGGTGACGAAAGCACGCATCGCGGCTAGTCATTCTTTGATCTGCGCTTACGCGTTTGTTATCACGGCAACCTGGTTAACTTGCATCTCGTCGTGTTGTCGATGTTCGAATGGCATTCAACTGTGAACATTTTCAATTTGATCACCAAGTTCATGGACGTGGTGTACAACAAGTGGCGTTCCAAGCTGATCGTTGCGTCGACGGACGGCGAGAACACTATGACAGGCCGTCATGCTAGCATCGTCCCCCGCCTCGTCGCGTGTGCAGACAACAACGTGTTGCGAATCTGGTGCACACCGCATCAGATCAACATTGTTGTTAAGGCGGCCATCGAGGCCATCGACAACGGTGTTTGGGCCAAGCAAGTCTACACGTTCTCCGTCTTCTTGCGAGCATAGGACAACCTCATCATCGAGATGAACGTGAAGTGCCGGAAGAAAACCAACCGTTGGGCGCATCTCGGTTGCCTCCTCAACTTCTACATATCATATCGCTGACCGCTTTTGGAATACACCCAGAACAAGTAGCCTGAGTTGATGCCAGACCTGTGGTGGTTCATCACATACGCGGTGGCGCCGGCGATCAACTCGATCAACATCACGTTGGTGCAGCTGCAGGCAAGGTCATTGCTGATCGCCCAGCAGCAAACGCTCGTGCAGAACTTGATCAGCACGATCATTGCCATGTTCGACATTGAGGTTGACGGTGTTGACGATGAAGACGCCCTGGATGACAGTACGTATGTGCAGCAAGACTCCCTGCGTATTCCTACAATGGCGATTGTCAACCACATCGAGAACCAAGGTTCGTTTTCCCGTGACTACTACGAGCGCCTGGAAGAAGGTGATCAACAAGACGTGATCAAACACATCGCCATGTACACAATGGCGCTGGTTGCTGGTTTGCAGTCTGTCAAAGCTGAGCGGGACAACGACAATCGTGCGTCAAAGAGGAACGTGCCACCTGTCCTTCCTACTCAGCTGGTCAAACTACGTCATGGCGCCTTCCTGAAGGAAGTGCTCAACCCGTTTCGGGAACACATCTCCTTGTCCTAGTCCGAGATAGGCGTCGAGCAGATTGAGGTCAAGCATCGCGAGCTTCTGAAGTTGTAGGCCTCCAACATTGTCATGCGTGGCATTATCGACAAGCACAATGACATGACCACGTTCAATGACACGTGGGAATGTGTGCTGGGTCGATTCAAGCATCTGCACTCATTCTGCGGCGGGTTGGCAACCATCCTTGCGAACACAACATCTGTCGAATCTGATTTCTCCGTCTTGAAGTGGGAAATGGACGATAATCACACTGCGCTCACGCATCTGTCATTGGAAGGTATCTTCCAAGCGAAGCAACGCCTCACCATGTAAACGCTTCTGCGTTGAACTCAACGACAGTCACAGAACAAATACAACTCCAATAACCATGTGTCGTGCAGTAGTAAAAAATAAGCTAGTTTTGTGAATATCTCAAAAATTACACCATGCGTCGTCACAAAATTAAGCTAGTTTTGATAAATTTGAGATATCTCAAAGCTTATGATGTCTGTACTATCCTCAGTTGTGTTTTGTATAGGGAAGTCCTCATCACCATTGACTTAAGAATGAGGTCACTTCTACAAGTGCAGCCTGTGCAGGCTGGGCCAAATTCCTGGAAATCCTGCAGGATGAATACTTTCCTTGTGTAAATAGACCTTTGAATTATTTGTTCCCTATTGTCAGTTTCTTTTCTTCATAAATCACTGGTTCTCATTCGTGGTGCTCTTTTTGTGCAATAGACCATTGTGGGGCACATTGGAGACACGCATGGGAGGCTCCTTCCACGAGAATATTTCATTCTTGTTCCATCAATGTCTTATGAATATGAGCACATGGATCATATGGTATTCCCAAGGACCTTACAGGGCTCCCATGGGTATAAAGGTCAGAGACACGTGGCAGGTCCCCAATTCTCCTTTCTGTACCCATCCTCGAAATACACTGGAATTTTTTATGACTGTTTTCTCCATCTGGTTCAACTTCATTAGCTGGGAAGCGTGAAGCAACAAGGCTTTTGAAATGCAGTCCTTGGACCCAGAAAAACCAAGTTGTTGCAATTCACCTAATGTTCTTACAAACACAATTAAAATAAGCAGCAATCTATGTAGATGGCCAGGGCAAAATGACAACAAGTTGGGGAAGCTACTTTGACAGAAGATAGTAAATAAGATTGATTACTTTGTTCTCATGCAGTAGAATTATTTTGATGAAGAATTTTGCAATATCATTTCCAGGATCCTGCACCATGTCCAGAATTGCTACATAATGTACAGAAGACATTGGCCATAAATCAGCCATAGGTCTTAAATGCAGGAAATATAAAAGTATTGCTGCATTTCTTTTTTATACCTCTATGGAGAAGCTCACACACATTTGGGCATGCTGCATTTCTTTTTCATGACTGTCCATTTGTCCAATTAAAATGTCTCTGGTGAAGCGAAGACACATTTGGGCCTGTAATTAATGTGTATAATCAGTGTGCGCATTTTGGGTGCATGATGGGTGTAATCATGGAGCCCAAATGTGTCTGGGCACCACCCTTTTCTCTTTTTTTTTGGAAAAATATGAATTGGGCTAAGGGTAGACAACGAAAAAAGAAATGTAGCAGTACTTTTTGTACTTCCTGCATTTAAGACCCATGGCTAAATTAACGACTTCCAATATTGTACCATGCAGGCACCTGGGTTGATCGGAAAACCTCTTCATTATAGATCTTTGCCTACTACCTCTCACTAGTAACAATTTGTAAGAAAACAACATATATACAATAAATTGGAGCCCTTTTCGGTTCACTGTGCTTGCAGTGACAGCTAGAACCAAAAGACAACATCCCATCCATGGCAAGGAACAGCCAGTGTAAATGCATGAACTAAAGACACTCATTGGGGACTGGATCAGCAAGGAACAGCCATTGTGAATGCAGTGAACCAATAAGGCTCTTGAGGAACTGGATCAGACGTGGACCTTCATCCACCATGGATGGGATGTAACTCCTAGTGCGGGTGATAGTTGACACCAGACGAATGTGGATTGATGAGATGTAACTCCAAGTGTGGTTCTTAATTGGATGGGATGTAACTCCTGGTGTGGGTATTGATTGAAATATGTAGGCAACTCCTAGTGTGAGTTTTAATTGACCCAAGACCGCAGTAGACGAAGGGCCTGGAGAAAGTCAAGAGTCAAGACTCTTGGGACACATCATATTAGCATTGTAGAAGTTGGCTTTTCTCATGATGGGTGAAGCACAGCCAATGAATTCCAGATCCGGAGTCCAGACTAGCCCAGATGGAACAAATAGGCTGCTGACCCCCTGCCACCCAGCACCGATAATGTACTGAAGAGTTAAGACTCAGAGATCTCTCAATGACCTGCGGAATTCAAATCATTGATTTCAATCAGCCAAAAAGTCCTGTAGCTTATTGCGAATCCAGAGAGCAAAATTAGGAACCAGAAACACTAAAAAAATGCATTGAACATTTTCATGTGTTGCTCAAACTAATGGCTTCGGCTTCTCAAATTAATCAAGTAAGCTTAACAGTGTAGGGAAGGTTTCTGGGTACATAATTTTCTTAGCATGTACTGAACAGATCTATTTTTACTGATAACTAAGTACATTAGGCCAGCAAACTTGTCCAAAACATAAAACAATTCTTTTTTTGAGATTTTCTTTTGCAAAAGTTGACAACTGAAAGGTTAAAAACTCTCTTTGTAATTCCAGATCTGAGGTGAATTTTTTGTAAACCTGGACTTGAGGTGTTGAACTTAAAGATGATAGGCAGTACATTCACCTTAGTGCATGCACCGTCAGATGCACTTTGCAGTATGTATATCCTGTTCACTGGATTTGCAAAATAGAAAAGAACTATGTGGTCAAGTGCACAAAAACATTGGATACTAATAAAACTGAATTTTTTAGATAACAGAATTGACTTCTTTTTAGAGTAAGGAATTTGCCAGCCCCCTTGGCTGCATAATGTATCCTACAGTTTCCATAATTCTAGGTCTTTTGAATTTGAACTACGGAAATCTCTGGTGCTCAAACTTGAAATGGAGAAATTTGTTAGCAGTTGACATAATAGAGGAATTTACTTTGAAAGTTCTACTACTTTTTGTCTAGGGGAGACACCCAGGTTGGTACCCATGGTAAAATTCCCAAAATCTATTTAAATTATTTCTAAATATCACAAATATCCAACGTGTAGTCTAAATCAGGGTCTCTGAGTTCAAATCTAACATTTTTTTGGTTTAATATGGCCTCTAAGAAGCCTCACTCAAAAATATGAAGGTAGCAACCTGTGAGTTTTGCAAGACCACACTGCAAAACTCCCCTTCACCCCAGGAGTGGGAAGTTTTACCTTGTAAGGTGACCTAAAGTAACAAGGCTAGATGTCCCCAAGGTTGTTCTGAGATAAGATTTAAGACACCCAGAGTAAGTCCCTGCTAGCATCACACATGGAGATATAGAAATTCTTTGTAACAGAGTAGTATTTTTGGTAGTATTGACCGAGTTGAAACATGTTACTCATAGTGTAAACCCTAATGACATCCTCTTTATGGAAAGTGCAAACCAGTGACAGCTAAAAATATGTTTCATGAAGTCCCCAAAAAATGAACTCACAAGTCCACACTAACACCTGGTGAACTATCCTCAATTTGTGGGACCAAATGAAAACTCCATTGTTGTTCCCTTAAGCCAGTGTCAATAAAGAGGTGAGGAAAGGGCCTCTTACTCACATCATGCCTCATAAAAATCATAGGTTGTTGATGTTGGCAATATAATTGAAATTCAGGCCTTCAGTGCATCAAAGCCATAAAAGTAGTTCGATGCAATTACCAAGTAAGGTATCATATCCTGGCTTCTGGGGGAAGATGAGTCACACCATGTCAAGTCAAAACATTCATCATGCAACCAATATTGAAGATCAACCCATAAGCTCTTCTTGGATCTAAGGCTGGTCAAGGAACTAAGCCTCAGAGAAGTACATGTGGTCTTCTCCTTTTTGGATCTATATAGAGACTATCATTCAAATGCATGTTCCAAGTAAAATGTATGTGCAGGTATTCCACCAAGGTCCTAGTGTGAACTGAAAAGAGGTGAACTGGATAAGTTAGTAGTGTGAACACATGCAAATTTTAGGTTTTCATTTTTAGATTTAGTTATTGTCAACTCTTTGCATAGTGACAGCGGAAAGTGCTCCATTGCTGTATGTTTCTCCAGTAGAGCCATCGCCATAACAACTTCAGGAAAGTGTATGAGGGAGAGTAGGAGAATTTGTTGTTTGTGTATAATGCAAGGTTTATCTATCCAGAGCTGTGGATGGTTGAGGGATGGAAAAGCATTGAATGGGGTTTTGGCAGTTGGATAGTGCAAGGCCGAATAAAAGGCGGATGCGGGAAGTGGTTGAAGCTACTAAGTGATTCCACCAAATTGTTCTGTGTAGTAGAAGTTTTCTTGTTGCATTTGTAGTTAGTGAATTTGTTTCCATTGCGCTAAAGACTACTCAAGAGCATGTAATGCAGGCAGTAGCATTCTCTATCAGGGGTTGATGCCAAGGTGTGATGACAGAATGAGGAAGTTCGAGCTGTAGTTAGATGGGCATATAGTGGTTATGCATTTCTGCATGAGTGAAAGAAAATTTTCTGGGGTCCTTCTCAATCCATATACCATGTCTGGTGTCTAATGAGCATTAGAAACCTTAGTTGGGGTATCTTGGGGCTGGACAAAATGGGTGAAGAGAGAAACAGATTGGGAAAGTTCAGAAAGATGCATTTGTATCCTGAGTCTGCACAAGCACATCTGCCATACTTTGAGTGGTTCTAGTTGGATGAACTTGGTGAACATCACTTGCATATTGGCTCAGATATAGGATTTAGGGATTTGAGTAGTGAAGTCTTCCAAAGTGGGAGTTGGGGTATTTCTTTGCATCATTGCATGACTAGGGATGGGTTGTAGTAGCTCAAGGGGACTGAATGAACACTGAGAGATCTGACCTGAGGCTATACTTCCAGGAATTTATACCTTAGTATGTCTCTGGTTGATGTCATTTGGGAATCTGCAAACAGTTTCAGTTGCAAATAGAAACAAATTGGGCATAACATAAAGATTGTGCCATGGGAACTGATATATCAGGATTCTCAAACTTGTTGTCTTAAGTCTACTGCAGGCACAAGCTACTAGTAACTTTGTGGATGATGTTTCTGTGATGCATATGGTTGAATTCATTGACAATTACATTATTAGCTGATAGTACTTTTGGTGTTTATTATCTCTATACATGAATTTTTTTGCTCCTTCTCTGTTTGGTTACACTGGCATCCTGGCCACCCTTGTACAAAATGCTAAAAGTATCTCAATTATCCACCCACACCCCCTAGTTGGGCTTCTATGACTGATTATTACATCCAATGTAAAAACCTCTGAAATTTCCTTTTCTGTATTTGGACTTACATTTATAGAATGCAAATCTCATGAGGCACTTTAGAGAACAGAATCCCCATGCATGCAAGCAAGTGTTTCATTTTTTGAAATGCCTCATGTCATTTTTCCCATGATCCTTGAAAATCGGGTTGATTTGTATGTTTGGTAACACCTTCAAAGTGAGGGAGTTCTGGAAGTAAGAGCCCCTCAGCTCCACCTCCTCCACCTCAAGCAAGCACGTATGTCCAGAACTCCTGGCTTGTAGAGCGTTTACCTTGCACATGGAAGTGTTAATTGTTCCTACATCTGGATTCCCTGCCCATAAACCTGAAAAAGTAGGCAATATAGAGTAAAATATTATTAAAATGTCATCACTTGGGCCAATCATTATGACTGGCATGGCCAATCCAAATGAATCACTTCCTCTTACTGCACTCCTGGAGGGCACCGTATTGAGGGCACATTTAAATTACCAAACTCAGTTTCACACTGTTTGAAGACATGTACTTGAGTCAAGAAAGTGTATACAGGGCATTGTACTGCTGTGGTGGATATGCACCGGCAGAGATTTAACCACTAGAGAGCTGCAACCCATTTCACACAGCTCAACCTCTGATGCCAATAGTGCAGAAGTTTTTGAAATTGGGAATGCCTATTAGTTAGCTTTGCCCCTTGTTTGCTGTATTTTTTTGGGGCTGAAGCCTCTGATTTTCATTGTCAGAGTTTTATATGAAAAAGGTTTTCCCCTTGTCATTCCTTGCTTACATTTTCATTATAAAAAAAAATTCTTTTTTGTCAGGTAGATTTCAGCCTTCCTAGTCCATATTATGCTTGGCCTTCATTTTCATCAAACTGTTTTCTTAGGTCTTTATCTTTCTCAAATCTTATTGTTCTTGGCCTTCATTTCATCCATTGTATCAACTAAACCACAAATCATCCAGTGTTGAAGTTCCCAACTGGATCAATTTTCATCAGTTGTTCAATTTTTGTACTTTCATAACTAAAGTTCACTCTCTGGACCTATCATTGCATTGGGTTGAAAGTCAAGTACGCAAAAATATCCTGAAGCATTTTACACTAATCTGATTAATGGGAAAGCTAAAATCAAGAGAAGTTGATTGCAGCTAGGGACAATGAAAAAGTGACAAAAGTTCTCTACATCATATTGGAACCATCAATTTTTTCCACTAAAAGAATCTACCCACAGCCGTCACACTAAGCTCCATGTCTCCATTACAATGCATTGAATTTCAAGCATAATTTAGACATTTTGAAAATTTGTTAAAAACTTTTGAAGAAAACTTTTCTAGTTGAACACCTTGTCCTAACAATATTGAAACCAATTGCCATATTGAATTCATTATTGCACCTATCTAATTTCTTCCCTTATCAAAGTTTTTTCTTCAATTAAACCTTACCCCCCAAATCTACAATATATGTTGCAACCCCACTTTTGGAAAAGTGTGAGGATGACATTCACACTCTCTAAATGGGGACTTGCGAGTCCTTTGGAACTCCCGAAACTTCAAAGCTCAATTGCAGGGGTCAAAACACTTTGCCTTGAAGTGTTTTTCATATTATTGGAAAGCTATCAAAGTTTAGATGTTGAAAATGGCCTCGCATGAACCATTTGGACATCTGCAGCACAAGTTATAGCAAAAAAAAAGGTCAGGAGTCAAACTGGCAGTTTGACCCCCAACCACTAAAAATCAAGAATCGACTTGACCCCGGTGTGTGCAGGTAGAATGTGATACAACTACAAGTTTTCTTCAGACCTCATCCCAATCGAAGGTCTGAGCAAAGAATTATAAACTTGCAAAGTCCCAGAAATCCAAACCGAAACAATTTCAAGATTCTTCTTTGGGAATCCTAGGACAAAAAACCATTCGAATGTAGGTGCCGTGGAATAACACAAAAAATATTACAAGGGGGAAGGTGGTGGCTTCCCCCGAGTCTCGGCTGTGGTGAGTCTTGTGAGTCCAAAGTTGCCCATGGCCTGTCCTAGCACCAAAAGCGCTCCAGAATGCGAACTAACCAACTTGTTGGTTAGTTTTACTGTAGGTTTGAATGAGTAACTAAAGCTTGTCCCTATTCTTAGTCCCATCCCGAAGCTTCAACATGCCTCTCTACCCCTTTTAGTGCTAAGAGCTGGGAGCGTGCCTTCAAGTCCCCACAATTCCATTGTTTTAAAAACTAAGGCCCATTTTGGATCTAATTTGGGACTTGGGAGTGTGTCAATATATTTCAAGGAAGAAGGTGGAGAGTGGGCCTGTGGACCCTTTATTTTAATAATGGAGGGTTGTTGAATTTAAAGCTTGACTTTTTATATAAAAAAGGTTATAGAATTTTAAATCCTTTAGAAAGGTATGTTGAGGAGTTAACCGAACAAAGCCTTCTTGACTATCATCCTAAGGAAGATGTAGAAGAAACAAGGATTATCCCAATGAAGATTTAGCCAAGTTTAATTATAAACTAGATATGGAATACAAATCCATAATCATCCTTTTATATTTTTGCTACACAATGAAAATCATTAGTAAAAATCTGATGATTATTACTATTTTTTTCTTCACTTCTGGCAATTGAAAACCTCCTAAATCATTTCATTTATGAGCTTTTAAGTTTTAAGTTTTCTTTTTGGATGAAATTTTGCCAATTAAGAAAAGGCCAATTGTAATGGCTTCTACATAGTAATTTTCAATGAAATGCACATTTTTAAAATAGCATGAATGAGAACTTGGACATGAAAATGTGCACAATATAAAAGGCTCTCCAAAAAGGTTTGTGAGGGAATATGATTGCTTTTGATTACCTAGTGGACCATAACAATTAACTCATGTGCTGACATCTAAGTGATCCTTCAGTTTAAACCATCTAGTATTTCATGTTTTTGGGTGGGGATAAGGAATAATTAACATTCTATTTTGGATGTTGTAAACAATGGTAAAAGCCCACATATTGGGTGTGGATGGAGATGTTCTAATGGAATGTAATCTTATGATCCTAGTTTGTATATTATCCATTAAAGGTGAAGTCACTAAGTTTTTACACTTTTTTACACTTTGCCATAATGCACTCATGGTAGAGAAAGTTGGGTGGATTGTTGGCAAGAAACATTGAGTTTTGCAAGACAAATATTGAGCATGAAATAAAATTACCCTCAAAATCTTTAGGCCAAGGCTTGTACAAAACCTAGTCAAATGGACACAATAACCTCGTCATTCATGATGCTATGATTAATAAAGGTGGAAAATATGTGAGGTCCAACCATGATATTTATATTAATTTTGTTAAATATTAAACATAATTGCACTTCAAACTACCTCATTTACATATATCATTTTTAATTTACTAATGTCATATTATAATTAAGAGTATAATCACAAGAAAACCAAATTGCAAAAGAATGAAATAAATCAAGATGCATCACAATATACCAATTCTTTAAATAAATGGAATTTGAAGTCATTTGCCTCCTCGCCTAGTCCTAGAGGTTTAAGCCCAAATACTTAGCATTTTGAGCTACTTCTAACTTCCTAAACATTTTATAGAGGTGTGCTAGAGGATTGCATGTTTGCCATTTTAAGATCAAAGTTACTTCCAGTGTTAAGGTGTTGTAGACCCAAATCAACACCTCATCCTTGCCTAAAGGAAAGGCGCAATGAGTAGCAAGACATTCAATTTCAGTATGCAACCAATGCTATAGGAAAAGTAAGACTCACTTTACACTAGGAGTCAAGGCTAAAGTTCAACTCAAATTGAGCATTTCTATTGGTGCATTCATTAAAATTGGTTTCAAGGGCTGTACATCAAGAATCAAGACTGAAACATAAAACAAAAATTTTAATCTATCACTTTATGGCCTTGTATTGGTCAAAGGTCGAAAAAATTACACATAAACTTGGGAGGCCAATTTGTAACCCTTAGGACCAATAACACAACAATAAATTATTATTGTTTTGATGAAATCCACATTGTAAATCAAACTAAATCCTAAACCAAACTTTATATCTTATCCTTCTCTATTTCATCTCTCTCCATTTTGCTATTTTCTTGTGAACTTTTGTGTTTATTAATGAATGATAAAGGGGTTTCCAAGTTTTATATTTGGGATATGGAATTTTTTGGAGTGTTTCATGAAAAAATTGTGTGAAATGTAAGTCTTCATTCATTTCAACTCTTCAATTTGCCTCTTGAAATGCCTATAGTTACAAGAGCTGATATGTTGATCTTGACCTCAAATCATATTTTTCCAAATAGGAAGTGTTTGGATAGATTTAAAAATATATTGGCCAAGAGTAAGTCAATTAATGCAGATTGACTGAAAGACTTAATTTGTACAAAAATTCAAATTCAGATTAAGTCTTTCAACTCATGTTTAGATTTATATCAATGCCAATTAAGGCCTTTAAAAGGCCTTGGCCTTTGGCATTTGCATTTAAAAAGAAGTTCAATTTTTCGTTCAAACAATACAAAACTTACAATTTAGCAATTTCATTTTAGGGGAGGAAGAACATAAATATAAGTTCTATGAATCCATTGATCAATGGTGGCATCAAGCATGTAATGAAACATGTCACTGCATATGCCAATGACACAAAATTGCTTCAATTTGAAAAGAATATTAAGCTCTTGGAAAAACAACCGACTTTAAAAACAACATCAAAATTTGCAATCAAAAGTGCTTTAAAAAATCATGAACAAACAATTGGCATGTTCATCAAAATGGTGGAAACAATACCATCACAATAATTTTTTTGAGAAAATTAATGTTATATTGGAGAGAATTGATCATCAAATGGATTGATTCATAAATAAGTTGTAGGTCCATGAAACCCATTCTAATTCAAAACCAAATGGTGTAATTGGGAATATAATTTTATTTTGTTTCAATTTTACCCTATAGAATGTGTTGGTTAATAACTCATGAGATTGTGTGGCTTCCAACAACATTTTTTAAATTTAATTTTTTTTGTCTCTCTTTGATTTTAATTCCACTTCAATTTTCTCATATTTTTCAATTGTATCCACATTCCTTTCTTCTTCCCCTTCTTCTATTTGAGTAATGTTTTCAAGGTGTTATAGTCAGCACATTTCTTTGATGACTCATTTTATTGCATAAAACATGTCCTTATGCTGAAATGGTGCAAGGAGATGGTTGGTTTCCATTTGCACTATTTATTCAACTTTTTCAACTCATGACATGTGAAAACTATTTCCATGGATAATGCATAAGTTATGAAAACAAATAAAAGCCACAACCACATCTAGTATATTCCATAGTGGTGTATGTAGTCTCTTCAATATGATCATCCACCATCCTTTCAAAACTCCAAAAGCCATTTCCACCATCATTTGGCCACCACCCATGGGTATTAGACTGTATGAAGTTCCAATATGTTTTGTTCTTGGTAGTCCTTCTTTCTCACCCTTGAATGATGAATGATAAAACCATGGCCTCATTAAATACGTTGCATCTCCAATCAATTTGTATGGCAAAAATGCAACCTTCATCACATTTTTGCCAACTTTAGATTTTTGGAACAATGTGCAATCATGGCAACAATCAACCCATCCAAAATCATAGTCCCAAAACTTACATTTCGCATCAACCGCACCTTGTAATAAAATTGAATAGAACCCTTTTAACAATAATAAGAAGTTAGATCTATGGTGGTGCAACAATTGAGATGTAGCTACCATCTACTGCCCCAAAAACATAAGGCATGCCTTGAAGTTCTTCAAACTCATCTACCATTTTTCTTATGCTACTTGTAATTAATCGTTCTACCATCAAAGGTTTTAAATGTTTTTTAATAGTTGCACAAAAGTCTCGTACATTGATAGATGTAGTGCTTTCAACCACTCCATACATTTCACCACAAATTTGTAAGGTGTAACCATTACTTAAATGAAATAGGGGGATGGCTACTCATGTTTCAATTGAAATGCATGATTTCATGCAAGAATCTACCCTACCCAATGATGGACCTACAATATTGCACAAAAACTGAAAAGTTTCTAGAATTAACTTTGTTTGTTGCTTGAACATGTTTGCTAAATAGTTGCCCAAAAGTTGTTTCTCCATGAAACCACTTGCTCATTCATAAGTCCAAAAAATCTCTCTCTTACTACTTCATTTGCTTCCATAATGAAAACAACCATCTTCATCATTGCACTATAATGTTAATGAAATGCAAGTTGTTACAATGCCACAACTACAATAATACCATGTTGAATCCTTATGAAAAACACAAGAATAACAAAAATATTGTGTCTATGCTCATCCATGATGGTCTATCATTTAGGGTTTAACTTGAGAAAGCAAAGACAGGAAAAAAAAATGAAACCATCCAAGGGGTTGAAGTCTTAGTCCTTACTTTTTGGCCTCAATGGATTTTACATATGAATTCATTGGCCCCCAAACAAATAACATTTTATTAATGACATGGGCCCAAACAATGAGCCAAAAAAATGCTCAAATTTCCCATTATTGGCGGAAAAAAAAAATTGGCCTTGACTTCTAGACTAAAGCAGGCCTAAGTTGTAAGCTGGTACAGAACACATTGGTTTATTCACGTTAAACCACAATTGAGGTATACACCACACCTCAATATAGTTGCTTATTCATAGTTAGGAACAATAATCTCAGATGATGACAATGATATGAGAAGTGAATTTTGTAATGATGCGCAAATAGAAAATTGTATCTGTAATTAGGATCTAAAACAGATCCATCCTTTAAGCCATCATACTTCCCCTTCCTTTCATGTAGATTTGATTTTTGTAAATACTGTCAGTTTCCAGGGTTTTTTTCAAAACACATCAGAATCAAAGAACTGCCGATTCTGGGTATTTCAAAAATTCATAATCGAAGATTCACTGGTTCCAGGATTTCAAAAACCTCAAAGGATCACCAGTTTCATGTAAGAACCGGCAAATACCTGATTTTGGATTTTGGATTTTGGATGGCAAGAAGGGGGTCCAAGTTTGGAAGCCCAGCTGAGGGATCCTACTCTCTTCCTCCAGCTTGCAAGGCTAAGGCTCTCAACTCTCAAAACCACCTCCTCTGATCACCAGATTGTTGCTGTTGTTGCATCAATGAGATGCAAAGTGATTAGAGTCTGGAGGGAGGTGAAGGGAGAGGCCACATCCCAGAAAACACATGTCTGATGGAGCTTGTCACCAACCTGCACACAAACAATCTCTATCTAAAGGACCATGACCATCACCTCTTTGTCACCATCCATATGTTGTAAAATTTTGCATCAATGCAAACTTTGAGGTTGTTTGTTCTTTTGTGTTTTACCTTCAATTTTAAAGAACTTGTGAATTTGTGTTCTGCCTTTGAACTTTAAATAACCCGGTTATGTATTTTGTCAAACACCTGGGACTAAGTTTTAACAAGGGGTTTGTCAAATAGCCTAGGAGTATACCCATCAGGGTATTTGTTAAAGAACCGGGCAGTGACCCAGCTGTATAAAGTATCCAAACCCCTGCCCCCGCCTTATACCCGCCCAACACTGGATTTTCAATACCTGGATGTGGGCAGTTATTTAAAGAAAATTAAAATTGAACACCCAGACCTGGGCAATTCTTTTAAACAAAAGTCTAAACCTTGGACCTGACTATTATTTTAAGAATCACATACCCGCCCCACATGGGTTGATACACGTGAATGGTTAGTATCAATGTTGACCAGTTGTTGCTTTTTGACCTGGGTAACTGGTTAGGTTCACGTCCAGGTATCAATAACCTACCAGCCATGTATTATTTTTATGAAACCTGGTACATAACCTACCCACCTAGTATTGAATTTTCAAATTTTAATAACTTACCTGAATGACCCGGTTATCATCCAGGTAAGTCATCAATCTAAGATCCTAAACTTGTTTAGGATAGAGAATAGAAAAACATGAAGAAAAGGAGTTATACACTTTTTTTTTAATAGAAATCATATTACCAGTGTTTAACCAGCAGTATAACCACCTGGTATTTGAAACTTGAACCTTATCCATAGCCAATAGATATTGTCCCAAAAATAACAGAGTAAATTGATAATGGGTATTACTTTGATGCTGATAACTGGTGGGTCTAAAATTTGAAACTTTTTGCAATAACCTACCTGGTCGATTATTGCCAAAAACCAACATATGGCCAACACTGGTTAGTACATAGCTAAGCACAATGGCAGGAATACAATGTCAAAGTATTTCTTCTGCTCACAGCATCTATCCGTTGCAACATTCTCACAATTAGTACCTTTCAGGCATCAGGCTTTTGTACATGTTCAAGGAGGGAAGTGTACGAGTGTGTACATGTTGGAAATTGGAGTCACACCCACCTCCATAATTTGGGTAATCCCTTGGGAGGAATATTTGAAATGAGCGTGAAAGTTTACACATCAATACTTTCAAAGTGATTTGTAGGCTTTGTGTAGTTTTTGGAAGTGAACTATGGGTAAATATCGGTGTGGGATGGGTATTTGTTTTTGCATTGGGTAGTAATGAAGAATCAAACTAGATATATGCACATTACTCATCAGGTCTTACTTTTTCAAAAGTTCGAACTCCTCTCCTACCCAGCATTTTCTAAAAGTAAACATTCATCCTCACCTCATAATCAGTGATTTTAAAATTTTAAATATCCATAATTAGATTCAACCCAGGGAAAATAGTATTGTAGGGTGTTTTTCAAACACCTAGATCAATATTCTTTTCATACACAGAGGAGGTCATATTTAGGGTTAAGGTTAGGGCAACTTATTAACACTAAGTAGGAACAATGAATCAAATGTGGCACTAGTCTTGATGTCTTAAGTCTTGACATAGTTATACAACAATGCCCAACAAGAAAAAAAAATTTGAAATGTTTTGATTGTACATGAACTAGAAAGGTACTTTCCTTGGGAGGAGACCAAATAGTAGCCCCAACCAATGCATAACAACTTCCCTTGAGGAGTAACCTCTTCATAGAGAAAAGGATTAAGTTGCCCCAAAAAGCAATTTCCTTCTAGGAGGAAGTTCCCAAATGTTTGACCCAAAAGTACATAGGATAAACTTTGTCTCGATCAAACATTTTTATGGCATTAGAGAGCTCTTAGAACATAAATTCATAAAGTGATATTGCATATTCAATTTGAAATTATGTGTTAATTATTATGATAAAAACAGGAACCAAGGGTGAAAATTTCCAAGTTGTCTTCTCCCCTGAGGAGAAAGCAACTAGGTTACCTTCTCCCCAGGGAGAAGGGGACTAAGTTGCCCTAAAAAACAATTTCCCCTAGGGAAAAGGGGACTATGTTCCCTAGGTAACAACTTCCCCCAAGGAACAAGTTTTTGAATGCTTGACAAGACATTATAAGGGGTGAATTTTCTTCCAAATCAAAAGTTCTTTATACCATTGAAAAGCTTTCAAAGTGTAAATATTAAAATGATTTTATATTTTCAATTTGAAGGTACAAGCTAAAAGTTACGATGAAAAGAAAAGGTAGGGTCAAATTTCCCCTACGGAACATTTTCCCCTTCCCCTAAGGAAAAGGGAAATTTTTATCCTTCACTTTCTTTTCATCATAACTTGTAGGTCTTACCTTTATATAAAAAAATGCAAGTTCATTTTAGATATCTATGATTTAAGAACTTTCTAATGGTATAAGATTGTTTGATTTGGACAAATTTCACCCTTATGATTTCATGTTAAACATTCAAGAACTTGCTCCTCATGGGAACATGGTCCCTTTTTCCCTAGGGCAACTTAATCCTTTTCTCCTTGTGAAAAATTGTTCCTCGAGGCTACTTAGTTGTTTATCTCTAAGGAGAAGGTAACTAAGTCCCTTTCTCTCAAAGGAAAAGGGAACTTGGAAAATTTGACCCCCAATTCTTATTTTCGCCATAACTTTTAGCTCATAGTTTCAAATTGAAATGCAAGATCATTTTAGATATTTATGTTTTGAAATCTTTCCAATGGCGTAAAGAACATTTGTTTCAAACAAAGTTTACTCCCTATATTTTCTTATCAAACATTTGAAAACTTGTTCCCTAGGGCAATATAATCCCTTTCTCCCCAAGGAAGAAAACAATTTAGTCATTTTCTCCCCAAGGGAAAAGGTAATCTAATCCCAAGGGAGAAGGTAATTCCAAGTTTAAGTGTGCGAGAATGTTTGTAGTGTATATCATTTCATGATTTGTTCACAATTGTCGTTTTTTGGCTTTGTTATTTGCAATATTCACAACACACCATCAACTTACACATTTATGTTTCATGAATGCATCCAGGAGATTCTAAAGGCAAATCAAGAACATGGATCAACACCAACATTGAAATGTCAACAACTTAAAAGAAGGTAAATGTTGTCTACTTTCTTCCTATATTGTGCTTTCATGAATGTTTATAAGGTTTCTTAAATTGAATGTTTCTTTGAATGTTTTTGCATTAGAGATTTTGGAAGCAAATTGAACTTTCAATAAGAAGAGGGGTTGATTACTTTCTAAAGCATTTCTACATTAAAGATTCTAAAGGCGAATCACACTTATGAAGATCAAAGAACAAGGTTAGTTGTGTTGAAAAAAATTTGATCTTGTGTTGGGTTCTATTTCAACTTAAATGGCTTATTCTTCTATTTCTCATGACATTAGTTCCACTAATGAAATTCTTCTAGCATTTATAATATTGGCAATGTGCAACCTCCACATGAACGTGGGCTTGAAATGGAAATTATGAATGTTGATGGTGATTTTGATGGTGTTGATGAACATCATTGAAGTGCACTTGGAGAACTTGTGAAAAAAAACTGGTAGCCACATTATCACAATTCAATCACATGGGCATTTTTTAAGGTGAATGATAATCAACTTGTCAACATGTTTTGAAACTAGATTATGAAATGTATTATATGTCACAATGATACAATTCCTCTTGAAATCTTGGCCATGCGCATAGGATGTAGGAAGGGCCTCATTACATACCATAAGGCTTATGGCATAATAGCCATGAAAATACACATTAAATCTGACATTTGAATATGTTAATTTTTTTCTTAAAGATGCAATAAAATTTGCCCCAAGATTTCCACTTGATCGTGAGCCCAATAAAAAGAGGGCACATGTATGTCCTTCAACAATTTTTGGTTTCTTTTCTATTTTTAATAAATTCAAGAAGGATGATGCAATTCAAGTTGGTTTTTTGGAAGCTCTAATGTTGCTTATGATGAAAGGATTAATGCCTATGAAGACTGTTATGTTGATTTGGCTCCATCGCGCATGCAAGCTATGTATGTGGCTTGTGTTCCATTCAAAAAAAAAATTTGTTGGAAAGGTTTTCGAGCTTGGTTAAAAAAACCATGACTACTTATGTGCAACCTCCATTGGTTAATTGTTTATCAACCATTTTCACTTTTGACTTATGGATGTCAAAAGGAACACATGATGTTTTTGATGTTGTAAATTTTATTTCAAATGATTGGGAGGCAAAACATGTCACCATCAAATTATTTGAAGTTTTAAACACAAGTGGTGTAACTATGGCTCCTAAATTGTAGGAGTTGCTAAATAGGTTTTTTTCAACCCAATTTTTTTTTTGGGTTAAGGATGAAAGGTCCAACTTGTAAACATGTTCGAATGCCCTAATTTTTATTATATCATGTAGTAATTTGGGCTTGTTGGAGCCATTGGATGGCATTTATTTTGGGCATGCACTTTCAATGGTATGTCAATATGTTATTAAATATTAAAAGATGTCCACTAATCTACCTTCTACATTTATAAAAATAGGTCAATCTTGCATCCAAAAATGTACTACCTAGCCCAAAATGTCAAGCAAAGGTAGGCAAGCATGGGACAAAGCTTGCATTTAGTTTTGGATTGCAACCTAGAAAACTAAATTCATGAATGAAAATAAGGTAAGTTCTTTCTTTCTACTTTCTAACTATTTTTTAAAAGTATTTTCTTTCATATTTTTTGGGTTTTCTTTTTATTAATTTCTTTTTTGGTGATTTTGATTTTTTTCATGCTTATTGAATTCATGAGTGTGATTTTTTGTTTATGTTGTCGATGACACATTTGCAAATTGCGTTTTATTCTTCCAAGATGCCTTAAATTTTCAGAGTGGCATTGCATTATGTTATAGTCAAAAGTCTATGACATTGCAATCTCATGTACCATCTCCAAGAATATGGGTTGTGTGTGAAGTTGTGGTGAATATCTTGTCCTTGATTGTTAATGGTTGTATTTTGAACCAAAATCAAGGACATTGGTTACTCTTAAATGCTTTGCAATTTGTTATATTGACGTGTTAGGATATTTAAGAAGAACTAGCATTCCAACTTATTCTAACAACCTTATGGAAGATTTTTTTTTTAATCACGAATTAAAGGAGCTCATGGTCCACATGAAATGACAAATTTTGAAAGTTCTTCTACCCTTTATTTATTTTCTACACACATTTGATAGGAAAAGGGACCATAATATGTTGGCTTTAATGTTTGATCTAAGTTTTAAGAGCATGCAATTGGTTACTACATTTTTAGTTCGTGAAAATGTTGCTACTATTGTTGTTAAATATGATCAAAGGCTCTTGTTGCCTTTATTAACAAAAACAACCAAGTTGTTGATGCATGCTAATGTTAAAAGAATTTGAAGATTTGTAATTTCGAGGCAATGTTGAAAATCGTTTTTTAACCACATCAACAACTATAAAAACTCAAACATTCATAGGACCTTGTATCAAAAGAGCTTGTTGGATTATATTGATATTCAATTGATGTTGAAAATTGCAAGTGTGCCTTATATTGGTGGCACAAATAACAAAACAAGTTTCCAACCCTTGTTATATTGGTGCAGCATATACTTGGTATCCCAATTAACCAAATAGAAATAAAACACATTTTTTATGTTGCTAAAATTTTGACTACACTTCGAAGATGACATCTTCAAACGAAAAATATGGACAAATTGACATTTGTCCAGAAAAACTAGCCATCTAATATGTGGATTGGTTGTTTGAAACCCATTGACGTTGCATCTAGATGTGAGGTAGAATTTGATAACAAAGTTAAAAACTGAATTCAAAAATCAAGTCAACAATGAAGATTCTTTGGACTTGGATGATTTTCTTAATTCCATATGAAAAACATGTGGAGGTGGTTTGTGTGTGTTTTGTGTTAGGTCGAAGATGATGAATGGAAGCATTTGTTAAGTGGCAAGTTTTGGGCATTTTTTTATGATTCCATTCCATTTTATGAATGTTTCATAATTGTTTAAAATTTGCAATGGCAGTTGTGTCATGAATGTCTTTTGTCTTTGTCTCTTCTATCTTCATGTCTTTTGTTCTAAATCCTATGTGTTTTTTTTTCTTTGTGTCTTCAATCTTAAGTGTTTTCTATCTTTGTATTTTCAATGCCCTAATTTTTTTTTTGTCTTTGTGTTTAATGTCTACATGTTTTGTGTTTTTCTATCAGGTGAGAGTCTTGTGTTTTGTGTATTTATCTCTTAATTACTTATGTTTTCAATCTCTTTGTGTTTCAATTAATCAATTTTAGTGTCAATTACTTAATGTCTTTAATGGAAGTTGTTTGTGTCTTTAGTGTCTGAAATTTGTGTTTTCATTGTCTTCAATGTTTGGTGTCTTTCTATAGTTTGTTTTGTGTGATGTTTTGTGTATGTCTAGTGAATGTCTTTGTTTTTTATGTTTCCAATTTGTAATTTACGTGTGTGTTGAGTTGAATGTTGGATGGAAAATGGAATGGAAAGGTTTCAAAGTCATGCTTAAGATTCATAACCACCAAACATCACAATAAATAAAACCTTCACATTTTAACTCACATATATTTTTATTTTTTGGGGCTAACCAATAGTTGGATTGTAATTTGTTTAACTTCAATGGAAACCATAACAATCATTTCTTTGAAATATAGTTTTGCACTCTGATTCAAAACTATTTGTCAAAGCTTTAAATATCTAACTAAGCCCTAGGCTTGTAACACATTGTTAAAGACCCAAAATGTTTAGTCCTATTTTATTTTTAGTTTAGTTTTTAGGGTCAAACCAATTTGCTTGGCTCATCCCAAGTACCATTTGTTTTATAAAAATGGTTGGTGCATTTAGTTATATAGTTTGCAAACTTAAAACATGTGACAAAGAATATGGGACAAACATTTTAATTACATCTTAGTTGCAACTACTAGGATAAACATGTTGATATCTTAAAACAAAAACTTATAAATATTTTTACATTGCTTTGTTGCTTTTGGAGTTCCAAAACATTTTGTAACCGTTCATTTAACGCATCTTATGCAATAACAATTCTTCAAATTGATGAAGGAATCAACAAGATATGCCTTTTGCAAGTGAAGGGGGTCATGGGCATGATGTGGGTTGGCACATATGACTAGTTTGAATTCTAGAACTTAAGATCTTTGGACGTCACTCTATTATTTTTGCACTTCCCAAATGGTTTTGTAAAGCTTCAAATGGCACATTCAATGCAAAAAAAATCACTCAAATCAATGAAAGAATGAACAAGATATATTTTTTCCAAGTGAAGAGGCTCACATGCATGATGTGGGTTGGCACATATGACCAATTTGAATTTTGGAACTTAAGATCTTTGAATGTCACTCTATTGTCTTTGCACTTCAAAAAGGTTTTGTAAATCTTCAAATGGCACATCTACAAATTTTTAAATTATTTAAAACAAACAAGAAATGATAAAGATATAAATTTGAAAATAGGGGGGTTCTAAATGTTTTTTTCCCTCTTTGAACAAGCTCAATCCTCTTCTTGTTTCTTTGTTTTTGGAATTCCAACAAGTATTGTAAATTTTCACTTCATTCACCTGTGGTCATGAAACATTTTCCCAATTTTTTAAAAAAAAAATCCAAAAATATGGTAAAGGTTTGGTGATAGGTGTGGCTACCCTTCCATTAGTTATGTTATATTAACCTAATCCACCTACTAACTATATTAAATATTAAACATAGAAATATCTAACAAATAAAAAACCCATTATCATCCTTATTAAATGTTTATTATACAATAATAATAATAATGACAACTATGAATATTGATATTTTATTTTATCTTGTTGGATATTAACTATAATTGTATTAATTAAAATTATCAAATAATATTACTAATATTCATTATATATTTAATTATAATTTAACTTGTTATTTCTAGTTAATCATATAATTGATGGGAATAATCATATAAAATAATACAAGTTTGATATTTATAAATAAATATTCATTTTATGATTTCTTGCCAAAACTTAATGGTAAATGTGGTAATTAATATTGTGTATAATAATAATAAATATTTGAAAACACTAATACATAAAAATATAATGCATACAAGAAAATATAATATTAATATACAGTAATGCTAATATAAATCATATTTATAATTGAATACTAGCTATATGAAGTAATTTTTATTATAAAATATAATTTTATTAGTGAATAATGGTCGATAATATTATTAATATTGGTAATGACTTATAGATTATACATAATAATAATATATACCTATGTTATATTAATTTAGGTGAGATATAATAACACACACACACACACATAGCTAGTAAGTAGGTACCTATTAATTAATTAAAAGTTAAACCTACCTAGTTAATAACTACCTACTAACTACCTTTTAAGGACCTAGCTACTTAGTGCTCTAGGTACACATTAATTAAGTACCTAACTAGTATTTAGGTAAATAACTAAGTAGGTATATTCTTACTAGTAATTAATAGGTACCTAATATAGGTATGACCTACTATATCTACAAATAGTTGAAAGATAGTTGCGGCAAAGTTGTAACTAATTCATTAGTTGAAATTACAATTCATCCATATAATTATCATTTATCATCCATGTTGATGTTTGTGGTTGACCAAAGTAGTTGCACATGGGACTCATCTTGGGATGTTGCCATTCTTTTTATTAAAACTTCAACTATAACTCAATTGTAGCACATGTGGATAGTAGGAATATTTTGTGACTATCCCATTAGTTGAAACTCAAGTTTGACTATCTACCAAAATAGTTGACGTTTCAACTTGTTTGGTAGGACTGAATTATTTAATTATTTAATTAAAAAATTGTAGTTGAAAATGGCATGCAATTGAAAACATTATGGTTGAAAAAGGGGGGCTTTCTACTAATGCACATGTGCAAGAAATAATCATGCACAAAAATGTGTTAAATTGTTTATAAAAAATATTGTATTCAATTTTTGAATTTATGGTTTTTTACCAAATTATTGATGCATAATTACAGTGCATGTGAAAAATCACCATCACCATATGAATTATCATAATTTGAATTATCCAACTTTTCACACTTAAATTGATTCCATATGAATTTTGTATTTGGTAGATAACAAAAATGAAATCCTTGAATCCTATGTCTAAAAAATGGTACCCTAACCATGAATATGCACATTAGGTACACAAATGGGTGGACCAATTTGCCACAAATCCAAAGTCCCTATTTATTCAAAATCCTAATCAAAATTTGGAAATTACAACTAATTTACATTGATTTCCTTCAAATTTTTGTCATGTCATTAATGTCTCATGTAGAATTTCTCTTCATTTAAGCATGTAAACAAAAAATCATATAACACCTTTTCCTCCAATATGATATGGATTTATAAAAAAAATTCCTAATTAACCCATTCAAAAGTCCATAAATATAATATTGGAATTCAATTAATTTTTATTTTTTACCCTTAGCTTCCTTATTATGATATTTTTTTAATTTCAAGTCCCCAACACACACCCCATCAATCAATGGACCATATCGTAATCCACAAAAAAATGGTAGTTCAGTACAATCCATGAGTTTTGAGTTTAAAAGTCCATAGCTCTTACAATTTTAAATTTGTTTTGATGGTATTACTTGTATTGCATTATCTAACAAAATGAAAGCTTCCCTATCCAAATTCTCCATCTTTTTGCAACTTAATTCATTAGTCCAAAAAGGGGGTGCTATTCATTAATGTAAATCACTTTGGGATTTTTCAAATGAAAAAGGTTCACCCCACCCTAGTCATTTCATGTTGTTATAAGTTATGTCATTATGGGGTCATTATGTAATCATCATGCTTTCACTATTAATTAAATTATTCACCATAATAAAAAAAACTTATTTTATGTTGTTTCAAATACCCTAGGTTATTCTATCACAAGCCATTTTTGGATATTCCAACCTAAGCTATTTTATGTCATCTACTTTATGCTCTTCTTTGTTATTATAAGTTATTCCACCTTTGGTTATTCCAAATCATTTTTGGTTAACTTATAATGATTTGGAATAAACTAAAAGAGTTGAAAATAAATTAAGGTAAAATAATCCATAATAGCCTAAGGTGGAATAACCTGTAATAACCATAATGAACTAAGGTAGAATAACTTAAAATATCTTAGAATGGAATATTATAAAATAATAATAATAAAAGTTAAAATGAAATAACCTAAAATAGTTAAAAATAACCTAAGGTGGTTTAACTTTAAATAATAAAAAATAACTTAAAGTAAGATAATTTTAAATGAAATAACATATAATAACCAATAATAGTTTAGTAAAATGTATGATGGAATAATTGTGGATAATTTAAGGTGGAATAACCTAGAATATCCAAAAATAACTTAAATAATTTAAAATGAAATCACCTAAAATAACCAAAAATAGCTTAAGACAACAAAAAAAATTGTAAATTAGAATAATTTCAAATAACCTAAAATGAATTAACCAATAATAACCTAAAATAACCAAGAAGGATTTACTGTTAAATAACTTAAAATTGTCTAAAGTGAAATAACCTATAATAGCATGAAATGGATTAGCTTAAAATATTTGAAAATAACTTTAAATTAATATAATATAATATAAAATACCTAAAAACAACCTAAGGTGAAATAGTTTAAAATAACATATGGTACAATAGTGTAAAATAACCAAAGATGAAATAGCTAAGAATAGCTTAAGGTAAAAACATAAAATCATTTAGAGTAACTTACGCTAACATAAAAATAATTTAAAATTAATATAAAAATTTAGCCTATCATAACTACACATAAAGTTAATAAATGTGAATAACATGATGTGATGACAAATCATTTCAATTGTTTAAATAATGACCCAATAGGTACAAACTTGCTTCTTAAACATAAAGATGAAAAGAAGTGAAAGATTCAAATCTTCAACACTTATACCTTAAATTGATATGCTAGGTAAACTATATTAGCCTAGGTTTTAAAGTGTCTAGCCTAAGTTCCTAACCTAACCTAAGTGACTAGGTGCATTATGTTATAAAATAGTGTGTTTTCGTCCCAGTACTTCCCCCCTATATGAGATATTCTTATCTTGACCTACTATGCCCCCACAATCCCCTGTTGGTGTAATTTTTAAAAAATAATAATAAATATACACTATTAGTTCAACTCTCTTGGGGGATCAGATCTCTCTCTCTCAGGGAACAACCTTTGGGAAATCCCTGAACCAAAAACCGTCTTGAGGGACCAAATTGGATGAGGATCTCCTTTCATCATGGATGGGATGTACCTTCCCAGTGAGGGTGTCATTCTGCCCCAGCCAACCAACACGAATTGGCACTTCTGATTCTGATTCTGCAGGAGTGTCTAATCTGCTTTTAAAACCTCAACATTTAGGGCTGAGATCAAGCCAAAACCAGAATTCTTTTGCCGGAAAAAAAACAGAAAAAGCATTGGAACCTGGACCTGAACATTTACAGTTGCAAATAAACAATAAAACTGAGATTGGTTCCAAACTATTGTCCACACCGGAAACTAAAAGACTTTCCTCCAGAAGAACAAGGGAAAAACTCCAAAAAACTGGTTTGGCTCTTCCCTTTGGTCACAGCCTTGAAGCTCGACTAACCTTGAAGTGACTGACATTATTTTGTTTCTCTTGGCCTCACACAATGATTTCATTGGTCTCTTTCCTACCCCCCCCCAAAAAAACAAGGATCCGAAGTTTATCCTCATTGATAATGCTCTCAAAGTTCCCAACCACCCTGAAAAGAGGTCCAAAATTAACCCCAATGACATTCCCAACATATTAGTGTCTGAATAATGTTTTCCTGAAAATATTTCAGTCATGTGTATACTTGCCAATGTTCCCAACCAAGTCCCCAAGTTTGTGCTCATTGATGTTGTTTAGACATTCCAAACAAAGCTTTAAATTGACATTGCTGGTAAAGTTCCAATTAGACTCTATTATTTGGCATGGTTGGCCAGTGGGGTTCTAGAAAAAAAGCTCCCAAAATAAGGGGTCTAGGACAAGGCAAGAGAAGAGTCGAGCCCAGCATTTTTTGGAATGTTCCCCCACACTTGGGCTTTAACCATTGTAAAGCGCAAGGTGAAGGCTATCATATGAACCTAAAACATTGTTTGATCACAAGCAGTAGGAAGGGAAGGCTTATTATCCATACTCCATAAGAGTGGGAAGCAATTTTACACCTATAAGTTGGCATAGATACCACCAAATCTTACAAGGGACCACCACCCTACACTTAAAAGTTTGGAACACATGTGAAGGAGATAGAGTGGTGGGTGTGAGTGCAAGTCAAGTTTATTTCAACCATGGATTTTGAAAGCTCAAAAATATCTTGCATGGTCCAAAAGCTTGATTCTGGAAAATATGATGCACTTAAAAAGCCAACAGAGTGGTTGTCAATGGGTTAAAGGTTTCTTGTAGCTTGTTAATACCTATAATAATAATCGTAGTGTTTTTTTTTCCCCCTATTGGTGAGCGCTCTTTCTATATTCTAATGACTTAAAAAGTTTCTTGTAAGGTTCAAAAGTTTGCTTCCAGAAACATTTCACTAAAGTCAAAAGAGTGATATAGGTAGCGTACCAATTCACATTCATTTGTTGTAGGGACCGCCAAAGTTCAATTTTTTTTCCTTTTTTGATGGGCATCATTGATGGGCCCATAAAAAAAAAAAAGAAGTTGAATCAACCTTTGGACACTCCTAAAATAGATATATTATAATATCTCCTTTTGGGCTAAAATTACATTGGTTACAAGAGTACAACTTAAGGATAGGGGGGAATATTGAATTGGTATTGGAAACATGTTGGGAAACACATTGGGAACTTTGTGATGACTTAAATTGGGTGTATGTTGGTTCCATGCATTGGTTGCGAAGAATTTCTATGCCTACTTCTATTTTTTAAATCATTTTTGGTCTAGGCTAACAATAGGGGCACAAATTGTGGGACATGGTGAATTGGTGTATTTTTTTGGTAGCTTGTTAACACAATGATAAGTTTTTTTTTCTCCTACCAATAAGCAATCTTTCTAATGATGTAAAACCCTTTGAGATTTTTCCTAAGTGTATTTGGAGGGACACTTACAAAATGTAAAATCTCATGGACAATTTTAAAAAACAACATGCCCACCACATCTGCTCATAAAATTTTAAAGAAAAATGGCTCACATTTTTTTTTTCTATGTGGTACATGTTAATTAGATACTCATTCGGTGTCACAAACACCAACATTGATAAGTATAACCATCGTTAATGAAAATTGTAGTTCAATGATAATTCATTCGTCACTTATTCATAGTTAATTGTACTTTATTTGTAATTTAGTCATAGTTCATTTGTAATTCACTATTAATTTATTCATAGTTGACTTTTAATTCACTTATAGTTAATAAAGTTCTCCAAAAAATAATTAATAATGAAAATCTATGAAAATTGTCATGAAAGTTTTTTTGAATCAGGTATTCAAAAGGGTATAAATAAAAATAAGATCCCCCATTACAAATAATTTGACATATAATTTTGCATCACAACCTTGTTCATTTCATTTCATATTGAATTTTTCATATGTTGTTAGCATAAAATTTTGTTTAATTTCATTCTTTTTTTTTCTTTTTAAAAAAAAATGTGTTTAAAATTTGTGTGTGCAAATCAAAACTCAAATGAATCTATTATTCTTGCCAAAGCTTTCAAAACAAAAATAACTTGTCAATGTTCAAAATTCAAATTATGTCCACATTCTGTTTGAAATTATACAACAAATTATATTTAAACTTCATATCCAAAGACTAAAAAATAATCACTAATAATATTTAACTAGTAAATTAATACAAGTCAAACTTGCAACCAATAGAAGCTACTAGTTCAAGTCTTAATCTATAATTTGTTCAAATGGTCATCTTCCAATAAACTAAATCTGAATTTATACTACATATCTTACTACAAATATTATTACTACTAGTGGTGCCCATGACCTTCGGACACTGTGAAGTCCCCCGGTTTCTTTAAACCAAGAAGGACACACAAAGGCGCAAAGCAACCTTTTTTTTCTTTTTTTTTAAAAAACATTTTGTTTCAAAATTTTGTTGAAAAGTCCCCATGACAACATACATGGTGAAGCGAGCTTTTATCTTTTTTATTTTTTATTTTTATGCGTTTTTTTTATTTTGTGTTTATTTTTCACTTATATATTTTTGTTTATTTGGATGCAGTTTGAAGTTTGGAGAAAGAAGACACACCTCATTCTTTTTCAAGTAAGGTTTTTCTTCATTATTATAAGTTTTAATTTTTCTTATTTTTTCCAAATAAAAAGATAAAAAAGAAGAAAATATGTAGCTTTAGATTTTTTTTGCCGATTTTAAAATTTTTATTTTTATTTTTTTGTTAAGAGAAGGGGAGAAAAATCCGAAAAAACAAATCCAAAAAAAAAAAAAGATAAAAAGGAAGCAAATAAGTAGCCTTAGATTTTTCTGCCAATTTCATTTTTAAAAAAAATTTGTTTCTTCATTTTTGTTAATTTAAGAGACGGGGAGAAAAATCTGGAAAAAAAAAATCCAAAAAAAAAAGATTAAAAAAAAAAAGCAAATACATCCAGACAGACAGACGGACGGACAGACGAGCAGAGGCCGGTTCTGCCGGCGGATTAAAACGCGGAACTGTCCGACTGTCCGGGCCGGTTCCACCGGCGGATTACAACGCATCAATTAAACCGTGGAACTGTCGCGTCGGACGGACACACGCACACACGCACCAAGTGCCTTTATATATAAGATAGATGTTATTACCAATCAAAATGATCTCTTAATATGAGATAAAGATTATCATGACCTAAACATATGTACACTATAATGCATGGGAGGGGGAGCCTCTTACACCTATTCCTTAAGAATGAGAGGGATTTTACATGTATAAGTAGGTGTAATTTTCATCCACTCATAGTTAGTAGGGGTAACAGCCCTCCTCTATTCTTGGAGGGATATTCATGAAGATAAGGTGCCCTCCAAATACACTTCGAAATTTCTTTGAGTGCTTTACAAAACCACAAAAGCACAATGCTAATTTCCTTGTCACAAGGGTTACCAACGACTTTTTGTTTTACACCAAATTGTATAGGAGAGATGGAAAAGAAGCTTGCATGAAATTCCATGATTCCATGCAAAAGACTACTGGGTCAGGAGTGGTGTGAGAGCCAAGGAGACCAAACAACCCAGAACATATTTCCATGGACTCTGTAATAGGTAGATTGTGTCACTACCCATGTGGGGGCATGCCTACTTTTTGCAACATGCCTTGATGAGCATTGGTATGGAACCGATAAATGGGGACCACATGTGATTTTAATACATTTTCAACAACCCTCCATCACAATGCCTGCTTGATTGTTTTTGTCAGATTGCAGAGGATTCTTTAACATCCAATGAGAACATTTTGGCGACCAGAAAACCAAACTCCCAATCTAACCAAACTCCCAGTCTTCATTTTTGTTTTGCACAGATAAAAGAGAATTGATAGGTTAGGAGGTGAGGTCGCAGGTGGGTTTCATTTCCAAAAAGACTATCTAAGTATGTGGAGCATCACAAGAAAGTAGATTCTGATGTGCTTCTGTTCAAATTACCCTCCTACGAGAAATTGGAGGATTTTGTCCACATTTTGCACTATATCCATTTTTGGCAGCAAAATGAATTTTCAGCACCTTTTCCAACCTAACAATTAATCAATTTTTTTTTCTCACATAAGTATTGAAATTTGTTAAAGACTTGCCATATTTTCTTTTCCATGTTTTCAATTTTTGATCATTTCTCATTATAGCATCTTTTCCTCCACGTATAGAGTCATTTTCAACATAAATTTTTTTCTGTTTAACTTTCAGTTTAGGCAAGTTAGATTGAAACTTAGTTTGGACATGAGTTTGTTCATCAATTTTCCATTCTTTGCTAGATGTTTCAGCCAGATAATTTAAAAGTGCCATTTAATATTTCAGTCATGAGCGGGAAATTTACTATCATTCTCTGTTTCTAATTGTTACCATACATCCAATGGGATTTTGAACATGCAGCAATATCGATGCATCACCAATTCCAGTTTATAATAAAAAAACGCCAAAATCATCATTTACAATGTGATGAAAAGCGAGAAACAGATAAATTTGTAAGACTTAAGTATATGACCTTTTCCTGTCCTTTTTAAACAATAATGAAAAGTGGTTCATGTAAAACTGAATGTCAAGAAAAGATTTTGCACTCGTTCTAAGACGTCTATTAGTTGTAGCTCTTGTGAATGAAAACACAATAAACATTTCAATGTCGGATTTCCACAACGCTGCTAAATGAAACATAAATGCAGCACAAAAGAAAAAAACATGAGCGAGCCAGAAAAAGCAATTATCACCATTTCTGACAAGAAAAAAATTCTGGACCATTTTGTGCAAAAGATAGGGCTCAATTCATCATCATCAGCCTGATCATCACATTACTGAATTTCCAAATACATGACTGATCACCAACCAGTTTGGGAGGCTGTTTTCTCCCTGTGATCACAAGTACCATTCCCGGACGTCCCCTTGTAACCAGCTTAAACCTTAAAAGAAATAACTCACATCAATGCAATCTGAGCAGGACCTAAAGCCATTCTTATTGTGTACAAAGCTGGAGACTCGATGCAGTAAAGAGGTCATCTCGACAAATAGTACAAGGCCAGTTGTCATTTACGCATCTGGCCTCTGGACGAGGAATCCGGAGACTTGCACCTGTCTCACGTTATCGAATCCCAACACACGGATGAATGCCTTAGGATACGCCTTCTTGCATTCGGCGATCTCGCGCAGCACCGATGCGGCATCTGAGCACCCGAACATGGGCAACTTCCACATGGTCCAGTAGCGGCCATCATAGTAGCCTGATCCGGCAAAGTTATCTCTGGAGACATATCCTACCTGATATCAGCAGTACACATGGTCAGTCATTGCTTCCATTTCACCACTGCAGTCGGCATTGTGCAATTTCCAAAAAGACTGCAGAACTTACCAAGTCGAATTCAAGGCAAGGGATCGAGTTGTTCGCGAGCATATAGTCAATCTGCTTGGCGATTTGGTCACTGGTCAATGGCGGCAAATAGGACAAGGTCTCGAACTTCTTGTTTCCCGTTGGGGCCCATACCTGCGAAAACAAATCACCCCGGAAACAACATCAAACTCGACATTCCCACAGCCGACACACAGCCCACCACATTGCAAAGCGCCACTCACAAAACAGCAAAACCAAAGAAAAAAACAATTGGCACTACTAAGAAAGAAAACACCAGAAATGACCCTTAAGAAAGTGCACCTGCATGCAACTGACGCGGCTGCCGTTCTGCACGCCCAAAGACTGCGCAGCACTTTCCCTTGCGATCAAAGGTGCGGACCTGAGACCGGTGAAGGCACGCACGGTCGACGACTCCGAAGTAGCGACACGCGGGACCGCCGCTGCGAATGCAGCCGGGGCAACGGCATGCGAGGTAGCGGCGATGGAGGCCATGTCTATGCTGTAACACAGGGAGGGAGCGCAGAGGAGAGCGAGAGCGCGAGGGTGAGAGAGAGAGAGAGCGAGCGAGCACGCGAGGAACACCGAGTGCGAGTGTGGAATCAGTTGGCGGAATGGGGTACATGAGGGTTGCCAGCGGCAAAGCACAGCCACACACAAGCGAGGAGCCAAAAGGGCCGCCGGATAAGGATAACATTTGAAGGGCAATCAGATGAGGACCGCCCCCAAACTTTTCGCACCTTACGCGTGGCTAAATCACACACCTTACGTTGGTTTTACTTACATTCAGGAAAAACAAAACAAACACAGCATGCATCTAGCCTAGCCTAGCCCAGGTAATTAATTCTATTTACTTTTTCACCCTCCTCCTCCTCCTCCTCCTCCTCAACCCAAAACACCTTGGGCTGTTATCACCTACCCAAACACCTCACATCATTTTACTCACTCTATTTGGACACCACACTCAAAACGGGAATTTTGCCTCTCACCAATGCTAGGCTAGGGCCTTCCATTTTCGACAAGGGCTCTTCTGCCGTTTGGGAGGTAAGTAACTATCTCCCCTCTTTCCCACAAGGATAATCTTCTTCTTTGTGCATTATCTGCCTTGTCATTTCTTGAATAATCTCATCCATTCCGAAAAAATTGGCACGTCTCGGCCATTGCTAAGGCCCTTCACCTTGGGCCTTACCATACATGTTCTTTTACCATCCTTGCCCTTGGAGTTCGAGGAACTTCAAAGTGAAGGTGTCCACAAGGGTTTGGTCCATGGAACCTTCAATTTTGGGGTTTTGAGCACACCTTCTTTGGTCCTTGGAACCTCAATTTTGAGTGTAAGTGATAAAGTTTTACAAGGTTTCCTTGAAATTTACCATTAATGGGTTTTTGCCCATTTTATTATTCCAAACACCATGTGTTGGAATTATCAAAAGAGCCTTCAACGCTACGGATGCTTCTTAACCCTTGAATGATCTTTCATCCAATCATCAAGTTATAGAATTTGGTTGTCAATTTCAATTAATAACTTCAATTAGGTTCTATCTATGGATTTGATTAATCCCCCCTTTTTTTATTGACAATATTATTTTATTAACATTATCCCCCTCGTAAAATTATATAGTGTCCTCACATAATCACTACTTCCATGTTTTAGTTTACACTGGTCTATATTGTAATATATCAATTGGTGCGAGGAAATCACCAAAGTCGTCATTAGTGTTTTAACTTAGAACTTTTGGAATTCCTAGTGCAAATTTTTGTTCGTTCATCAACTTTTGATATTTTCTTTTAGCTATAATGCCTAGTGGATGTGGGGAACACTATTGGTATTGTTGTAATGTCAAGGTCTTTAACACTCTTTAAAACTAACTAGTGAATCTTTGCACACAAGAGTTGCAACCTATAAAGTGTAAGGAATTCATCCTAATATACATCCCAATTATCCTAAATTTAATTCCTTTAGTAGTGCACTGCCAACGTATTATGTTCATTGTCTCTTAATACAAATCTTTCATGGTTACCTATTCCTATAAATAACCTAGCATTTACACATTATGTCATTCCTCACCTTTCACCATTTTCTTCACAATGTTTAGAATGGCCTTGGGGTTTCACCTTCATAAAGTTGGGTCATGGATTTGGAGTTATGGGATTCTTCAAGTAATACTTCTAATATGCCATGTCTAGTTGGCAATAACACTTATGACATACACACCTAGATAGCTAATTAGTTTTTCCAACTTTTCACATTGTGATTTTCATGAAATATAATGTACCCACATATGATGTTGTAGGCCAAATATTCCCTAAATTTCAAGTCTTTGATACTCCACATGTGCCCAAAATCTTCACACTTAACTATAGTCCCTAACATTGGTGGAACAAATCCAATTACAATATAGTTTTGTAAACAATAAATTAGATGATAAACCCCTAGATTTGGAATCTTTATCACCATGTATTCCAACCCCTTGCTTACATGAAACAAGTTCAAGGAACACAATTTCATGCCCATCACTTTAACATTTAATGGTATAAGTACCCAAGGTGTTTACTCTTTACAGATGGTGTGTCATTCAACCATGTTTGGCATAATCCTTCATGTGACATGTGAGCCTTTATTTTCTTAATTCCTTCCCAATGGTCTTTGACTCAAGTTCACAAACTATTTTCTAGCTCCAATTAATTGTTGGTTCATATAGTTTCCACCTATAATCTTTTCCTATTTTAACTAGTTCACTACTTAGAATTTTTTGACTACAAGTGAAAGTTTGCAATCCAATAACTTTCAATTCGTCATTTTTTGCTTCCTCTCGATGGCTTTCATGTTGTTGTTCCAATTCTTTGATATATGCATGAATTTCATTCTATTGTTTTACCATATCTTCTTCCTATTTATTATATACTATATCCATAAGCTTCCCATTCTAAAATGAATGCATTCTTTTCTTTATTTTTTTTTAGACATCTTCACTTTATTATACTCGCTATACCCATCCATAAATGAATACATTTCATGGCTTACAATAATGTAAAGTACTAAATCCAAGAAAGGTAATGGGAAAGTGTCTTTTTTAATTTGTGTATTAAGTTTTCAATGATCCCCACAAATATATAACTTGTTCTTCTTTGGCACATTAACAAAAAAGGAAACCATTTGTAGTATCAATAGGATAAATGAATTTGGCATTTAATAGTTTGACAAAATATTTTCAAACGCTTACAAAACATAATTTAGATTCATGTGATATTGCATTTATTTGATTGGTCATGTATTGGTCATAAGTTTAATCTTATGTTCACACATTTCTCTTGATATTCCTTTAAACTCCTTGTCACTCCAAGCAAATATGTTTTAAAACTTTATTAATAAACACTTGATCTGCTCCATGTAAACAATAGATAATGATGCATTCACTAGTATTATCTTAGGGTTTTTTTCATTCCTTAAAATTAACTTTGGTCAACTTTATATAAATTGTTAGAGTCCACCTTATTATTTGTTTTTAACATGTATTTAGTTAATTCTAGATTAAACTATCAATAATGGATTTTTTCTAACCTAGTGGTTGGGATCAAGTTGAAAACAAAACATTGTTAACCATCTAGTGAAGCGAAGCAATATTAATATTTATTGTTGCATCATTTGGTGGCCCCATATGAAAGTTTCTCTTTTATTTTTCAACTTCCAAATGGTCAATTGTTAATTTTGAACTTTTCAAAAATCTAAAATTAACTAAAGACATGATTTATTCTTAATTGTCACATTAGCATATCCATACAATATTAGCATTTCCCCTAATTCATGATGTTAAGACCATACTAAATAATTAAGTGTTTTGTTTGGTTGTAATGTTCCATAGAAGATTTTTAATACAAATTTCAAATCATTAAGACTTGCTTCTCCAATTGACCACAATTTTGGAACAACTTGATAGAAGTGTTTTTCATCATTATCAATGAGGCCATTTTCCCAATAATAATTAACATCCAAATTGCACGGTCTCCTTATGAAAAAATGAAGGTTCTTTTCAAAGTGTTTCAATGTAATAATATTATCTTTTGTAGGAATTGTCAAGGCATTATTGCTTTTGTTATGATAAACTTGTTTGCATTAGCCAAGGTCTTCCCAATTATAATATGAAGTAAATTTTTTATACATTTTCCATCTATAGCATTGTCGTAGTTATTTTATAAATACATCCTCCTAGTTCAATTTTCAAGTTGCATATTAACCCAATCAATCGCACCTCCCTTTAGTTGACCATCTATACTATGAAAGGAGTTGATTTAGGCTTCCTACTCATCACATTGAAGATTATATTCATGTTAAACCCTCCATCCAATAATACATCTTGGAATTCACCTATTCCCACACACACTTGAACAACTAACATAACTTCATCAAGATCTTCACTTTTGGTACTATAGGCTCTATAAGTGTTGATGATAGGATCATTTTTTTAATCCTGACATACCTTCAACATAAAATTCCTTAATTGAAGACAAATACTTCACAATTGTCATAGTCTTAAGTTCCAATTTTATGTCCATAATTTGTTTTAGTAGTTTTTCATTTAGTTAGCCTTTTTTATTGACTAATCATAATCAATTGGACTAGTCTGAATAGTCATATTAATTGGTTAGAATTTGCTCCTACTTTTGACTCTTTTCCTTTACTTTCTTTTCCATTGCCTTGCTTACCAAATATTTTTGTTAGCAAGTTGTCATTAGCTTGGATATTTTGCAACTCATCCATTATCTTTTAATGAATTAGTTTCTTTGTCCCATTTCATTCATTATCTTCTCATGGGACTCACGTCTTTTAGTTCTTTTTCTAGTACATGTAGTTTTGCCCTTTAATTACTTGCGGTTACATAATTTTCAACAATAAGTTGATTCCATTCAATTAGAGCCACATTCATTTGCACCCTAGGTTTTGGATTCTAAACTTCATTTTCTAAGATTTGTTTCCATATCGAACAATCTTTATGAACACATCACTCCTTTTCATAGCAAAAATATCTCAAGTCATTGTTTTGCCAAGCTCCTTTGTTTTAGTTATAATTATCTTGAGTGTACCCATTTTGATTATAATTATCTTGTTAATATATCACAATGATAACCATCACAATTATAACCATGCCAACCTCCTTGGTCTTTTTGATGATTTTGATTATTATATCATCCTTGTCCTTTCAAATTTTTATCAAATTGTCAATTATCAAACCTTTTCTAGTTATCCAACTTTGAATAAGCCTTTTGTTTCTTTTCTAAAACCACTGTCAATTATGAGTATGTTGCATTCATTGCAATTTCCTTGCAAGGGCATTGTCCTCTTTACATCCTTTGTGGGTTTACCCAATATTATGCTCATTAGTTTTGTAGAAAGTGCAAAACTTCTACAACAATTTTCATAATACACATCCTTTTGGTAGGTGTTTGAACTCAGCTTTTGCATTTTCTTTTAAACCTTTTGCTTTCATCTTCTTGTGAATATTTTTCAATTTTTTGATTTTTTATTTCATCCTTATTTTTGGCTTTTTGAAAAAAAAATTGATTTTTTTTTCAAATTAATAACTTCAATGCTAGTTCCTCTGGGCATACCCAAAATTTCCAATTTTAATTTGTTGCATAAATAAGTATCATTTGGTCAATTTGGCATCACAACACATAATTGCAAAAATTTCTCATACTAATCTTCCATATATTCATATTTCTTTTGTTTTATATCTTTGAACAACAATTGTCTACTCTTCATTCTACTCAATAATATTCTTCTTCACCAAATTACTTTTGGTTCGTGCAATATATGGAGAATGATAATGGGGATGGTAGAATCACTCCACTTCCTTTAGGTATGCACTTTGAACCTTAACACTTTGAAAACAATAATTCATAGGTGCTTGGATGGTTATTTTGTGAATTATGTATTCTTACAAGATTCAATTATTGAATTTTGTTTATAGTTGTTTTAGATTATTGTTGTGATTATGAAATGTAGAAAGTGATGTTATCCAATTAGATTCTTGTTTTGAAATGACACTATGTAATTGTGTATCTAACTATTGGACAATGATGGATGCCTTAAAAGTATGTTAGCAATATGTGTAAATTTTAGTCCTAGAATTTGCAAACTTGCAAATTCAAATGTTCCACTTTTAGTTCAAATGACACAAATGTTTGATAGAAATTTGATGTATGTATATGAATTTTAATTTTTGGATGCATGATTTTTTTGCTAATTCATTTCAATGATTTACATCCAAATTTATTTTTATTTTTCTTGCTCCACAAAAGGGTTGTCATCCACCTAGTGGCCACTAGATTATCCTTCAAGTTTTTTCTTGAATTCATAGAAATATTGTGATCCTACCTATTGCACACCAAGCTTTCATGCAAGTCTTTCTGAATCCATATAAACATTTTTGATCATACAAATGGCCATTAGGTTCTAATTCAATTCTTTTTCATTCTTTAAAAAGTTTATGTCCACTTGGTGGCCACATGTTATCATCAAAATCTTTCTAAATTTGTATAAACATTATGATTTTGTGGGTGACCACTAAGTTTTCATTCTTTTTTTCATTCCTTAAAAGGGTTGTGCCCCACTTGGTGGCCATCAAGTTCTCATCCAACTCTTTCGAAATTCATATAAGCATTACGATGTGCTAGGTGACCACTGGGTTTTAATTCAACTATTTTTCATTCCATAAAAGGGTTGTGTTCCACATGGTGGTTTAATAGTTCTCATCAAAGTCTTTTGTACAAACATTTTGATCATGTAGGTGGCCTCTAAGTTGTAATTATCACTTTTTCATTCTTTAAAAAATTGTGATGCGCATGGTGGCCATTTGGTTTTTAATCAAATCTTACTCAATCCATAATGTCGATGGTTAGTTTTTACTCCAAATTGTTTATTGTTGTTTTTGGACTTTTCTAAAGTCCAATAAAAAATAATTAAATACATGTTATATTAAATCTTGCTATAAATGCTCACTAGACCTCTACCCATGTTGTAGCTAGATTTGGTGTTTCATACCTACCAAACTAATATATATATATATATATATATATATATATATATATATATATATATTTCAATGAATTTGGGAAATACTATAATTTATGAACATTAATATTCTCTCCATTAATCATGCAAACTTTTGTCAATTGATGAAGATGTGAAGTTGGATCATCACCATCACAATACAATGGTAGTCACATTTTTAGAACATTTCCAAATAGTGCTTCCATTATTACAATTATTATTATAAGTACAAGTTGAATAATATTTGGTGGTGATTGAACTATGGGAGTAAATTGTGCCAACAAGTTGATAATTGGTCAAAGATTAAGGTTTCACATGTCTTCATTCACATGAATTTGATTGAATGCACTAATATTGACCCACCTAGTATAATGCACCACTTTTGTGTCAAATGTGTGTCAAATATTGGATTTGTGTTGAATCAATTGGAGTTAATTGCTTTAGTTTGCCTACCATTTGTTTTTGGTCAAAGTGTAACTCCAAGAGTATTCCCATCTTGGATTGTTTTCTTATTTTGCTACTATTGGTTCTTGGCCATTCAAGGATGGTCCTACTTCATCCCATTCATTGCTTGTGGTGTAGAACCCAAGGATCTTTCTTCTCCTCCACTCAAAGGTCCTAGTTGTTTTGTTCCTTTGATTATTACTTGCATTACCAATATTGTCAATTCTTTTGGTAATGGTTCAAAATGACCATATGGGTGAAAGTATGATTGAGTGGTACAAGAAAGAACCACCTCAAGGAATGGTTAATGAACTAAAATTGGCCAAACAATATTCCTAGGCCTTTTCATTTAAATGTTTTTACTGTTATAAAAGATTTATTTTCATGTTTCAATGCATGTCAAAGTGTATGGCCTTACATTGGAATAATCTATGTAAAATTTGTTACAAATTTGTATTCATAATCATTGTGGCTCCTCTATGAATCACAAACTTGACCTTTGGAAATTCATAATTAAATTTATATTTATTAAATGAATTACCCTTAAAAAATAGAATACCATCTAAATTATATTTGAAAATATTATATATATAAGCCCCCAAAATATGCATCAATAGTGTTCTTGACCAAAAAATTCAAAAAACATAACCACCATAATGACTTTCCAAAAACAATTGGTTAGGAAATAATTAGGAACATCAATATTCAAAATACTTTTGATTTGATTAAAATTTCAAAGTCTATACATCATAATTAATGTATTTAAAAAAAATTAAAACCTTTAAAAAAGTGTTTCCTATTTTTTTAAAAAAGGTTTAGTGGATCTTGTAAAGTGGAAATGTGATGTTCTTTGTGGTACCACCATATCATGTTTTCACCCATATTTAAATTCTTTATTTAGTTACCCCAATCTTTTCCATTTATGGAAGTACCTTGGATTTTTAACAAAAAAAATGACATTTCAAATATCATTCTCATTTGATTCATCAAATCATTCTACATAGCCTCCTTTCAAATTTTTATCTTTATTCAACATAGGCTCTTGATAAGACTTTTCCAATTAGTTTTTTATTAACATTCATATTTATTTGATAAATTTCTACCTTATTCGATAAAGTTAATGATAACATTCCTTCATACGATGGACAAACCAAATAATGATATTTTTCATTATCTCTTGTTTTCATTACACTATTTAAAACATTATTTAGTTAATTTTGGACTAAATTGTTGATTTTGGATTTTGTAACCTAGTGGTTGGGGTCAAGTTTTCTACTAAATTTGAGATGAAATATTGTTAACATCTATTTGTTGCATCATCTAGTGAGGCAAATATCATTAATATCTATTGTTGCATCATTTGATGGCCCCCAAATCAAAGTTTTTTTTTTTTTTTTTTTTCAATTTTCTAATTTTCAAATGGTGGATTATTAATTTTGGACTTTTCAAAAGTCTAAAATAACTAAATACATGATACTAGTGCTATTGGCTCCACGTGCCCATAGCAAATTATAAGTGATCCAATGTTTATTCAAGGAATTTATATTTACTTACAAAGTTATTGTCTATCAATTAGAACTATTTTATGGTTTGTGAAAAATATATTTTTAATTGGCAAGAAAATGAGTACACACATTATTAACAATACATATCATCTATATTTAATTAGTGTGGCTTAATTTTCATCATAGTTCTATGTTGTATGCACCACTTGGGTGCCCCCATGTTTTATTTTCAAAATTAATTGTTGCATATTGACGAGTAATTTTTCAAAACTTTCAACAAAATTATTTTAATTTTCCTTTGGTGAGTTTCAAGGTGTATGTAAATATTCAACAAATGTCCATCCATATTAATTATTTGGTCTTAGTCTTTTTTTTAAGTTTCCTTAACAATTATGGGTTTTTCAAATTATTCATTATTTCTATTTACTATTAAGATACTCAATCTACCAATGCTCATATCACCTTCCGTACACATTGTTGTAATAGTCAATGAAAAGAATAGATTGAACTATTTCTTGTTCATACTATATGAAATTATTTGAATGAATTGTCACATGTTCAGCCTTTAGCAAAGACATTTTGTTAATCCTCCCACTATTCTTTCTTAATCTATACACTCCTAATTGCTCCAATAAATTCACATGAATATTTAATATAAAGTACATGACGATCAAACTGGATGAGGAAAATTGGATCAAGGAAAAATAAAATGAACTATGGTAGAGCGGCCCATCATCGATCATTAGCCTATCACCAATCACTTTGGCAAATCTTTCTCAATTCTTCTTCATTTTGAGTGATTTAAAATGTTATAGGAGCGCCTTCTCAAGCTTTACAAATCATCTTGGAAATGCAAAACCAAAAGAACAACCAAAAAACAGTAGTAAAGAAAATACGTTTTTTTCGAACTACAAAACGTGTTTTTTTCATTTTTGTTCATTTTGATGTCTCCTACTTCATCAGTGCATAACTTTCTCATTTTGTATTCAAATTGAGCGATTTAAATTGCTTTGAAATTGCCAGCTTAAGGTCTACAAATCATCTTCTAACTTTAGCGGCAACAGAGTAATATTTAAGGAATTTTTGAGGGGATCGAAAATAGGCTATATGAACTATTCAATCAAGAAATTTCTATAAAAACGACTCCCCTTATTTCTAGGGGTTGTAACTTTTTCGCCTGAAATTCATTTTTTCCGATTTTCAGTGCAATAGATGCGTCAAGAGGAGCGCTTCATCTAATCTATTGACACCATAAGCAATGGGGCCCTCCTACAAAAACGGCGAGCAAACCCTGCTTTAAGTGATCGCTCATGGGTTATTCTACCCTATTGAGACCCAGGTAGACGGGTAAAGTAAGACCTTGTACCTGGGTCAGGTTCTTAAGATACAGTGTACAAGGTTTAAATGCACAACCATAGAACATGGTTTTGCATTTAATGCACAAAGTTCGAACTGACCAAACTCAGGGTTCAGGTGCAATGTTTTACATGCTTTATGAATAACTATGATTTTTTAATTTAAAGAAAAAATCAATAATTTTTTTGATTATGATTTTTGATTCTTAAAATAATAATAACTGGTTGGTGAGAACTTTCAAATGATATAATGGATTGTTCTCAAATTTATGAGAATCAGCATCATGAGAACTGGTTGATTTTTTAAAATAAAAATCTTGATACCCTGACTTGATTTGATGTATGTATTTTTAATTAAAAAGTGAGAATCAAAACCTTTTTGTAATCTATTTTGTGAAAACTGAATCCAATAAATATCACAAAATCTGATACCCACCCAACACTGATATGTAAGTACACGCACACACATACCAAAGTTCACATAACATACCAAATTGTTATATAATTGCTACCCCAAATTACTAGAAGTGAGAGAGAATTCTCATCACATAATTGTATTATAAGTGGTTCTAAGTCCACATGATTCAATAGGCAAGTTTTAGTATTACCGCTTTCAGTTGTCTCTATTCAGCAAACTACAATATTCAATAGTTCTAGTTTTCGATATTCATCCAATCAGCAAGCTACAAAATTTGGTTGTTAGTTTTGGTTAGTGACTTTGGTTAAGCTATATTTGTGGATAGAACTATTTTCCTAACATTGAAGTGGTTTCCAGAGGCTTTGGGCATGTTGTTTTTCAGTCCTTCAAACTTTAATTTGAGGGTTTGCAAAGACTTTTATCTTGGGCACCTCTGCTTTGGTGCTCGGAAGCTCAATTGCTTTTGGAGGTTTTCAACATGTCTCTAGGCATTGTTGTGTTTGGTCCTTGGAACTTCAAATGTAGGTTAATGAGGTTCCAAAAGACCTTGGGCACACCTCATGTCTTTGTCCTTGGAAGACCCCTCCCCTCCCCTCTCAAACCAAACCCTAGCTAGATCAAAGGGTTGTAGTGCTTTTGGAGCCATTGATCTTTGTGTCTTATGGAGCCTCAAGTTCATTTCAAGTTCCAAGGACATGGGTTATAGTCTATATCATTTGTTGAATTAGTATTATTATTATTTTTGGCTTTCAAAGATCAAGGACATGAATGTAGGTTAAAGACATCAAAGGTTCATTCACTCATATTAACAATGAAGACAATCAACCCCCATGGTGCACTCACCACCTATGGTTCAATCCATTATCCCCCCCATTCCCTCTCCTCCCCACACTCTCCAGAAAAGGGTTTTTTTTTGTGGTGTGGGGAGAGGTAATGATGATAATGGTGCATTGAAGGACATCCAAGGTGCATTCACCAGCCATTGAAACATTCCCCACCCCCTAAAAGCCCAGCCATTCCCTATTAGGGGATGCCATGTGTGAGCTAAAACATCTCGCAATTACTCTTGGGGCCCATCTTCCTCTATTTCTCAACTGTCAAAAGCTTTTTCTTTCAACAAGCTCTTGTGATAATTTTGAATGCTTCTTAACAACATCAAGAATCCAAAGCTCTTGATGGTTGTTAGTTTTGGTTAGTGACTTTGGTTAAGCTGTATCTGTAGATTTTTACATTTTTTTGTGCAAAAAAAAATGTAATTGAAAAAGGAATAATTTGTCCCATATTCCATTGTTCGGGGTAAAAATTGCCAAATTTCCACAAAAACTATTTTGAAACTTTTCATCACATTTCCCCCTTGGATTTTAGAGGGGGCACATTTTTTTGTACTAACTATTTTTCTTTGTTCATGGGTTCTAAAACCTATCACCATTCTATGCTAAATCTAAACATGCTTGTTAGAAACTGGACCTCCAAAAACAAAATTGAAATTTGGGAAAAAACCAAAAAAAAAAAACATTGCCTCCTACTTCCCAAATGTTTTTCACGTTACTTTAGGAATTCATTTAGATATTAAAAAATCTAGTTATCAAAAAAGAAAATTTTAAAGTTATATTTCCAAGGAGAGTTGCTCCAAAAAACTTTTTGTAGTTCAAGGGCTTGAAGGGTGCCTTATTTGGTCTTTCACCAATGAAGGATGGGCATTTCGAAAACTGAAAAACCTGGGTACCTGCCAAGTATCATGGGGATTCTTTTCAATACAAATTTGGAGTAGGTTTTAATGCTGAGTAAGACCCTTGGCAAAGGCTCCCTACATTAGGTTTACCCTACCCCTAACCCTTCATCTTGGATCCCGTGATTTTGGGACCTCCTATCCCACAAGTGGGAACTCATTCATGTTCATGATGACATTAATTCATGGGTTTAGGAACCCTAATTTTACTAAGTGAGATAATATAATCCTAACCATGCAAACCCAAAACAAGCATTTTACTTATTTAAGCATTACCTTCAAGGTAATGACATACATAAAAATATGTATCTACACAATTTATTTATTTCATTCAATTTTAGCTCGGTTGGTAAGATGCAATAAAATACATTTCCCCTCTTCCAGTTATATGAGCCACATACCTTTAACATTTAAAGGCCTAAAGAACTAGAAAATGATTGTGTTTGGAGATTAGTTCTAATAGTGAAATCTTTAGGGAAATTCTGGAATTTATTTTCGAGTAATTTGGGCAAGTCGTGTCAACATTCCCAATAATCAAATCAAGCTTTCACCTTCGAGATACAAGGCTAAACATTTGTGAAGATGTGATGGTATAGTGTACAGACCCTAAAGTCCTAGCTATAAAAACAACCTCAAAAAAATTGAATCCCTTAGTTTTTGACTTGGAATTTTTATTGAATACTAAATATCATGTTGTTTATGAAACAATCTGAAGAGTTTACTCATGAATTGCGGCATGTGACAAAGTCACAATTGTGATTAAATTCACAACCCATATCTAGAAATTCATGTGGGGGTGATATCAATGTTGCATCAACTATGGGTGACAAAACCCAGTAGGGAGTACCACATATGTGCAACAATTGGGTTCTTACTAATAAACAACATAATAGCCATGATTTCCATTGCATATATTTTCAAGTTCAGTGTTGACATGAAGCTTAAATCAAATTATATAAAGAAGTGAAGAGGGGACCGCCACATATGGCCAACTACAAGGATGCCTTATGGTCACTTTAGGAGCAAGGTTCAATAAAATCGAGCATTCCTATTGGTCAAGAGCTTTAAATTGGTCCCTAGGCCTTTAGACCAAGACAAATCAAATTGTGATTTAGTCTACATGGCATCATTTTGAAGGGAAAACCAATTGGTTTGGACCAAAAAAAGAGCTTAAAGGAGACCTCATGGTTTGGAGAACCAAAGTGTTGCTCATTTCTTCATTTTTTTTTGTTCTTTTTTGTTGTTTTCTTTTGCACTTGCTACTCAAAATTTGTGAGTATGGAAGACATGTTATGGATTGAGGACATTGTTGGCAACACTCGAGCTCTCCTAGTTTTAAGCAATTTTAGAATTGACATGGTTTGGTTTTGTGGATTCTCATATGGTGATTGGTAAAATGAGTGCATTTTCAGCGTTTTCAAGTGCATGAAATGAAGGTGAAATTCTTTTTAGAAAGAAAAACACCATAACAAATAATAATAATCAAAGATTAACATAATCCTCTCAAATGTCAATCACACGTTTTTCATATTGAACCCTCGAATTGGACCCCCAAGCCTTAAGATACATTCATTATACCTTAGGAAATAATGTTTTTTTTAATGTGAAGAAAGTTCAATTTGCTTCAAATGGGTCCCTAGACTTTTGGTCCTTGGACCCTTGTCTAAAGTGGCTCTTAGATATATTGATGCTCATAAGATTGACTATGCACAATGAGTTTATAAAGGTTCAAAGTATTTTTTCAAGATGGTAATGGCCAAGTTGACTATATTGTTGTAGTACCTGGGCAGCTTTGACACTAATTATATTATTTGTATAAATGTTAAAATTTTCAAAAAACATTTTTTTTCAAAGAACAAAGTTTTGTGAAGGAAATAGAGAATATTTTGGAATTGTTGAGAATATTCTGCATTTAAACATGTAATCTTCAATTTTAACTATTTGAGAGCCATGGGTTGAAGCTGCCCCTGGACTAGGGAATTGCATTGGCACAATATAAGGTTGGTGTTTTTCATTAGCCAAACTAGTTGACATGCTTAGATGGGGAAAAAAAGCTTGGGCTGTTCATGTATTTTTCACATATTTAAAGTGGACGGGGATTTTTTTCAAGTTCCAAAATGGCTGAAGCTATAGTCAGTAATAGTTAAAGAAAGTGATAAAGTTAATAGTGGAATTGAAAAAAAAAAATTGATGGGAAAGAAAAGAAAAGTAAAGTAAAGAAACTTTGGGCACGTCTGAATTTTTTAAACAATAAGGATTCTATCTAATGAGGGCCACCAAGAAGTGGTTCTTTTCTTACTTGGTTGAATCATATGCACATTTGAATCATGGGATGTTTGTCAAATAATAGGACCAATCCTACAAAAACACAAGCACACAACTTAGTTAGGAATGGCCACACAATTTTCAAATAGGTGTTTTGTATGTAATTGCTTGCCTCCCTTTGTGGACACTTTCAAGAAAATGCTATATTTAATTGACAAAGTATTCTATGTTTTTGTTTATATTTGAGGTTCTTTTCAAGGTTAATAAAAAGCAAGCAATGAAATTCTTTAGGAATTTGTCAATTATGTGCTTTTGGTGACATATTTTTGTATATCATATTTTTATGGGTAGATTTATAATATATTTATTTAGACCAATTCCCAAATGGCTAAAATTCAACAAAGTTAAAATGATTATCCAAGCACTAGACATTAGCTTGTAAATGTTGGCAATTGCTACCGAAATGTGTAAACTTGCATGCATTGCCAATTACTAATTTGAAGTTGTTCAAGGATTGTTATGGAAAAAAATTGTCTTTGTATGAAGAAGGATCAAAGGTATGGTGTGACTCTAAACTGCTTGATAGTAATTGGATAAGATTTTGTTTTGTTGATGCATGACGCACATAGTGTGGGAATATTATCTTATGCTTTAACTTTTAAATTGCTATGTAGTGTTGCAATGTTTACATTTAAATGTGAGGTTAATGAGGACATTCAGCTACCCTAATGGTTAGGGTTGAGGTTGTTGTTAAATTATCAACACTATAATTTATTTTATTTTCTTAAAAGTGAAATTAATCTATTTAATTGTAACACTTTGTTGCATCATCATCTTGTGTTAAAATTTTTGCATTCTGCACTCCAATATATATTCTCTTGATTTTCTTCTTTTTCTACATTCTCGATTTCATTGTTCTATTGTCATGAATTGTTGTTTTCTAAGTTCTTTCTTCTCAATGCCAATATTTGTTTTCTCAGATTTTTTATTTTTTTTAATTTGTGTTTTCTAGTAAGTGTGACTTATTTTACAAACTAGATTACGTTTGGTGCCTAGAGTCTTGGTACCATACTATAGAGGTAGCTTCAACACATGTCTGTCAATTAATTAATTAATTAATTAATTTTAAGATTCCATTTAGAAAAAAAAAATCTTGAATTTTTCAAAAGATTCTCTATTTTCCATCACAATTTTTTTTTCTTAAATGTTTTTTTTTGGGGGGCTATGTTGTATAATTGAAGGGCATGTAAAGGGAACTTGTTTGAGGTTCAAGGAATAAGTCATCAAAAATTGGGGTTTTTGAAAGAAAGCTTGATGTAAGAAAATAGGAAGGAAATGTAATGGGAAAGGGAGTGGACATTTGAAAGTGACAAAGTATGTTTCTCTACTAGTAGATTGAAGAATAGATTGGTATTGTAGGCTAGTGAATTGTATATGAAGAAAATTTCAAGATATAATGAACTTATTACAAAATCGTATTGGGGAAATTTTTATTCAATTATGATTATGAATCCACAGGGCATCAATAATAGCCCTAATCATCAAATTAATTGTGCACAATATTTTTCAAAAAACTCTTAAAATATGTTAAATTGTGATGACACCCTCCAAACAAAAAGTAAAAATTTGCAAGATTCTTCAAAAAAGGGTATTTGCATGAAAATATTATATTTTAGAGAATTATGTCACCTTTTGGCAATTTTTTTGCCAAAAGAAAGGACTATTAAGAATATTTAACATTTTGCACCTGTAAGGTTCTTTGACTTTTATTTTCGATCTTTGAAATGATTCGGATATGTGGACATTACAAATTTAACAAGAATGTAGTCATTCAATATAGCTAGAATTGGGTGGACAACAATATTTTATGCAATACAAGCTGCAACATTGACCCATTTTTATATAATATTTTTGCACTAAAACTCTTTGAGACTTTCATCATAATTACATTTCATTGGTCTTCTTGTAGCAACTACTTGCTATTTTGATGCAAAAGCCATTGCCACCTGCATTTTGAGAATGACGAAATTGCCATAGCCAAAAATGATCTAAAGATTTCACTACTCTTGTCATTCATGTGTGAGAGGAAAACAAAATGAAATTTGCTAAAACTACTGTGACTTTTCTATGCCAATAGCCACCCACTAACATCTCAAAAGATCCAAGGAAAAACATGGGTGACCAGGATTTTTCTTTTTTAATGGAAAGGCACTCAAAAAAAAGTTGCCAATTTTTGTACATAGAAAATATATTGAAATTAATGGTCTATTGTTGGGATATGGAGAAGATGGCCTACCCATTGTTGTAAGGTGAGCAAGATTTGTGAAACCAAAAAACATGACCTTTATTTAACCGAAGTAATAAATTATCGGCTCCATGCAAGATCTAGATGTAGCAACTTAGCAAGACACAACTAAATTGCATCAATTGTGTGTCATGGGAAATCAAGGTCGAAATGGGTGAGACATGATGAGGAAAGGTAGATTTTGCATTTGTTGACCTTGCAAGGCAAGGATATTGTGTTTAGATTCATTATAGAGTATAGGAGCTTAAGGGATTTTGGCCCCTATGTAATAATAATAGGTCTATTTTTATATGAGGATTTTTGAAAGATGATATTTTTGCTTGTGTTGAAGCTTGAGATTAGTTATAATAGAGTTATAATATCTTGAAGGATTTTAGTGATTTTAAGAAAATTATTTTTTTGCATGGTGAAATATTTGAGTTTCCATAAGTCTTTTTTTGCCTTAAGTTACTTTTTTAATGCCAATGGCAAGGCCACAGTGTGACACACCCCTTGTTTAATAAGTGTTGTAGGATTTAATGTGGATAGTTTGGTCAATAATGCAGGAATGCATTATTAATGGGTGTCGAAGATTACTTAAAAACTCCCTTTTTATTTCTATGTGTATTTGGAGGGATCTCCCCCAGGCCTTGGAAGATCCCTAGGGCATTATGCCAGGGGAGCTCCCCCAATTTTATATGTTCCCATGATCCCATGGAAATATTTCTTTTCTATGAAATAGGAAAGAAGTGAGGAAACAAAAAGAGAGTTGTTTACACAAGGGGTTCCGTACTCGTGCATTCTCCTGAGGTTTGGGAACATCCTCAAGCTCACGCCCACGGGTGCCCCTCCCTCAAGAGAATGCACTCATTCACAAACCTCCCTTACAACAAAATCACTTAGAAAAATATTATGACACAAGCATTGGGAGAAAGTGACAATTTTTTGGGGATGTTCACGGTGGTCAACATTGATGATTATACCAAGTTGGGATTCAATTTTTATGTTGTCGAATGGTGCAACATAGATTTTGAAAAATTGTTGATTTAGGGGTGGTTTCGCTTAGAGGTCTTGGGACCTCACAAACTTAAAATCTATCAAAGGTTCAAACTACAAAGGGTGGTCAGTTTGGGTTTACACTAGGGTAGTTTAGGGCCCAAGCCCAAGCAAATGAGTTTGGATGAAAAAACTTGTTGGAATCCTACATGGATATAATGTTGCTTGAGCCTTTGAGGTATTTTTTAAGACCCACCTCAAAGAGGTGTGCCTAATGAATATAGCAAGGACCCATGGGTTTCAAACTAATCTTAATTGTTGATTTATGATATTTTTATTAATGATTATAGTTTTTTAGAAAGACAAAATTGGAAGGAATTTTTGGTGGCTGCTAATAAAAAAGTTGCCCTTTAAGGTCTAAACACAATTATTATAAAAAAATCCTTTTTTTGGAATAAAATTGGAGGGAATTTTAAGTTGTTACCCTCACAAAATTGCTACCTCTTGAGGCTTACAACAACAATGAAATGGAATCTTTTGCTCTCTTTTTTTAAAAGAAAAATTGGGGGAATTTTTGGTGCCCCCCCCCCCCCCCCCCCCCCCCCCAATGTTGCCCTTCAAGGCTTAAACATTATTAAAGAGAAAAAAAATCCTTAAATATTTTTGAAAAGTAAAAAAAATGCAGGTAGTCCATTCGTTGGTCCAAATTGGGTTTGCATTGTGAACAAAAGCCCTTGAGCCAAGGCACATGGGTTTCCCCATGATCTCATTCAAAAAGTGGGGTACCATGAGGTTTTATAGGCCATGGCTCAAACTGTCTATTGTAAACAACCCCTTACGTAGGGCAGAAGTGGGCTTAGTTGGCTGCCTAAGGAGCTTTGATCTTGTTGAATACAATTGTAATTTCAAATGCTCCAAAAATTTGCACAATTGAGGTGTCATATAAATCATAATGAACCCAATTGTGAATTAACAATCCTGAGAGAAATGATAACAAAGATGAAAGCTTTGAAAGCTCTAATTTGGGAACCCAATATAAGGCAACAAACATTTTTAAAAGAAGGGAATTTTTGTTATCTTGATTTTTGTGTGTCTGGTTGTGGAAAGGGTTAACGAGTGAGAAAGTGTGCTTGATGAAGAACTATTTGAACTTTTTTGATAGAAATGAAAAGATAGGTGTTGTGGATGGACGAATGTAAACTTTGAAGCTAATCAAGTAAGAAGAATATCTTTGGCTTCATGAAATTGAAGGCATTAGTTTAAGGAAATTAGTAACATGTTAAGGTAAAATTTAGATGATGAATATAATTACAAATAAACAATATGAATATGTCTAACCTCAAAAGAACAAAAAGATTTGAAAGATGTCATTGCAAATTGGATAGGATCAATGGATGAGAAAAATAACATAAATCAATAGTTGGTGAATTTAGCTATTCCTAAACTTCTTATTATTGGGAGAAAAAGAGAGAGGTCAAACTGGTCATTGCCCATGGGATGTCTTCAAATTAAGATTGGGAGATCTAAAATAATATTTGAAGACAATGTATGTTAGATCATGAAATGTTTTTTAAAATAACGGCAGAAGACATGGCAAAGGATTAAGGTAGATATCAACCATATGATTTTACAAGTAGGTTGTTATTTTATGGGAGTTGCTATAAATGTTTTTTTAAAGTATTTGCACAACATTAGGATGAGTTAGGATGTTTCATTGTGGTAGAATATGTTATGCTACATAATGATTTCCATAATCTAAGAGCTACCCTATCCTTGGATTCAGAAGAAGGTGAGGTGAATAAGGAGATTGAAAGTCAGTAAGATGCATGACAACAATTTAAAATACACTTGTCATGTTGAAGTACCAATTAAGAAGGATGGGTCAAGGAGACCATGGAGGCAATAGGTGTTAGGTGGTCAAATTCTTGATAAACATGAGATGATTCTTATATCATACTTTTGATTCAAGATGTTTTGAGCCAATTAAGAGGATATCTTGAATTTTAAATGCATGGGGGCCTATAATAAAGGTTCTGGCAGATCCACATGACATAAGAGGATGAGAAAATGAATTTAGTTATTAAACATATTTTATTTTAGTGTATGTCATTTGGCATAAAAATTACCAGTTTGAATGGTATTGAAACAAGAATGTAATATTTTATGATCATTTGGGTCACTTTGTGGAAGTACTTGTAGACAATGTGAAGGTACACAATGGTATAGTGGATGAAATTCTAAAGTTGTCATTAGAGTTGAATATGAAATTGAACTAGGAAAGTGCCATTTTGGAAAAAAGGTAGTGCTTTTAAAACACATGCTGATAAGAGAAAAAAAAGGTTGACGCTAGTAAAATTGAAATGATTTTGATTGCAATTCTATTTAGTTATACTAATGTTAAACAATTTCTTAGGTTTAGCATGATACTGGTAGAATTTTATGGAATGGCATGTTTATACTCTTACTTAATTAGAAATGATTTGAAGTTGCAATGGATTTCAAATTGTCATGCAACCTTTGAGGTATTGAAGTCAAAACTGGTTCAACCCCAATATTAATTAAGTTACAATTTTCAAAGGCATTTAAATGGTGGGAATTTTCTATTAATTGGGTGGGGGTAATTCCTTCTAGATATAGGGTAAAATAAAGATGGCACATGCTAATAAAAACTTATCAAATTTACCAACAAGGTGAAGAACTAAAGTTCTTGGTTTTAAATCAAAAGTAGGAAAATGATTTGTTAAAGAGATTTAAAAAGAAATAAACCATTTCAAGAAAACAAAAAATTTGGATGAAATCTATAATCACTATATTTCAATACAACATGTCTAAAATGTTGAGATTGTAAGAAATTAGAATGAAGGTGAGTACATGTCAAAGAGGGGCAACATTCATATGGACTTGAAGATATGGAGAGCATACATGTTTATCACTTTTCATATAAGGTTGCCTTCAATGCAATGGAATTGATGTGAAAGACTAGAAACAATTGCAAATATGATTTAATGCCTATTGAAAATTACTTTAATAAGGTTGACTCGCCAAATTTCTATTGGATCATTGAGCTTTGACTATAGCTAAATTGGAAAGTGAGGTCATTGTTGCGTTCATTTTGAAATATATATTTTAATAAAAAAAACATATTGAATCGACTAAGTAATTTGACTAAGCGTGCAAAAAAATGGTATTCAATGTTAGCATATGGGATAAGCTTGTGTGTAATAAATGCAATGACATATAATATTTCAATCTTTTTTAAATTTTTTATTTGTAATTTTATGGGATTTTGTTTGGTTGCATACATGGATGCTAAAACATGAATTTATGTTCAACAGATAGTGTCAACCAGGAGGAACCAAAGTATGTTTGAAGGTGAATATTAGTTTGCACTTATTGTGTGCAATTCTAAAAAAGGAACTTGATGAAGTTTGAATGGTTCAAAGGATGATTAAAAAGATGAATTGATGAAGCGGTTCTATTGTTGGAATGGCTTGGCTTCAAGATCGAACGTGAGGCTTCCACTTCATATGGCTCCTCTCAGGATTTTTTCGTCTCCCCGCTCATTTTCAACATGGCAGTGCTTGTTTAGGAGTTGAAGGTTGTTTTATATAAATATTCAAAGATTCCACTTTGATGTGGTTTACTTCCATGTCTTCGTGCTTTCTTAATATCTTTAGGCAATGTATTCAAGAGCCTTTTTAGGGGTTTGGCCACCATATTTAGAGCATTGGATTTCAGTAGATGGTATTTTTGTCAAAAGTTCATAGTAAGACAAAGAAGTTGGAACAAAAGGAAAAAAAGAAATTTTTTATTGTTGCGCTCTCTTCTCACTCGACTTGTAGTTTGATTAGGCCATGAAATAAATCTTACATTATTTAAAATATGCAACAACTTCTTAATGGCTGGCATTTTAATGAAGTTGAGAAAACATTTAAGAAAAAAATGAATAAGGATTTATTTAGGAGGTCCATACATGTCTATTGGCTATAAATATGAAAAGGTAGTACACAAGACCAATAATAAATATAAAAAAATTGTGTTTTGATTAGCCCATGATGAAATAAATCTACAATTGAATTATCATTTGTAGGGACACAGATTTTTTAAAGAAAAAAAACCCAAAAAAATGTGATTAATTCACAAATGAGATTAATAATCTTTTTTTCAATTTTGATATAGGAATTTAAAATTATTTTTAAACATGAAAAAGATAAAATAGTTAAAATTGATACATCTAATGATTATTAAATTAGAGAAAATAATCATTGGACTACATAATCCATGGAACATGGTGGTCATTTTGCTACTTGATACAATCATAAAAACACATTTTGGGTTTTGTGACTTGATTTTACAACTATGTATTAATTGAAAAGGACACTTGTGACTAGTGACTATTGAGTTGCTAAATTCATATCAATTCTCCCATTTAATCACAAGGGACATAGTTGCAAAGTTCAATTGTCTTATCAATTTGGATTTTTTTTCTTATAATATTGAAATTCCATGCCATCATTGACCTTGGTTTGACATATAACATGCATGCCATGTCAACCTAGTCATTTTACTCGACTAAAAGTTACAAATGACACCTTGATAGATGGATAACATGTGTCAAAAATCTATAGACACATGTTCAATTATTAGTTGTCACACATGAACAAAACTCAATCTAATTTAGCCTAGGTAGCCTAAGTAGCCAAAATAGTTAGCCTAGCCAAAAATCAACCTAGCCTCACCTAGTTAGCTTGAACTACCTAATTTAAGCTAAATGGCCTAGGTTAAAAACAAACCTCGGCTTCCTAGCCTAGGTAGCCTAACCTAGGCTACCTAATTTAGGTTAAATGGCCCAAGTATGATAAGTTGCAATAACAAATATTTGAACCCCTCACCTTCACTTTGGGGTTCAAATCTTCATCCATTTTTTTATCATTTTTTTCAATACTAAGTTTATTAAACAAAAATTACAAAGAGCAATTTTTTTAGTCTCAAATTAAAATTGATGTAAATTAACCTACCTATTACCTACCAACCTAGCCTTGGTTAACCTAAACCTCCCTAAATTGACTTAGAATAAATTAGATCAACTAAGGCTACCTAGAAGCTTGGCTTAGATTAACCTAGGCCTCCTTATGCTAAAAATAAATTAACATAATCTAACCTAGTTAAAACTATTTAGGCTTTAGGTTAAACATAAATTAAGTTAGGGTAATCTGAGCTAGGTTAAACCTAAATTAAATTAGACCTAAATTAAACTAGGTTAATATAAGCTAGACATAAATTAAGTTAGCGTAAACATGGTCAAACGAACATACATAAGGCTAAACACAATTATTTATGTTAAATATGGTTCAATATTGCTAAACATAATTAAACACAATTATTTAAACTAAACATGGTTGAAAATTGTTAATGTATAATTAAAATAATATAGTTTATATTTAAAATAACTATCTAAGTTAATCATGGTTAAATAAACATAAATGAAACTAAACATAATTTTTATGTTAAATATGGTTAAACAATGATATATAAAGTTAAATTTGAATATTTAGGTTAAATTTGGAAAAATGAAAATAAAATCCATTATTGAAGCAATAGATGGTTAAATTTGGCTAAAATGTGACAAATTTATAAACTAACTAGGTTATTTAAACTAATTTGGATAATAAAATGATTGGTCCTATATGATTATCATATTTTTTTAGTCATTTAAAAAAGTTCCATGAATCATAATGTTGATTACTAGTTATTATAAACATTTTTAGTCATTCTTTAATCGTGTTGGACATTTTAGTTACATAGGACAAGTCGTAAAAGATATGTTTTGGCATTATGAACATTTTTTACCACTCAAAAAATGTAATTTTATTGAAATTAGTTTCATGAGTCATTAGGTTGACTACTAGTTGCTAAAGACATTCTTAGTCACTTCATTAATCATGTTGGACATCATAGTTGCATAGGACAAGTCATAAAAGATTTGTTTTAGCATTATGAACATTTTTTTATCAATCAATAGATGTAATTTTATCAAAATTAGTGTCATGAATCATTAGGTTGATTTTTAGTTGCTAAAGACATTCATCATCATTTCCTTAATTACGTTACTAGTTGTATAATTTTAAAAATTAAAAAAACATAATGCATGTGCAAAATATTTTTTTAGTTGCAAATTGATTTGCAATTAAGTTGTAATTAGAATATTTAACTGATATGATCAGTCCTTAAACCTCATTTCACAAACTATATAAATGAGGTGTATTTTCTTGTGTTTTCATATTGAAATATGTGTATCAATTTGGGATGAGCTCAAATAATCTTAATTTTAAAGGTAAAACATAAAATCAAATAAAAATATTTACATGGTTATATTTTTGGTCACCTACCTTTTTACCTTCCTACCCACTTACCTATTTAAGTAAATAAGCATGTAAATAAATATGTAGTGTAGGTAGATAAGTATGTAACTTATATCAATAGGTATATCCAACCTACCTAATATTACCTAAGATTATGTATTGACTTGTATAATTATTTAAATATATCCTTTTAAATATATATTTTTTAAATCAATTAATATGTCACATGGTAATTTTTTAATATACCATGTGTCACAATTTAAAACCATTTAAAATGAACAATCATTACGGATTATGGAGATCAATATCTCAAATTATAATAATAATTTACACTAAAAAGTTTTCATAATGCCATGTGGCAAAAGTTCGATTAAAGAATGTGTTAAAATTCATTTTGTCAAATGACAATTAATGATAGGGTTGTTTATTGGTTGTAAAAAAATGGTTATTAGTTGCAAATATCATACATTGGTTAAAGGATGAAAATGTATATGTTGACTATATACATCATTTATGTTGAATACTAGTGTGAGCCCCGTGCCTGATGCACAGGTTTGTGTAAGTTTTTGTCACATAGACACAATAGGAAAAGGAAAATTCAAAGAAGACAAAAAAATGCATGAAAGAACTTTTTTAAGAGCAAAAGTAAAAAACAAAGAAACAAAATCCCAAAATCCCACAATTGGGAATTCATGTTTCTACTGAGTTTGCACCCAATTACAGCACCACCCATGTTGTCTGAAATGGAATGTAGGAGTTGCAACTGCAGAGCACAGAGAGAGATGGTAGTGTCAATGAGAAATGGTTGTTGTTGTTGTCGTTGTTTGTTATATGGATTGTTGATTGAAGTTCACATGATCACTAATTGCATTAGCTTCACTTGTCACACATGCAGCAAGTCAAACCACCACCATCACTCTCCCACAAAATTTGACAAAACTTTGTGACTACCACTTCAACTCCCTCTTCTTTCCCACTTTCACAAGTTTGTGTGGATGACGGGATGGATGAAATGTCCGTCCGGCTAGATGACAGTTCGGGCAGATTCAGGGGAGGCTTCATTTTTCATCCCGACGTCTTTTAATATATACTAGTGTGTGCCCCGTGCCTAAGGCACAGGTGTGTGTGTGTCAGGGAGGAGAAACAATGATATTGGTGTCCCAATTACTATCTTTTGTAATATTTCATTCCCAGTTAAGCATTTGATGCCCTATTATGCTGAAAGTGGCTGTTCTCACCCATAATCACCTGACTTTATGGAGAACTTTCGTATCTTTTGCCTTTTGCATTGAAGGGATGTGTTATTTTCAGCCATTCATTTTTTGTGCGTGTATTTCACAAAGATTTTTATTTAAAAATATCAACTATCAAAACTTATTGAAGTAATGAACCTTTTTCCAAATTCCAATAATTTAACATGAATACATTTTATTTAAATAAAAAATCTAGTTTGAATCCATTTTTGCCTGTGCATTTGACGATACATATTACAAAATTACACCTACCAACTACATTTCCAAAACCTCTTTATATACGACATTCCGCATGTATTTATCGGGACCCTGGCCGTTGAAAATCTTGATGTTTGCACTACTTGTGACCCGTGAAATAACAACATAGAACTGACCATGGGAATAAACTAGAGACGGCAAATATACCCCAACATTATTGAATGTCTGACCTTGACTCTTGTTGATTATGATTGCAAATGCCATTCAAACTGGAAATTGACGGCGACGCAAAACAAATGGCCAATCAGTCCCAGAGGGGGACATGATGATGTGAAGTATGAACACACGTTTGCCGACATTGTTTTTTGTGATGATTTCCGCTTCAATGACACACTGACCCAATCTTTTGACAATCAACCTCGTACCATTGCACAATCCTATTGATTGATTAAGATTACGCAACAAAAGGATTGGCACACCCACTTTGAGTTCCAGCTCATGATTTGCAATATCGCTAAATTGTAAAGTGTCTAAAAATTCCACTGAATACAATGAATCCATTAAAACTCCTGCAGCAGCACTTGCACCTTCTTCTATTGGAGTCAAAAAAATTGCGTTCAGGTACGTGTGCGATTCTTCAGATAGCAATTCTAAAATTGCATTGTTGACTTCATCAACGTCAATATTTTTGGGGGCTAGAATGTTGCGTTGCATAAGATACATGGCATCTCCAGAGTGGCACCGGTGATGCGGATAGATGGCTCGGATTAATCCTCTTAAGCTGTAATCTTCTACTAGCAGTCTCATATGGGATGGAATCTTGATCCAATCTGGATCGACACCTTCTTCTGCAATGCCAGGAAGATTACCGTCTCCCACATTCAACACCCATTTGGTAAACTCTCGCTGCTCTTCAGAATTGCTTGCCATGACTCGCATGTTGATATGAAGACGAAGAATTATAACATGCTGCTAAAGATGCGATCGAGGCAAGGAAGCACTGACAATGTCTTTTCGTCCCCCCTTGGGAACAACAGGTAAGATCTGTCAAAAATCCCCACCGAGGACCACGGTCTTCCCACCAAAGATTTTATCGGTTGCCTGTGCGTCATCCAATTGCATCAAATCACGTAGGGTGCGATCAACAGTTTCAAAAGCTTGATAATGCATCATCAGTGTCTCATCCCAAATGATCAGATCGGTTTTACGCACCAACTCGGCCACTTTCATCTGTTGTGTGATGTTGCAAGTTGACTCATCATGGAGATCAATCGGAATCTTGAATCTTGAATGGGTGGTTCTGTTGTTCGGAAACAACAAAGATGCAATTCCTGATGAGGCAATTACAAGCACGATTTTGCCTTGCCCTCGTAGACGGGACATAAGTGTTGTCCAAACAAATGTTTTGCTAGTCCCACCACTACCATACACAAAGAATAGTTTGCCCTCTTTGTTTCTCATGGCATTCAAAATAGTTTCATATGTGTTGCGTTCATCACGATTGAGCCTATCTTTTGCATTATCTACATCAACGGTCAATGAATCTCGATCATAAGCCAACTCTTCTTCGACCAATCGATTTCCTCCATGGACAGAAGGGATGTAATTAGACTTGGGAAGCGTTGGAAAATCTTTCAAGCGATGTCCATTGCGCATAAGAACTTGATCGACCTCATACAACGCACGATCCTTTAGCATATCCTCAGAAAGGGTAACAGTTGGATCATCATGCTCGCAGCGTGTCATTGCTTCAATGTCATCGCTCAAAGACTCCCAATGTGCATCCCATAGCTATCTGGGATTCGTGACCTCACAAAACATCAACATGGAGGCATGCATGCATCTTTGAATGTGTCGTGCTCTTTGCCATCCACTGTCCGCAAATGCTCGTAGGATGTGGCACCTTTGACGCAGTTCAGTAGCATTCGCAAATAATAACGTTCACCCGATGTCAGGTGTGCATAATACATGCGACCAATGGCAAAGCCTCTCTTGCGCATTGTCCATCGCTTCAACTTCTGATTCCACACCCAGTGTTGAGGGAATTGATCGAACGTAAGGCTTCGTGCAACTTTCAATTCTTGGTTTATTTTGAACCATTCTATGAGCATCGTTCTGGAAATGGCTGACCGTGTTGCCATTTCGTGCACATCATTGTCATCGTAAAACAACACCATTTGTTGATTGGGCAAATGGTATTGCAAATGCTCAACGGTAGGAAACCGCTCATGCATATCAAACTTGAAAATGCACCACGCTGCCTCCGATGTAGATACATAGCGACAGTCGAGATATTTCTTAATTTCATCAGTTTCAACCACATTTCCTTCGGTGGCATTATTGCTCTGCCATGAGATTTCAACAGTTGCACGATCATGTCCTTTATATATGTACTTGAATAGATATTTGATTGCACGAATATTGTTGCACACCTCAACGTTGATGTGCGCATCGTATTTGGTCAATAAATAAACATTGTGTGGTACCACCCAATGATTGTCCAATTCAATGCTATGAACCAAAACTGTGTGCCCCGTATCTCTACGCCGATAAATAAGGTATCCATTTACATCCGTCACCGTCTCGGATTGGAATTTGCGTGGACATTATTTTTTGCATTTGCCTTCTTCCATGCACGGGGCATTTGGAAACGCAACTCCACATGGACCATGCATCATGCATCTGGTAACCGTCTTGTGGGCCAACTTATTTTGTTTTCGAATCCGGAAGTTCAGCACTGATCATGCGGTCTACATCTTCGATCGTGTGTGGCTTACAAAAGAAGATGAAAATGTGTGCATGTGGCAACCCACGCTTTTGAAATTCAACGACATAGATTCCCGCAATCATGCGTCCCAGAATATTCTTCTTATGAACGTCATTGATCAACTCCTTCAACTTGATTTTGAACACTCGAGTTACCAAATCCGGTTGATCCTGAGGTTGTTGTCCGAGTAACAACGTTCTTTTGATTTCAAGCCATTGGGGATTGTAAGAGAATGTAACAAACGCATCCGAGCAGTCGGCCCCTCTGCAGATTGCCATGGCATTTTGATAATTTTGAACCATGTGACGTGGACCTACTGTGAAAAAAGATGGCAGAATGATCCTCTGCCCATGGTAGCAGCGCTATTGTCACCTGCAACAATGACGTCTTGAAGGCCTTGATAAAAATCCGCGTGAAGTTTTTTTTGATTCATGCATAATATTCAAACGACTTTGTTTCATAAGCGCATAAGCATCCACAATGCATTGATGCCGCAATCGGTCACCCGGAAGTAACGCAATGCCATCGGTGTTTCGATGTTGAAGTCGATAACCATAAAAATTTTCCATTGTCACATTGCAATGTTTTCTTTGAAGCTTAGATTCTCTCGCATGGTCTTCATCCAAATCTGCATCAACGATAACACCATTGAGTGGAATATTCGAATGTCATCCATCCTCACCGTAAGGAAATAACAACGGATAATGTAGAGCCATGTATCCTGCATGTAGTTCAGAAATGTGCTAAAACGGGCCAGTTTGCTGAGCAAGGACGACGTCACGTCTATTTACAGCCTCAGAACCATCTCCTACCATCAACGCAACGACTTCATCAGCCGTCGGCACATTGTATCGGCGGGCATCCTTTGTTCGAGAGGCAATGAGACGCAATTTCAGATCTATGGGAACACCTTCTGTTGCCATCATATCCCTTGCCATTTTGAACACTTCGACATAGGGATTGATATTGTACATCATGGTCAACAACCAATCCAACGTCGTTGGATCAAGCGAGGGCATAATAACATGCCGGTTTTGATGTTCGTGTTTTGTATCATGAATATATAGCTATGCAAACAGTGGCCGTTGTCCTTCAACAAGACATAGGGATTCGATTTTGTGATAAAATTCACCTTGAATGCGAAAGCAGTACGGTCCAGGGCCTCCTGTTACCGACTCGTCAACTTTGGCACTGAGCGAAATGAATGCCAACACCGAATTATACATGCGAATCTGATCTCGAAATTTGATGGCATTGCTCTCTTTGCTGGTTAAAAAATCTTCTAACTCTTGCGGTGTTGCAGGAAGATTCGACAACAGAACTTTGCCATTCTTACAACACAGAGAAAATTGTGGGTTGTTGTTCGTTGACTTTGCCGATCGTTCTTTGATCCACATTTTCACGTTCCAGAATCCACATATTGTGTCCATTTCTCCACAATCCCATCGTCCCAGGGCTGACACATCTGTGTCTCCAAACAATTGTAATGCGTCATTGCAAAGAGAAGGTTGTTTAAGTTGTTTAGCGCGCCGTTATCTTTGTAGGTGATTACGATGTTCATGTGCAGATTCTGACGTGCCTTGAGCTGACGCATTTTCGTCTCCAAATAATTCGAGCATCTTGGGGCGGGGGGTTTCTCCTGCACTTTTGGAGGAAGGTCAAGGTTACAAAGAAATTAATTTGTAAATCCCCATCAAATCTAGATGATTTAAGAGTAATGGAAAGTTCGCAAAGCTCTCAATGATCTTGAGCTAAACTAAAAGTCATCCTTCAGTTACGTACAACATCCAAGACATCCAAAATGATAAGGATGATCCGTCTGCTAACAAGCAAAGAATTATCTCAACCTTTGAGGGCCTTACTCAACCTAAAGAAATAGGCAAAATGGACGACATCAAAGAAAGCCGGATGTAGGATCAATGGCTGAGATAAATCAGTAATTCTTTGAACCCACTTGGTAAATAGACCAAAGGTTCAAAAACTTAAAAACCCCTCCTTCAAATGAAATTTACCCACCCTAAATAAATAAGTACTCTAAAAAAGAACACAAGAATTGGGCAGCAAGTACAGGAATTCCAACCCTCAGACAATTTGATGCTGATGGGGCCTGGGTCCTTGATCTGTCTGCAATGTCACCACACTTGTCACATTGCAAAACAGAAGCATCCTGAACACAGAATAATAGCACATGCTTCTCTGCAGAAGGTATGAACAACCACATATCTACTGCATAAAGATGAGAACGGACTTATCAAGTTGGCGTGCAGACGTGCAGAAGTTGCTGCTGCTGCTGCTTGCAATACAGGAGCTTGCAAGCCAAGATCTGTCGATGGATCCACGCAGAGACAGTGATGGGTTGAGCCTACACAACCAATGACAGCAAAAGCAAGTAGACTGAGGACCTAACATTGCCTTCATATGCAGTTCCTAATTCAATGCATTCTGGTCACATACTCTCAAGCTCTATAAATCAAGAAAGAATTGGTAAAATGTAAGATTAGCAAGGTTTGAATGACATGATAAACAACCATTAGTGATAGCAAAGGAATAATGTATCAGAGGCTTTTAATGTGTAGCAAATCTGACATGTGCCAATGATAATTCAGGTCAGGGCAAGATTGGGCAGCAGGTACACGGATTCCAACCCTCAGACAATCTGATGTTGATGGGGCCTGGGTCCTTGATCTGTCTGCAATGTCACCACACTTGTCACACTACAAAACAGAAGCATCCCAAACACAAATTAATAACACGTGCTTCTTTGCAAAAGGTATGACCAACCACATATCTACTGCATAAAGATGAGAACGGACTTATCAGGTTGGCGTGCAGACGTGCAGAAGTTGCTGTTGCTACTGCTTGCAATACATGACCTTGCAAGCCAAGATCCGTCGATGGATCCACATGGAGACAGTGATGGGTCGAGAGAGTCGATCAATAGTTGTCATGAATCCAGAAAATTACAACGACGAACCTGATTTTGTAATCTGTAGACGACGATGACGACAACAAAACAAAAAGAAAACAAAAAAAGGTGAAATAATTAAAAGCAGCCATGCATCGCAACAAAGTTGTACCAAAAGCTCACACCAACGACATCATAGAGAAAGGTTGTGAAAGTACCGGAACACTAAGAAACAAACTTGCAAAAGCTTAACATCAATGTCTTCACTGTAGGCAAGAAGGCATGAAGAAACCGATCTCCATGTGCAAGTTCCTCTTAATATAGCTACCTAGCTAGTTACAGCTCACTAACTGCATCAACAGGAAAGAAGACACTTCTGCTTCTACAAAGTGTAAGTGCAGGGTTGCATCATCAAGTGCACCATCCCACCACACTTGTACACGTTGTGTGTCTTTGCCATCTACTCTCTTGCCTGCGTGCATGTGTGTATGTTTTCTTTCGGAATAGAATATAAAGTTACAACCGTTATACATGTAATATGCAAGAAACTTGGAAAAGCATGTTACAGCCGGAATTGGCATCCTTATTGTGTCGCTTGCCGTCTTTCTTCCGTGCGCGCTTGCACATGTGTAACAGCTCGTCGTCTTTCTTCTGTGCGCACCTACACGTGTGTCTGTTATAGTAGGAATGGTCAAAAAGTAGACTATCCGTCCGGCTTCAGGGGAGGCTTCATTCTTCTTTTAATATATGTAATAATGTTAACATCATGGTGAACCATCATTTGTGACTAAATGTTGGATGTGATTTCACTAATGCAACTAATAGATTTTTAGTTATTAATGTTCATTGTAATTATTTATAGTTGCAAATTACAATCCCAAATAAACACTTTTCTTCTAATGAATATAAAACATTGTGTTATGAATGCAAGAATGCCACAATGATGGAAGAGGTAGATATTTAGTATGTTGGCATTCGATGTTGGTGGTATTTATTGGGGTTGTTGTTGGAGTTGGACTTCAAGAGTTGGAAAATCGACTTAGTTTTTGGCATATTTATGAATTATGTCAAGTTTTATCCTTCTCACACATCCATCATTCCATCCCATCTTGGTTACATGTTGAAAAGATGTAAAACCCATGTGAAAAAGAAGTTAAAATAAATCTATTATGTTTTGCAAAAGTTCTCATTAGATGAACTTACAGACATGCCTATGTGCAAATCTATTATAAATCATGCACAACATATGGCTTTAATAATTGGGGAAAAAGAACTTATTTGTATGTTGTAATAGTTGATGATTATGTTCAAGCCTTCAAGCAAACAACGTTGTACCATCAATTCAAGAAAGATGGTCCTTTCATACAAGGACCTAATAGGAGTGCACTTCTTTTATATAGAGCAACACAATTTGGTGACCCTACCCAACTTGTAAATGTGGTTTGAAGATATGCCCTCAATTTATCCTTCAAAACTAGAATCACACACTTGGAATGTGAATAGATCCTTCATTCTTGCAAATAGAAAGTAAACTTGTATCCAAGATCAAAAAAAAAATTGCATAGGCACGATCATGTCAATTATTCCCACCCACATGTCAACACATTGACTAGAAAATTACAAGTGCACATTGAAGGGCCTTTTTGCAGCATTGACAAGATTTCACATGGTTTCTAGTGATGGGCCTGTTGAGGTCTTAGAATCTCCACGTGGAGATCGACTATGGCATATATATAAAAACAATGTCCCCCTACATTGCACATCTAGTGTTTAACATGGCAAAAAACCATTAAGCATTCTTGTGTTGCAAGGATAATTACCAAGACAACTACCATTGGTATTTTTACCCCAATTTAATATAGTTTATGATTTTAGTTCCTAGGTGCACCCATGAAGCTTCACAAGTTTTAGTTTTGTGTGGATAACATGAATCATTGCATGGGGGACACCGAGTGCAAGCATGTCATTGACATGTTAGTCGTATTGACAGTTTCACCTACGAAAGCACAAACCAACCTCATGTGCAAGATGAAGTAAAATATTCCAAGGAAGTAGGTTTTGTTCTCAATAAATGACAACATATCCATCCTTGAAGTCTATTTGGTGGGGAAATTTCTATTACATTAAATTGACCAATAGATACAATGTCATGGCCTACAACAAATTTTGAATATATAATGCCATTTAAGATGTCAAAACAACACTATAATGGGCGGGAGATTGGTTGTCTTCTTGAAGTAGTTGTAAACCCACCATTGGAGGATCCTATGTTTGGATGTGGACAAATCTACAAGATTATGTTTCATTAAAGTCCAAACAATAGGCATTATGAAGTAACAATTGGGAAGTTGCCAACCCACATTTGCTTAAATTTTGTGACTATGATTGTAAGTTTGTTGGGTTATTGAAGTAAGTGCCATGTAAACACATGTACACTATGTTTTATAACATATCATGTGTTGTGGGGAGTTCAAAATTTTTATCCATTTCCCTACTTGTAGTTAGGATGAAGTTTGTTATTTATTAGTTCATGCTATAGTTTCTAAATAGCTAGAATTGATCACATGTGACATCATAACTTTTAGCCATAAGTGTGTGAAAAAATGCACTACTTAGGACGAAGCATGTGCTTCACTATGATGGTAGAAATTGCATACCATGCAAATGATTTGACTTGATGAAGCTTTCAATTAATGTTCAATCATAGGTTTGGTTGGCATGAATCATGCTTGAATTTTTTTGTTTCACTATGTTAGAAAAATTAACAATTAGATAATGTATGCTACTTAAATGTTGACTAATAATGCATAACACTATATTGGGGAATCTAATTACTTTGCAACTATTGTCGGGTGTAGTAAAAAAATGCAAGGTTCCTTTAAATGCAACACAAAGCAAAATATAAATTTTTTTATGAACATACATACAATATTATTTCTTAAATGAACCTCTTTAGGTTCATTTCATTAGTTCCACATACCAAGGACACACCAAAAGACCCAAATCTTTGATTTTGAACCCACATACAAGATAATATTTTTGCCACATGGGTAGAAATATTCTTTGCATGTGGCTAAAATATATTATCAATGTGACACAAATATTTTATCCACTTTGAAGGAATTTTTTGCCACGTGGCATGAATATACAAAAAAAATCTTGTTCACAAAACACACTCACATTCTCATGTGTTAATGACTTTGTGCAAAGGTGAATTAAAATTAGAAAGAAAAAATGATGTTCAACCTTTTGGACATTTGTTTTTGTGCAATAATGTTTTAAAGTTATATTAACCTAATACCAAGACCTTTGTCAAGTTACAATATTCTTTTTGTAAGGTCTTTTAGTTATGTATTTATCTTTAGGGAAAAGTTTTTTAGGACATGGAGTTATTACAAATAAAACTTGTGATAATGTGATTTACAATGTGTTATATTTCAAATGTTGAACTTCACATAATGAAAAAATATAGCATTTTTTATTTCTCTTTTTGTATCTTTCATTCACTTGTTCACAATGAAAAGATTCATAATTCTCATTAAGTTGATACATACAAACTTTATGTTGCCCACTATTGCAAACATCCCTAATAAGGTTTTGATTTGGTTCATTCAATTAAGCTTTGGCACCTTAAATTCATCCCCATACTAAAATTGGTTCATAATTGATGTTTTTCTTTTGAAAATTTTTCACATTGGGATCACAAAAAAAATGTAACACATATTTTATAAATGGCTTTTTGGAAAAAATACACAAAAGTCATCAAATTTTGAGGAAAAAAAGTTAGAAGGTTTTAGATATGGACAATGAGTTCAGGTATATCACCATAACTAAACAAGATTCCCAAAATTTTCTAATATCACCTATAACCTCTAACCAACTTTGGCTCATTCATCTAGTGGATGATTGCCATTTCATCTACTTGACAAATTGGGCCTAATTTAGAACCTATAGAATTCATAATTAAAGACCTAATTATATTAAAGACTTATAACATTCATAATGTATTTTTGTTACTCATTAATAAACATAAACATTACTTCATGTGATTGATAACTTGCATTAACCAAAATCAAAAAAATTACCTTGCAAGCAAATTTTAAAATTTGAAATTGACACTAAGAAAAAAAGTTATGATTGTTGAGAATATGAATAATGCTTTCAAAGTTATTGGATTAAAACATATTGTGAATTATCTTTTGTTGTTGGTGATTGTCTATTGATCGATAAATTATTTGCTACATTACAAAACATCCAATATCATGCATGGTAATCAGTGTTTCGATGACCAAAACAATTTTAAAGTTTTTATTTGAAATTGAAGTCCAATGACCAGACATACTAAGATTGGGGTGGATTTTGGTCTTGTTCCTTGTGGACACCTCGGTTTTAGTCAATGTGCCAACCAAATTTCAATCCCAAAAAGAAGTTTAGGAAAACAATTCGATTATGAAGTGGTGATTGAAATTCAATCACCAAATCTACATGGAAAAAAATGCTTATTTGTTTATTTGGGGTTGAATTCCAATTTTTATCACAACTAAAACCTAGGTCCACCTTGTTTAATTTTTATAAAAAAATTCAAACCATCAAAATTCAAACCAAATTTGGATAACCACATCTTGGCAATTTGAGGTTTTTATTAAGTTTCAAGAAATTCGGTCATCATATGGAATTGGACCAAAGTTCATTCAATCAATTCAATCCCTTAAAATTATGCTATGATTGAATTTAGGTCACCATTGGCATAACTAATTTGACTTAAACGCAAAATAATTATTGCTTTGACCTTACGTTGATTTTGACACAATGTTACATTACCATCAAAATTGATGTGAGATGACTAACATTAATAACCATGAAATGCTTTCAATGTGAATGGAACAAAATTTGTATTACCATGCATGCCAAATGGGCAAACGAAGCAACCATTGGGCATTGTTCTAAAATGCAAATTTGAAGACAAATCACTTTTTTAAAAATGTAGTATTCAAGTTAACAAAATTAGGAGCTAGCTTTAAAAGGCTTCATCAATATGCCATCAAATACATAAAGTGAAAATTTTCAACACAAGGTATATGGAAAAACTTGTTTAACATTTCAAAGTTTTAACAAAACCATGTTAATCAATTTAGAAATTCCAAACAAACAAAATAGGAGTTCAATGAACTCCTAGATAAATTTGAAATTTTTCTGAAAATGTCACAACATGTAGTTTAATACAAAATTTCCTTTCAATTGGACAAATTATTCATGATGAAAACATTTGCACAACTTGTCACCTAATCAAGTTTATAAACCACTTGGATTTTTATGAGATGAACATAACAAAAAAATGTAACTTTTTGACATTATTCTTTGGCAAGTCTAAAAAAAAAATCATCTTCATAAAATTTTGATATCAAGATATCACACAATGAAAATAGTTGCAAAAACATCATCAATTTACTACACACATTCCAAACATTCAATGTCATCATTTTTTTCATATAAGGGGTTAAAACAACTTCATGGATTACAATGTGTAAAGTTAATTTACATGGAATTTCACACATTAAAAGAATTATAAATAAACATATAAAAAAAATTGCATTCATGTTTATGATATCGTGATTTAACACATTCAAGAACATCGCTTGATCAAAAGTTGCTAGTGGGATCTATCCACCTTTTTTGTAACATTTATAAGTGTAGAAAGTAAATGGATTGCATTGACATGTTAGCTTTGCATGTGTTAAATTAAAAAAGATGGATGTTCATGAAACCTTTGATGACATTGAATCCAAACGTATTACAAATTACATGAGATTTTCTCCAATTACACGTGCATGATATTACAACCAGTGTATGGTAGCATTTTGTAACCTTTAAAAAAAAATTCCATATTCAATAAAATTGTTGATTTTTTAATTTTGTAATAAAATCATATAATAGAGGAAGTGAACATTTTCATGGGCTATGGTGGATAAAATGTGCACTTGTCTATGGTGTCAATAATAATGAAACCTGAATAGTTTATTGATGAATATGCAACATCAACAATCCATTATTTATGTTACTTTTGCCAGATTCACAAATACATATTACATAGATGAACATGTCCCAAAAAAAAAAACAATTAAATGATATGCCAATTTCATTATCCATTATCACCTATGACATAGACAAAAATATTAAAACCATTCAAAGGAACTATATAATCTTCCGAAGCCAAAAATTCTATTAGATTTTACAAATAGAATATATTTGAGACATTTAACAATATCAAGATGGGAGTTGGCATTTTGTTCAAATATTTCTTAAATATTATGTTAAATATAGACTTGTACACCCATATAGATTCATTATGTAATAAATCAACACAACTTACCTTTTTAATGAAATGAAATTTGTAAAAGATGTCATAACAAATGTTTATAGGATAAAAGTTGCAGCATTATGGGACGCTAACACTAACATACAATGGTGTAATTTATTCTTGATTCACATGTTGTAACAAGTTATTGGACGTCATATTTCACAAAAATTGGTATAACTATCACCAATAAACTTCAAACCATCATTAAAAAAAAAGTGAAAATGGAAATTTTTATGCAAAACAAAAAGGATAAAAAAAAGTATGCAATGTTTTTCCAAAGACACAAAATCAACAACTTATACATATACATTTAAACTTCTTTATCATGTTTTAAATCATTTTCATTTTCATATACATCACTCTCAAATGAATGTGTTTTTTGTGTTCAAGGTCAAAACATGTTAATAGGAGCCAAAAAAATGTCTTTAGAGTCCTTGAAATTTCAAATAAATAAATCTATAATTTTTTATTTTGACATTTTAAAGCTATGATAATCACTGCTGTTAAATGACTAATATGAATGTTGAGGGATTCAAATTTAAAATTCATTAAATATAATTTTGGGTTTAGGTTTTAGTAAAGGACTTTTGAATTTAAACAATAGTTATGTCAAAAGCAATCAATTTTGCAAATACCTAGGGTAAAAGATTCTCTTAATTTAAACAAATGATAGTTATGAACATTAAATGATAATAACCTAGTACCTACATTCAAAAAACATTCACAATTAAAATTTTTAATTTTTCTAAAAATTCAAAATATGTTTCAAAATCTTAAAATTTCAAGAATCTTTTACCACATGTAAATGAGTTATAATGTACATAACATAAATTAAAGTTCTAGCTTATGATTAAAAAAACAAAAATTTGAAATCATAATTCTTTTTAAATACAAAATGTAAAATCTGGAAAGATTTGCACATTTTGAAATTTTCATACTAATTCAACAATGACTAACACAAAACATATGATATACTGATGCATTTAAGAAAACAAGCTATAGCAAATTTCATTAAAAAAATATTTTGTTAAAAAATGAAAAAGACTAGGGTTAAGCTAAGTCTAAGTGAGTTTGTAGCAAATCATGATTTTCAATTCAACAAAAATTCCAAAAAGGTTGCATTTCTTTAATATTTTGGTATGTACTTTATAACAAAACATCTAGATTCAAAAATTATTATCAATGACAATTGTTGTAGTCCCACCTTTTAACAACTTCTAAAGAATCATAACTTGGAGAACACAAATCATGGCATGACACATATTGTTCATGAATATTCTTTAAATGATTTTTTAAACAAATTTGAAAACCAAGTTGAAGGGCTGGAAAAGTGGTCCAACCTTGAGTTAGGGTAAAACTACCCATGCCAATCACTACCCTATCACCAATGACTTCTTTAGATCTTCATCATGTATGCTTCATTTTGAACAATTTTATGGGAGTGCTACCTCAAGCTCTAGAAATCATCTTTGAAGTGCAAGTGAAAAGGAATAATGAAAAAATAATAAGAAGAAAAATAAGCTTTCCAACTCACAAAATACTTTTTTTTCTTTTTTTTTCTTCTCTTTGGACCCCTCTTATTTTCAAAGCTTTTAACTTTTCTCATTTCTTGTTCACTTTAAACAATTTAAAGTGCTATAGAAGTGCCACCTTTAGTTCTACAAATCATCTTTGAACTCTAACAGCAATACACAAGGAATTTTTTGGGTGATCAGGTTTAGGCTTTGTAATGTTTGGTGCTTTGTTTTTTTGAGTTCTTGACCCCCTCTAATTTGGGGGGCTGCAACTTTCTGAATTCTAATATATTTTTAATGATTTTAGTGTGCCAAATGCATCGATAGGAGGGGTTCAAGTTTTGTTTCAACAACAGAAACAATGGAGCCCTCCCCTTGGATCCAACCTGCCCGGAGCGCTTAAGTGATTGCTCATGGGCTGTTCCACCCTACATGCACATGAATTGGCACATATAAACAACAAAGTATTTGGATGGACAAGCTTGAAAACATGGACAAGAATGTTTCATCTTACCCCATCATTGATTGCACTAAAATTGAACATTATGATGTTGGATGTGGATGTCACATAAAACCTTAGTGTTCATTATCAACTATTCCATGTATAACAAACAAAAATGATGAATTGGTTTTCAATATCAAATTCCATTCCCAACTCTGTATAATATAAACAAAAAATGTGCAGTTCTTGACAATTTCATGTTTTTAAGAAAATCCCCATCGAAATAATTATGATTTTTTGTCCCATCCTTGGAATTCCTTAAGAAAATACATGCACCATAATTCAATCTTTGCATACAAAAAGTCTATTGTTTCATTGCAAAGTTGTTGAAACATATCAAAATTTGCAAACATCTCACTTTTTGTGCCTAAATGAAACAAAACTAGAAATGAAAGAAAAAAACACTGCTCATCCATATACAATTCATTCAAATTTTATATTTCTATTCAAATTTATGGAAGCCATGGAACCATGTTATTATATGATAAAACTATTACATTACATTCAAGTGAATACATAACCATATTAAGAGCAATTTTTTTTAAATGCATCATTTTATAAAATATTTTTTTGAAACACAACAACAAACCTGACTGATAAGCTGTTGGCACGCCAAGTCAAACTTAGTGGCAGAGGGCTGGCATGGCTTTCACCTGCATACCACTAGGTTTAAACCCAGAACCTTTTACAGTTGCAACATTTAACATAAACACTTCTTGTGCAATAGACATAACTGCAATTTACAAACCCACCACATGTATCTTTGATAACTTTTTTGTTCACACTTAAAAAATGAATATAAAACTCTCCCACCCCATGTCTGACAATTATATTTGTGACTTTACTATAGATACTTATGAAAATTACAACCAAGAAACAATTCAATTGTTTCAATTTATGTCAATGAATAAGATGAGACTTGAATCTCATCAAAGTATTACAATATAAATTGACAACTTGATCACATATGGTCAAATATGCCATCTGAACAATGTAGATATGGAGCAACTTAAGCTTTTTGGGCAGATCATAATCCAATTCATTTTGCATTAAAGTTCATTCAAACTGCCTAGCCATATCACATAGTCTCAATACATATGATGCTTTTTAATTCACCACCCAATAAAGGGCAGAGCCATTATGTGGTATGCTACTTTGTTGACTTATGAGCCAAGTGTGGAGAGAAACAGATTGTGGCCCATTTAAGATCGGAGAATCATGCTAATTCAACCGGGCAATCTGTGTAAGCATGATCTGCAAAGCATGAGTCCAAAAATTTCAAAATATCATAGATCCAGGTTCCTTGTGTACATGATCTACACAAGGGTAGAGAAATGTCCTACACGCCTGAAAATGCACCAGTGAAGGTATGCTGCATTACCTTCTAGATTCTCATATAATAAACTGGCTGTGAACACTCAGAAAAATGGTAACCAGATTAGGAACGGGAATGTTTCCAGATTCTAAGTGAAAGTGTCTCTGCTAAGTTTGAAATTATTTTCTATAATGTGAATTTTTTTTTGCCCTTTTTTGAAACAGCCTTTTTATACAGCCTTTTTATGCACCCTGGATTTGGGACTCATCTTCTTGGGGAGGACTCAGCTACACTGTCACTACCTAGTGGGAGTGGGGGTCTCATTTCAGAGAAAATTTCATTCTTCCAATTCAACCACTTACGCTCATGAAATCAATGATCAACATTCAACATTTCATTCTTAGAAATTCAATGCAAAAATTTGAACCAAATCCATCTGCCAGCAGGGGAGGGCATTCTAACACCATATATTCTACCAAATATGCAACTCAATGGAATAAGTCCAGCTTTGATGAGCTGGTCATCATGTATGCACAAGGACACACATTATGATAAGTGGGTAAGGCTGCCTTTTGTCTTGTATGTGACACAAGTGACAAGTTGCAGAGTATACGGGCTACACACCTGCACATACAACCAGCTTGTCCTCCAATTAACATTCAACTGCATTTTTCAATAGCTGGATTCGAGACTGGTATCTAGAATTTCATAGTAAGTAAGCACTATATTTTGTCATTGATCCATCATATTCGTATTTAATCCCATATATTATCTGAATTGTAGAACAGAAATAATGCAGCCTAGCTAATATCTATTTTAGCAGAAACATATAATACAATGTTCATCACCTGCATATTAAATAAGTTCTACCCATATCTGCCATTGATAATTGGCAGATTTTGTCAACATATATATATATATATATATATAAATGAGTTCAACAGCCACACTACAGACATTTCAGAATTTCAAAGAGTCAAGTAGAATAGTATAATGTCTTACTATGCACAGAAGGTAACATTTATTTTGCACATTCAACCTGCAAAAGTGAATATCTCAAGATTCACAAGATCTGCAACCTGTACATCTACATCATGTCAGAGCAACTCATGTTTTATAGTGCACATCCAACTATGTGAGAATAGTACTAACTCAACCACAATGTTGCCAAAGAGGTTGTATTGAAAAAAAGAAGAAGTGTACACTGTCCATATTTGGGATTTCAACACCACTGCAAAAAAGCAGTGTGCCCTTCCATCACATTGCTCACTCATACTTCAAAATGCATACATTAGATCCATACAATCCCAGTATGTACAAAAGCAATTTAGAGACATGTATCTATTGGGCATTGTTGCACCACAATCTTCAAACACTTCACTCTCTTGACCACTAGCTAGATGCTGTTTTCTTGATTTATCAGTGACATCTCTGATAGAAACTGTTTCTCTGAAAATCTCTGGCCTGGCTTATATACCTCTCTAGTCCTAGTTGTTAAACACATGTATACCTTTTGAAGTCCTAGGAAAAATTGAATGTTAGCTGCTGTAACACTTCACAGGAATTTGATTTCAAACTGGCAACTTTCTACAGAACAGATCAGTGTAGAATTAGTGCCTGAAAACCCCAAACATTAGCAAAAGGTTGTAGAAAAAGTTAAGAAAGGAGTGGCAGAAGCTTGTGATGTAGTGGCAGAGGCACAACTGCTGGGGAAGGGCGCTCAATCTGAGCCCAGGAAGAAATGAGGGGCTGCGATTGAACCACCTGCCTGCTGTGACTTGTTACCGATCCTTCTGAGATGACTGATTCACAGGATGGGCTTGTGACTCGGAAGCCTGTAGCTGGTGAGTCCCCTTTTGCATCCTGCACCTTAAGTGTCAGGTCAAGTTCAAGCTCTGGTTGATGTTTCCTGCCATATGATACCAAGCCAGCAGCAAAAATCTCTTGTGGCTCTGATTTGGGCACTGCTTTTCCATTTGCATGTTGTGCTGCTCTTAGACATGGCTTAACCCTGCGTGCAACAGGGGCAATAATCTGGATGCTGTGATTAAGACACTCAGACATTCCACCTTCCATTGCTGCATCCATCTGCTTGTATGATGACATCCCCAGGGCTTGCTCACCTTTCACCTGCAAAGAATTAGTTTGATCTTTGCTAGGACAGAACCTGACCAGGCTGACAGCTCCTGGCCAGGTACTGAGATGTGGGGCATTTCCCTGTGCCATCCTTTGCTGCTGCAACTCTTGAGCAGTAGTACAAGTGCTCCCATTCAAATCCCCTCTCACCCCACTATGCACATTCTTTTGCTCCTTGTGACCCTCATGTGCTCGCTGCAAGTTTCTGTCCATGAAACCAATTCCCTCCAAAGAGCTTTTTGAATTGTGAAACTCATGGCCATTGAAAAGCTTTGGAGATGGATGTGATGGTAACACATTTTGGATCCCAGAGTCCCAGATTTCATTTGTGGCAACAGGGTTCTCCAGTTGAGTACTACTCTGTAAGCCTTGTGGAAGTGAAGAGGATGATAATCTCAAAGGATGTGGTGGCCTTAGTGAGCCCCCTTTGAGAACAGTTTCCACTGCTGCTTGGCATAATTGCCAGTTTCCAGTGCCCAGCAGCCCCACTGCTCCAAACACTGGGTTCACAGTCCTTCCACAGGCTTCATAAAGTAGTGATTGAAACAGAGCTGCAACATGCAAAGAACATAAGAGACCTTCAGCTTGAAGCAGGAGTAGAATCGAGTGCACTAGAATATGAGCTGCTACCACATGATATACAGAATGCAATCAAGCTCAAAGACAATACATTTTTAAAAAAGATCATTCAGCCAAGATATCTCTATTCCTTTGAGAGGACTGGAAATCATATACAAAATGAATAACATTGCACAGATCATCAATCAGAGCAACAGAAACAAAAAGGATGAGTATTCATTCTCTAAAACGCGTCTTCTTCACTCCTGAGCCTACATGAGAATGAAGAGATCACAATCAGATGTTTTGCTGCTAGACATTCATGATCTGAATCTAATGAGGTTCAATGGTTGGTCGGACCTCACAGGCAGGTTTGTCTACAAGGAAGGCGGCAGCTGGTTGTAATCCATTTTCTCTACATCAAACAAGTCTGGAAATAAATGATTCCTCGCTAAAATCATTATCTGCTCCAGAAACAGAAGAGAATCCAGCAGGAAGAGCTGCCAAACTCACTCTTGAAAGCATGACCGCCGCCACCTCTCACAAATGAGAACCAAGGAATAGTAAAGTTGTGTGCCTCGGAAAGGAAAAGACAGGCATAACGGAATGCTTTCTATGACATGATCCAAATAGAACAGTCTGCCAAAACTAGACCTAAACTAGTTCTCATGGCTTCCTACTAATGAAAGCGGCTGCAAGCAGCTGCGGTCCTGCAAGCTCTTCAGAAGATGGACCTGCAGCAGGCGATCTTTGGGTATCTAGAGGAGCAGCTCATAGCTTACCGGGACGTTGCACATCAGGCACGGCGCTGATGAACCCCATAAGCCCCGCGCGGCCGAAGAACTTGGCCACAAACACGGTAGCGTGGCCCTGAGCGTCCGAGTTCTCAATCCACTGCAGGCATGGCCTGAGGATGCACGACTCGCTGCACCCCTTGCGCAGGACGCGACATCCATTGCAGCTCATGATGATGATGATCTTCAGCTTCTTCTTCTTAGCTGATCTCAAAACAAAACACTTACTCCCCCTCTGCAGCTCCCTGATCGGATCCAACTTATCCGCCTTACCTCAAAATCTCTTGACGATCCTCCACTCCAACCACGGATTGATTATTTGCACGCACTGCGGCAGGGTCTTGTCGTTGGTTCTCTAGACGCATAGAAACAAACCGCCGGCAGCCTCCATCCCATCCATGGCTACTAAGCTGCTGTATAATATGATGGCGACGTTCACGCTCTTTCTCTTGCAACTAGATGATTCTGCACAACTTCTCATCGGATCATATTATGACTCTTCTGTAACAACCAAAAAAAAAGCCACGAGCAGATCGCCGAGATTTCAAACAAGCCCCGGAGCAGCAAAGCTGACAATAGAGACGTCAAAAGGAAAGAGAAAACGACGCCGGAGACACCGCGACCACCAACAGAAGCAGGAGCAGCAGAAGCAGCATCAACTCGACTCTTCAGAAAACACTGCAAAGACCACAACTACGCGAGACTGGTTCACACAGACAAAAACCATGCAGGAATTTTCCGGGAAAGCTGCCCGATAACCGTTTGCCCGTTGAACCACGTTTTTATCTATTGAGGCTGTCTTCAGCAAACACCATTTACCCGGACTGCTCGGGCAGCACTCGAGGACGGACGGACGGACGGACGGACGGCTGCCCGACCGACCACGACCTCTTTCTTTCTTTCGTAACTTATTGCTGAATAAACTGCCCCTTTATTTTTACCCAACTTTCACTTACTTATTACCACACCGAAAAACCCAATATATCCCCAGAAGAATTGGATATATAGGTACTCTCTCTTCAACAAAAGGAAAACAATTGGGGGAAAATAAGAGGAGAGGGACCTTACTAACCGTTAGGGACCCCCCAAGATGGGCAACCATACTCTTTCAGCATGCCATGCTTGGAACACTAGTGCTATTTTCTGCTTCCGCTTGGAAAATAAGAATGACATTCTAGATTTAATGAATTATATTGCTCAAGGCTTCCATTGGTAAGGACTGGTGATTTATTTTTCCCCACAATTTTTCTTTTCAATATTGAAAAATGTGTTTTTTCTATTGTAAATTGGACTACTTTTGATAAAGTTTGGTACTATTTGAGCCCATTTTTTATTTATTTTTTTATTTTTTAAAGAAAGAAAGCAAACCCTGGGAAGGATGAATGTCTCCTAATTTCTGTCATGTATCACTTTAATATCCCATTTGGCGTGAGGTTATGATGTGGATTGATTTATGTCAAATGCCCTACTAATCCTCCTTTAAATTATTTTAGGATGGTGAATGAATCTGACAACTCAAAACATTCACAAACATCAACTTTAAGAAAGAACGCAAGCTTAACTTATTAGGTTACATCGTCATGGTTACTAATAAAGAGTGGGGCGGCACCTTCTTCTAGTGAGGTGGGGGAATGGGGAGAGGGGGATATGGGGGGTGGGGAGTACACCATGTGAGCTTCCATGTGACTGCACACATATTTGGGCTAGGTTTAGGGTTTTTTTAGTTGTAAAAAACATTTCGAAGAAGATCGGATTTCCTGTTGCAGATCTGATTCTTTCTTCAGTCATGCTGGTAATCAAATCACCCTAAGCTTTAGTAGCCAAGGTTGTACGGCGTGTACTTGATCATCACCTATTGGGAACTTTTTAAAGGTTTTATGCCCAAATTTAGAGTGACTTTGGTGTTTCAAGATTGGAAATGACAAAATGAACATCCCTTGTTTCCCAACAAATTATTGTTAACTTTCAGTATTTTTTCTCAATATGTATTCCCAAACAACCATCCATTACAAAGAGAAGAAAGACACAACCAAACAAGGTTTAAGTTATGGTTTTTTTGTTCATCCTTCACTGCATAGGAGTCACTCCCTTCCTCTCCTAACTCTCACATGCCCATTCTTATTCTATGTACTCAAAACGAATCACATATTACCAAGCAAAGATCATCACAAGGGATCTTTGTGATGGTGCCCTTTGGATATGTACATTGATGTCAAGCATCTCAAGCTTGGAAACAACAAAATGATCATTACTTGTTTCCTAACAAGGTTTAACTTACACTTATTTTTCCCTCTATTTTTTTTCCCACTTTTTTTCCAAACAAGGTTTAACTTGTACTTTCCTCTTCATCCTGCAGTGCATAGTAACCAATCACTTTCCTCTCGCCACTCTCGAATGCCCACTCTATGTACCGTAGCCCAGGGGATCGCACATATCACCACGAAAAGATCATCACATGGATCTTTGCGGTGGTGGTGGTGCCCTTGAGATAAGTACACAGATATCTTTCACTTCTTTTTGGGTCGGGGGGAACCTCTTTTGCACAATGCATCTGTGTCCTTTTTGCGGTCATCTGAATTGCTTTGAAGAAGCTTGTTTTGTTTTTTGTTGTTGCCCCCACATGATTTTTAAGAATTTTCTTGGTCTCCTCCTCTTCATCAGCACCTTGTGGATTTGACGACTGACTGATCTTGTACTACTGATGGAATCTGTGCAAGAGCATGATGATTCCTGAACGCCCCCAGAGTATTGGACGCGGCAACCAGAGGCCCTCTCTTTCCTTTGCTTTTTCAAACATCATTGGAGCCTATTGGAGGATGTGTCAACTTAGAACTTTTTTGTACTCTAGACTTCAAAACATGGTTTGAACAATCATTAGTGGTAGCTTCAGAGACCTTAGTAGGAAGAAGCATTGAGCAAGAAAAGATCAACAACCCAGAAACTTTGGCTTCGGAGGAGAAACCCCACATGAATTATTATTATTGTTATTATTATTATGGTTACAATAAGTTACATTATTTTGGAGTGTTGTCTTTGTGGTGGGATGTTTTTTCTTTTCTATTTTTCAGACACCAAAACCTATAGGGTGAGGTTTGTGGAACATATACTTCGGGTCTCAAGGACCAACTGCACTTCCAAAAGTTGTTGTGGCCACCTATTCATAAATTTGTACTTTCAGCCTCTTTCCTTTGAATCCTTGACCTTGAGATTAGGTGCTGGTCGGCTACTTGGGAACTTTGACATTTTCACTTGCAAATAGCTTTCAGACTACCTTACCCTAAGGTCAGTTTTGTCATTAAATAATCCACAAAAATAGTGAAATGAAATTTTGTGAAAATATGAAGTTGGCATGTTGAAAATCATTATAATTATCGTAAGTTGCACTCTGAATAATTTCACTACTTGTATCACAAATATCATAGTAGATGATGGAAAATTTTATAAATTCAAAATTAAAAAAAGAATTCAATTTTGAAAAAAAGAATTATTCATTTTGTCACTATGCAAATTGACCATAGGCTGCAGTAATAGGGGAAAGGATTGGTAAGGTCCTCCATTTACTATGCAAAATAGTTGAATATTGACATGTTCTATATATGATGATGCCAATATGATATCCACTAGGTTTCTTACCACCCTTTTTTTTTCACTTCTAGGTGCCTAAAAAAACATTCCTTGTTCCAAAATTTAGAGTGATTAGTTTTGTTTGTCAATTAGGGTTTGGTTGAACTCATAAGCTCAAAGTAACCCAACAATTAACCCAAATTCAAGCACCCAATTCCAAGTATGGCCATTGAAGCCTGATTAGGTTTAGGGTTTTGGACTTTTCATCCTTTTATGGATAGGTTTTACATTATTTGAAGTTGAAGATTTGATCAAGTCCACATGCTTGACCTCTCATAATTACAAACCCAAAATAGTTATTTAAATTATTCATAATCAACCCTTATGCCCCTAGTCAAAAGATTCTCCTGGTAAAGCTTATGAGATTCATTATTTTATTTTCCATTTTTATCCACACCATTAACCCAAACAATAATACTATTATTTACAGTTACTAGTAATTGTTTTGTTGTTACAGTACCTTTTCTCACCATCAGCAATTAAACCGCAGCTAAGGTGAAAAGAATGATAGGCTAGAGCCCTGGGAGGCAGGCAGCAGTTGATACTAATAAATAAACAATTCATGCTGATTAGGGCAAGAGGGGAGGAAAGGATTTCCCTTCCAGACTAATCCAGATTTTTTTACTATGCCTATTAGTGATTAAGGACCTACAAAGCACTCTACCTGTAAGGCACCTTCAAAATTCTCCTTGTGTATTTGGAGGGCCCCTTATATCCACAAATGCCCCTCCTAGAAAAGAGGAGAGATCTTACAACTACTCCATGGGCTCTTACCCTTTTAGATGTATATAATTTCCCTCCCACTCCTAAGGAATACACCTAGAAACCCTCATCCTCCTCAACCTCATGACCTACCTATGTTTAAAGTCATGTTATTATGTTTGCCTCATGCTTAAGTTTGCCGTATACTAAAACACCTTATAACCATTTCCCACCTGTAGCATTACATGATGCAACTGGTTTGTATTAAAAAGCGCATTGCATTAACGGCGTTAGAAGCTGCCCACTGCCCAGCAGCCCAAAAGCTTAAGGTGTCAATTTCAACTTGGAGTGGTCAAAAATCTTGTTGTTGAGAAGGTGTCCCACCAACAATCAGTGGCACTTAGATTTTTTGAAGCTGCTCAAAACTTTCCCCCGCTGCCCGTATCCAGAGTGCACTTGGTGAGTAAGGTTTCTCAAACACCAAAGTATCTTTCATTGCAAAATTGTGATCTTTGCAGCCTATGTATAATTTAGAAATCTATTTGATTGATGACAGTCAAAGGCAACACGATGAAAATGACCAAAAGAGGTAGGCCAAAGAGGATACCAACACAATGGACACTCCAAGAGAAGTTCTGGTTAGAGCTTTATTGGTGGGGATGCCAAAAAAAAAACAGCTAAACTTAAAACATTTAATTTTATTATCCAGAGTGACATACTGAGAGCACAGGTGGAGATGCTCTAATGCCATGAGAAGCTCATCTGCTGATGGGGAGATTTTGGGGCAGGTTGCTTGAGCCTTACGGCCCTCACAAATGCCTTGTTAAAATTAAGGTTTCAGCTTGAGTTTGGTGAGGCACTACTGCTGGGCATGCTCTGACAGCCATGAAACCATTCAGTAAATGGATGGGAGAGTCAAGTTCCAACTCTTTAAATTGAGGCTAGTAGTAATGATATCCTTGTGGGATCAAATCCCTGAAGTTTCCAAGATGTTCATTGATAGCTATGTTGTAAAATATACTCTTTTAAAAAATTGATAATAGGATGCCCTTCACCGCATTTTAATTGTGGTCTTCTTCCCAATTATTTTTTTGCCCATTGATTGACTTTGGTAGTTAAGAAGAAGAATCCTAGATTTCAAATTGCTCAAAGCAACTGAATTGGGTAGGTGCCTCATACTCTGAATTTAAAAAATGCAAGTTGACAATTGAAGTCACTTTAATAGTGGGTAGTATTTCACTGAATTTGGCCACAACAGGTACGTTATGTACTGGTTCTTCAATGACCTAATTTAGGTGAGTTACTCCATCAACAATTGGTTAGGGCTATCGAAGGGTGGGCAGGGTTTCAATTTGATGGTACTATTTTTTGGGGGGAGGTTTTAGGGAGAGGTGTGTGTGTGTGGGGGGTCTATGCGTGCATCATCCTTGGGTAAAGTTTGAGAAGTGGCTCTTCATGTGCATTAAGAGACACAACTCACCTCATCTCATCTTTCCACCAAAAACTTTACTTCCCCTGACGTGGTGCCTGATCTCATCTGAGTTTAAACCATGCCTTGACAGCCATTGTGATAACCCCCCCTTTTGTTTTTTTAGCACACAACAGCAAAGCCAACCCCAAAAATAATATAAATAAAATCCACTATTCCCCAAGATAAGGGGAGTAATCCCTCCCGTTCCCCTCCCCCCTCTCCCACTTCACTTTATTCCTTGTGGCAGAAATCATCTTCTATTCCAAGAATTTGGACCTATAGGAAGAGAGGGGTGGGGTTGGGGGGATTGTATATTTCTACTGGAGCTATGTACATAGATGCAGGTGGGTAGGCATTCCTCTCTAGGTGACTCACCTGCAGCAATGCAAAAGCAAAAAAGTAAAGAAGCATCCTGGGGGTACAAACGTATAAACTACACCAAGATATTTGTAATCTGACTTGATTGTCAATATGGTCAAAAAGGTGGTCCAATAGTGTTGTGAGATGACCAAACACAACCCCCTTCCCCTCACTCCCCATGTTCTTGACCAAGCCTTTGTATTAGTTTGTTTAATTGCATTGTTCATTTATTGGGGGGAAATGTGTAGTAAAAAAATTTGTTTTTTCAATCTTTTTTACTCTAACATTAGCTTAGTACCAAATCCCAAGCAAGTTTCACACCTCACACCTTAGGATTACTCTCAATGTGTGTCTAGGTGAGATAAGACAGAGTTTCTGTTTTGTAGAATTGAACTACATTACATCGCACAGTTTCTTGTTGCACTCAATCATACTTCCTTTTCAATAATAAAAAGTAAATAAACTGATAAAAAAGTTAGCAAATTATAAAAATATATAAATAATTATCTTTTTATAAACTGATTTTGTAATAATTTATTCTTAGATTTGAATGTAACCGAGAAAAACAAGAATTGAACCCACGACTTCGGGTGTGTCAGGTCAGCACTCCAACAAATTAAGATATTTCCCTTAACAATACATGAACATGCTCATGAAATTGAAATCAATGAATATCAGTTGCATCAAGTTCGTAGGTACTTCCCAAGAGAAAAAAAAGATTAAAAGGTGGGTAGATTCGTGGGATTAATTAGAAACCTTCACTCAATCCCACTCCTAGTGCCCACTCACAGCCCGCCCCAGCCCCCGCCCAAAAGCGGCAGAAAGAAGAAAGAGCTCCCAATAGCTCGCCACAACACGCTAGGTATATTTCCTAACCTTTTTCTTTTTGAAAGCACACATTTATGGCATATTACTTAGAGGCCTGGCAACGGGTCAGGCGTATTGTACCTTTTCTTCGCCGAAGATCGGGGTCGTACTTCCGTACATTTCTGAAAATAATATTGTAACCTATGCGGTTTTAAAAATTTGAGAAAATTAGATTTTGTGATGACCGTGAGTATGGGTGGGTCAATCATAAGATGATTTAGCCAAATTTGGCTACAAACAGAATATGAAATTAAAATATTTAAGCTTTTACAGTGACTATCACTAGCCTAACAGGTAAAGCTTGAGGCCATGGGCTTTTACTGTACCAAAAACCCTGTGTCCAATATAGTGTGTGTGATACCCGCTGGGTACCCACCAGGTAAAACAGGGAGGGGGTTTCGAAAAACGGGAATGCTGCAAGAGTGTAAAGCACTGGGCAGAAAGAAAGTTCTAATGTATTTGCAGGTCATGTTACAGGGTGTAGAAATCCATACAAGACTGGCTCCTATGGGCATTTCATTTTTTGAAATGTCCATGTTGTTTTTCCTTCTTCCCCATGATACCTGAGGGGTACCCAGCAAATACCCGCCGGGTACTAGGTATCCTATTAAAAATGAAAATAAAGGTTTTTTGCCATGGTGCTTTTACATTGGGGAATACCCTTGGAGCAGGTCGTAGGGGCAGCCTTTTTCCAGAATGCCCTGCTCCAGGGCTTTACCCTACACATAGAATGCTAGGGTTCTCGAGTTCAGTTCCATATCTCCCCCCTCCCTCCCTCCTTGTTGTGCTTTCCTGTACCATGATGGAACGAGGAAACAAGGTAGGGAACTTCATCTGGTTTTAAATGAAATGAAACAAAAAAGCTAAAACCCTGGCAAACTGCATTAAACAAAGCACTCAGCCAAGGGGAAAAGAAAGAACAAAGAGGGAGGACCCAAGTCCAAGCCAAAAGAGCAAGCCCCAAAATGGGTCAAAAGGGGCAAATGAAAAACAAGTCATGTTATAGAGTGCCCACTGGTCACAAGAAGCATATCAAAAAGAGAAAGGGATGGAAAACTTGAAGTAAACTTAGAAAAGCCCAAACTAACAACAACTGCGCATCTCAAAGTAGAAACTACTTGTATTTTTTGCAAATTTATTAACACCTTCTACTTATAAAAAGCATTCAAAACAAATGAAGGAGGGCCATCAATGTCCTTTGTTGATCACGCCATGTTAGCACATCAATGAAAAAAATTGTTTACCTATTGATGTAGGCAACCAAAAACCTTTATGGCAAGGGGAAGAAATGCATATGCTAGGTGTCGATTGTGGTAAGTTCCTTATTTTGCGCTTAAGTAGTCATTGTTGCAACCACCCCACAAAATGAAGTAGCATACAAAACCAAATTAGTTCAAATGGAATCATTAATGATAACATCGACCAAGGTGCAGCTACCATCAATATTTTGAGTGACATTGGGGGATGCAATCGACTCCCCACCATGTGCACAATGGCAAAGGTGGGTCCCTATTGGATTTAAAGTTTACTGCAAATGTAATGAGTCAAATTGAAAGCTAAAGGATAGTGGAGGCCCAATCTAATGTACAATGCAGAGAAAAAACATTTGAAACCAAATGAAGATAGATTGACCAAGTGGGCAAAAAGTCATGCACTGCCCCTAAACTTGCACATGACCTCAAGTGCACACAATATGAATCAAAAACCATGTTAGAAATGATGTTGGAAAATTTATGGATGCAATCAATGTAAAATGTTCTTTTGTTGTTGATATATTCCATTTTTTTGTGAATTATGTAAAAGGGGAACACAAGCCACCACATTTGGGGGGAAAAAATCTTTTCAAGTGGGCTTAGAGGGGGAGTTGTCACAACCCTAACCTTGGGCTCATGACCAAGGTTAGGGCTTACGAAGGTGTGGGCCAAAAGTGAAGTCGAGAATCACATTTCATGCTCTCGGGAGTGTGGGAAAGTGTGTGGGAATGAACCCCCACACTCCCAACACACTCCCAAGTGAGCTCCCACTTGGGGAATTGAAATCCTGATGGACTCTCAAATTTTCAGAGAGTGATTGCAGGGGTCAAAACCCATTGGATCGAAGAGTTCCTTATAACATTGAAAATTTCTTGAAACCTAGATTTATAAAATGGGTTCGCATTACCCATTTGGGTTCTTGAAACATAAGTTACGGCCAAAAGAAGGGCCGGAAGTCAAATTGGCAATTTGACTCCCGACCATTAAAAGTCGGGAATTGTCTTGATTTTCTCACATGCAGGTGATGTGCCACATATCATTGAAAAGTTCTCAATAAAGGCTACAACTTTGCTTTAGACCTCACTTCAATCAAAGGTTTGCAAAAAATAGTTATGGGCATCCAAAGTGACGGGAATCCCAATTTTGGGAATTTCAAGACTCCCACTTAGGAATCCTGAGACAAAATGACATTTGGGTGTTGGCCTTGTGGCCAGGCACATAAAATACTATAAGGGGGAAGGTGGTACCTTCCTCCAAGTCCAAGTTGTGGTGAGTCATGTGAATTTGTGTTTGCTCGTGGTTGTTCTATGCACAAAATTGCTCTAACTACACACTAACTAATTTGTTGTTTCGGTTATGCAAGTTTGTGTGAGTAATTGATTTGCTTGTCAATCTTCTTAGTCCCATCCCAAAGCTCCAACATACCCTCTACCCCTGAAGTGCTACGAACCAACGAACACGCCCCAATTCCTTCTCTTTCTGTTGTCTTTAGCTTTGGACTCACAATTGAGTCCGTCAAAGAACTTGGGGGTGCGTCAAAAGTGAACCAAAATTGATAGTGTTTATCACCTCCAATAATAAAATTCAATGATCAAGTAAGAATTTCATGGGAATGATAAGTGTAATAAATGCTTAGTTCGCAAAATAAGTCGTCAGAACAATGAATTTTATGGAAATGAAATAAATTCCCCCACAAAAAATGGGGAGAGAAACTTGTTGGTGCATTAAAAAGGCATGTGGGTAGTCCAAAAAACTGGGCCCATGACTCTCCCAATATCTTACATGAGTTTCATGTCGAAAGAGGTGAACTCGTGCCGAATGATCAATAGAGGGACACTAAACAAAACAAATAAAGAGGCCTTTGCGTGAAACATGAAAAGGGATTTCAAAAGCTACTTGGACATCCCCTAACCTTGAAAATGCATCCATGTGACACACATCCTTGTCCAATTTGTCTTATAGAAAGGAAAAATTAAAAGAATTAGAATTAAATAAGATGCCCAAAAGGCTAATACCATCCAAAAGGTAATAAAATTTGGTAGGAGGAGATAAGCTAGTAAGCAACCTAGAAGGCGACTAAATTATGCATTTGTAAAATTGGACCACAAGCCCCACATATGTGAATTGAAAAAACAAATGTTGAAAAATGACAAAGGTAGGGCCAATAATGTGAGTATCATCAATAAAAGAAGGGGAAAATAAACAAGAAAAATCCCTAGAAAATGCCATAAAATATGAAACTAGGTTAGTGCAAAAAAATGTTTGGTGACCACCCAAAAAAACCCCATCTTAGGATTTCATGGATGGGATGAAATTGTCCTCCAAGGAGTTAGTTTAAAAAAATTCCTTTTAAAACTTTTTTTTCCCATAATTTTTTTTCCCATCCTTTTTTTTTTAGGCTTCCCTTTTTATTTTAATTTTTCTCCAACAAACCCAAACCCTACCAACTTTCTTCCTACCAACCCATCTACCTCCATCCTATTGACCCACTCTCCCCACACTCCTTTTGTAGTCACTATGACGCACTCCCAACTTCTGGAAGGATTCAAAAGTGAATCCAAGTACAAGACAACAGAAGAGGAAAGAGTCGTGCCATGCTCCTTAGTTCACAACACTTTGAGTGGTAGAGGGGAGTGTTGGAGCTCTGGGATGGAACTAGGAAGAGTTGACAAGCTTCATTCACTCACATGGGCCTGCACACAACCCACACAAGGTGTTTAGTGCATAGTTGGAGCACCTTTGGTGCTAGGATGAGCCACGGGCAACACAAACACACAAGACTCACCATGGCCCAGACTTGGGGGAAACCGCCACCTTCCACCTTAAAGCATTACTCTGCATCTCTCCATGGGGCCCACATCCAAATGGTTTTTCTCTCCCGGGACTCCCGAATGGGAGTCCCGAAATCGCGCCAACTAGGACTCCCGTGACTTTGGAGTCCCATAACTTTGCGAACAGACCTTGGATCGAGGTGCGGTCTAAAGCAGAGTTGTAGCTCTCATCAAGAGCTTTCCAACGGTATGTTGCATGTCATCTGTAGACAAGTAAATTGGGTTGATTTTTGACTTTTTATAGTTGTGAGTCAAATTGGCAATTTGACTCCCGGCCCTTCTTTTGGCCATAACTTGTGTTTTAAATGTCCAAATGAAGAATGCAAGCCCATTTTAAATATCTAAGTTCCAAGAAATTTCCAATTATATAAAGAATGCCATAAGCCATTGAATTTTGACCCCTCAAATTGCTTTCTGAAGTTTGGGAATGTGAGGGTTCACTCCCTCACACTTTCCTACACTCCCGGGAGTATGTGATGTGACTTTGAGGCTTCCTCTTGGCCCGCACCCTTGCAACCCCTTTGCCTTGGTCGTGAGCCTAAAACTAGGGTTGCGACACATTCCATCATCAACAAGTTGAACGTTTGGGTTTAAAGAACTTAAAGCTTGAAAAGTGGAAAGCTTGGAGTTTGAAGAGTAGAAAGTTTGGAAACACAAACTTAAAAGTAAGCGCCTTATGTTTTATTTTATTTTATTCTTTTGTTTTGGTTTTAGTGGGCACCATTGCTAACTTTCATTAAAGGCCAACTCCCTTTTTTTCTTTTTGTTTTGTTGCCTCTAAGATTAGGTGGGCGTCATCACCAAGTTTTGACAAAAAGTAAAGCTCCTCTTTTTTTTTTCTTTTTTTTTTGTGTTTTATTACTTGTGGGTGCAGGTGGGCTCCATCATTAACTTTCATCAAAGAGGGAGCCCAATTTCCTTTTTTTTTTAATCCCTTTTGTTTTGTTGTTTTTGGTACATGTGGGCTCCATCACCAAGTCTTCACACAATTTGGCTCCCCCCTTTTTTTTTAATTGCTTTTGGGCATAGTTGGGCACCATCACTGAATATTGATAAACATAGAGCTTCGGCTCCCCCTTTTTTATTTTTTTTGTTTTGTTACTTTTGGTGTAGGTGGACGCCATCACGAAGTCTCAGCATAGGGGGAGCTTGCACTCCCTCTTTTTTTTCTTTTTCTTATGTTTTGTTGCTTCTGGATACCAATGGTGCCATCAAAAAGTCTTAGCAAAAGGGGAGCTTGAGCTCGTTTTTTTGTTTTGTTGCTTTTGGGCACAAGTGGGTGCCATTGCCAAGCTTCAGTAGAAGGGGAGCTTCAACTCCCCCTTTTTTTCTTTTCTTTTAATGCTATTGTTTTTGTTTCCTCATTAGTGTTTTGTATTTGTTTTCCAGTGTTGGTAAGAAAGTTTGTTTTATTTTGTTTTATGGTTTTTGCAATTTTGGTAGATGCAAACCCAAAACAAGGAAGGATTGTTGGAGAGGAGGACACACCTCAACTAAATTGGTAAATGGCATGGGTGGTGTCATGAATGAAGGAGGTTTGGAAGGATAGAAGATGCAAAAGCACATGTAAGTGAATGTTGAAGGTGGTGCATTGGCTTAGTGTAATGTTAATGAAGAACAAATGCAAGCAGGTGTTGAGATTGGGGAAACCTTTACAACATATCTTGCCTCAATTGAAGTTAACTTGCAAAAAACTATTGAAATGATAATGGAGTAAAAAAATGTAATTCTTTCTCCATAACCAAAGGAAAATGAACATGTTATAAAACATGTTGAGATTAATGCAAGTGAAATTTTTATCTTAATTTACAATCTATTGCCCACCCGTCCTCTCAAATCTATAATTGTAATACCTTCATCATGTCGAAATAACCTTCACTTATAATGTTAATTCTCACATTAGGTTTATTATATTTATTTTTTTGGTTTCAGATGTGGTTGCCCTTCTTCTAATTGCCATAAAGGGTGTCCATCGAACAAGGGATGGGCCCAAATTTGTATCCATGGTTGATGGGTGTGATGCATCATATATAACCAAATATAACTTGGTATGACATTTGTTAGCACACCACAATGTGACCATGGAGTTGGGCAAGCCTAGGTGCCCATCTACTCAAGAGTAAAACCCGATGGTTCAAAATCACACGGCAATGAATGTGCAGGTCTTGAACAACCTTCTCGTTCGGTTATGTCACAATGAACATAAGGCAATTACCAAGGCTAGGAAGCATGCTATTTTGAATGGGATAAACTTTAAGGTGATTTGCAGTACACACCTAAGGTTCTTAAGTTGGCACTTGTTAAGCTAGCCTTTAGCCACACCTTTAGCTTCTTGGCATGATTACATGGGATGTGGGGGCCATGCCTTTCAACATGCAGGCCAAAAGGGAATGCAATGAGGACATTACACTTGTGATTCGAACGATTTAAACTAAATATGTAAAAGCATTCAAAGGCACTTGATTGGAACACAACTAGAAGTTTGCGTCAAATAAGATAGTGCAGTGTTAGGAGATTGGCCTCTTCACGCAATACCATGATTCAAAAATGATTCATGGTTGGTATATTTCCAACAATGCCATACCTTTTCTATTTTTTAAAAATTATAGGTTTTAAAATTCGTATGGAATATTTATTCTATTGTGTTGTTTATTTAAAGGTTTGAGGCACCACCATGGAGGTGTTTATAGTTAATGTTGTGGATGCAACATTAACCAATCATGGGGTTTTTACACAATTATACGCCCATGATGCAAAGGTTGCATCAACGGGATATAGGAGGTTCAATGGGAACCCATCCCCCTTTAATAGTGATACAGATAGCCCATAACTTATCCTAGTTTTGATTAGGGTGTTAGCGTGGGGTTCAAGATTTAGGGTAGTCATCTATCTTTGAAGCAACCACATATTTACTAGTATGACATGTTCTCCATTTTAGGTTGAGGTTGTTTTGGACTTGGGCATATTTTGCACATTTTTGTAATACATGTCACCCATGCTATTTTATTTAAAGATTTTACTTTCGTTTTGCACCATATTCTATTAATAGTTAAAAATACATTCTCACAAATTCTTATATGTATGCTTGATAAATCTATCAAAATAATGATTATAGTCTTACACTCAAACCAAAAAAAAAATTCTTTACCCCCAAAAATTAAAAGTTCAAACCTAAAAAAGAAAGTAATACTCTCATGAGGGTAATATGTAAACACCATTGATTGAATTATTTTGGCCCAAGCTATTGGAGGGGTATTGCTTGTGCCCAAAATTATTCAATGCACATGAAACACCCCAACTAAAGTATATTAAAAACCCTTTGGGCTCCATAACATATTTCAAGAGTCCTTGACATTTATTGCATTGGCCTAACAAAACTTAGAAGGAATGCAATACACACCGTGAAGGTATTTTGTAAACACAATGGATTGAATTATTTTGGTCCAGGCCATTGGAGGGGTGTTGTTTATGCCCATAATGACTCAATGCACATGCAATATTCCTATTAAGGTATTTTATAAAACCTTTAAGTGGCATAAGATATTTAAAGAGTCGTAGAAGGCTATTGCATAGCCTTAACAAACCCTAGAAGGAACATAATACCTTCATAAGGATATTCTATAAACAATATGAATTAAAATATTTTAGTCCAGGCTACTGGAAGGGTATTACATGTGCCCAAAATTATTCAATGGGTGTGCAATACCTCTCTTAAGGTATAAAAAAAATCTTTTGGGCTCCATCACACATTTATTGCAACTTGGAGAGGTATTGCCTAAACCTACAAGAAAAAAAATACCATGTTTGGGGTAATTTGCAAATAACATGAGCTCAATTATTTTGGTTCAGGTTGTCAATGTGGTATTACTCATGCCTAAAAGTACTCAATTCAGATGCATTACCCCTTTTTAGGTATCCCATAAAACCTTTGGGCTCCATAACATATCTTTTGGAATTTGGAGGGGTATTACATAGCCTTAGCAAAACTTAGAAGGAAAGCAATGCTGACATCATTTTGCAATCAAATCGTAAACCATGAAACAAAAGAATTCTTTTTAAGATACTTATTCTATGTTCATCATATCATACCACACATATTTATTGAAGTAAATGAGGGTATTACAAAGTTCTTCGCATTGGTGGTAGAATGTCAGTTGAACAAAATTATGTAATTTAAATGCAATACATGCATCATTTTAGGAAATGTGCATTCAACAATGAAACTTGGAAGGGTAATGCGTAGCCCTACCAAAACCTAAAAAGAATATAGTAATTGGCCTATATTGTGACAATATCCTAAACCATGATACAAATGAGGGTCTTGTCAAATTGGTCACATTGATGGTAAGAGATAATGAAAATATCATCAAAAGGTAATAAACTATCTTAAAATGAAGGTATTGCAGTTACATTTCAAAACTTTGTTGAAGTAAACCTTATACCATCAATGTGGTAAATATTGCTATACCTTCATTTACATGCACCAACACTTTTGCATTGGTCCATAAACAATTTTTACCATTTATGAATTTGAAAATGTTTTTCAAATATATATAATGTTTACATATAATTTTTAATGTAAAATAATCATTAAGATATTATATGTATAAGAATGCAAAAATGATAACAAATCCACAAATTAATTAATTAATATATCATTTTTTGATATATTGTAAAATAAATTTTACATACAAGTAAGAAAATAAATTGACTAAATGTACATGATATTAAATATTATATTTCAAAATTCAATTAAAACCTTGATTCGTAAACCTTAACCCTAAACCTTGATTGAAGGAAATTAAGGTTCTTATGAAAGGATTTTTTTATGTTCCCAAAAGAAAAAGGAAACAAGGATGATGATTTTGCTATTGCTAGGGTTGATGAAAAATGCCTATGGCTTGCTTTGCAACATTGATAAATGATACAATGCATTGCTATGTTGCAAAAAATTCCAGTTGCATTTTGGAAGTAACATAACTCAACAATGTAGGAGGTCCTAACTCTACAAGAAGGAAACAATGAGGGAACATTTGGTGTTTACTCTTATTAACATGATATTTTTGATGAATTTAATTTTGAAAATCAATCTTTAAAGGAATATCAAGCTGGAAACAAAAATAATAGTTTAACTATATTCAACTAGTCGGTGCCCGTGGCCGAAGGCCTCTGTGAAGTCCCCCGTGGGTGCCCCTGCCCCCACCCTGCCCTGCCCCCTGCCCCCCGGCCTGCCCTGCCCTGTGCCCGGCCCTTTGCCCGACCCCGCCCTCCCTTCCCCTGCCTTCCCGCCCCCTGCCCTCCCCTGCCCTGCCCTGCCCCGCCCGGTCTTGGCCCCCCCCCCTTCCGCCACAGAAAATGCTCCCAGAACGCGGAACTGTCCGACTGTCCGGGCCGGTTCCGCCGGTCCATTAAAACGCGGAACCGTCGTCGAACGGACGCACTGTTGTAATTATATATATGATTAGGGCAAGACAATGACATCACTAATTCAGGGGTTATTTATGAAGCAAAAACCACATGGAGTTAGGATGCATGAAATTGGAACTTGGGCATGTTCAGCCAGTGTCCAAAATGATCATAGTACTAGTATTGGATCATCACAAACAAGTATAACTACACAAGGTAACATATAGATTATTAGCATGAAAAATATGATTTCTACTAGCCATTTGACTAACTACTTAATCCCCATGTATGTTTTTGGAAAATTTATTGCATTGTTTTATCAAAGCATTGATTTGATGATTTGGGTGGTGAACATCTTAAGATAGTTCCATTCATAGTAGAATCATTATTGTGTTCAACAAAAGTCAACAAAAGTTGGAGATTCAACATCATCATGCATGATGTAATAACTTAACCATAATAAATAACCTTTAATTCTTTGGTGGATTTAATCTGCAATTGCACGGTCGAGTCATGTTCAACTTCTCAAAGTGTTGAGAGGATTGCATAACAACTTGGCCCTCGAAAAGTTTCAAATCCGCACAAACTTTTGCATGGCTTTTAAGAGGTTATGAACATTCTCATACCCAATTATTTGAAGGTTTCTAGGAAGCTTCCAAGAACAAACCTTCATTTGTGAACAAACAACAACTTGAACACTAACTCCTTGCAATCAACTATAATTTTTAGAACATTATGGAAGTTAATTATATTGTTGTTGTTTCTTTTTGTTGTTGCAATGATAGTGGTGTGGTGGGGGATGGAGAATGTACCTCCTTTGCCCTATGATTTATTAGAACATTCCCATGTTCTTTTAGAGCACATTCTAGTTTTCCATCACAAAGAGAATTTGGGCTTGTTCAGTGTGCAAGTCTCTATCCAAGTGCTTGCATATAGGTGCCTAGAAGGATTGTTTGAAATTATCTTTACTTCTATCACCAAATCAAGCATCTATTTATAAACATTGTCAATTTGATGGGTAGAATTTCTAGTAGACTAGAAAGTGGGCAATTTCCTTCTTCCTATTTGTTTGCTAGTTAGAAGAAGCGTGATTATTGTGTGTCTATTGTGCGACTAATGTGGGACATTACTTAATGTGGAAGAGTCGAAGGTTATATCTAATACAAATTATAAATCTTCATTGCTAGTATTTGTTACAAAATTCTAAAGCCTTAGATTAGAAGCAACAACTTACATAATTTATATATTGGTTTCATGGTGCACTATTTTCACTTTTTATTTTGAAATTTTGCAATTGTACTTGAAGAATTTGACTCACAATTCACAACCACTTTTGATGTAGGGGATGCATGAAAATGGAAACAAAATTGTGATTGAGAAATTATTTCAAGTTTAACTTTTTGTAAAATGATAATATCTTAATTTATAATCATCATAAATGCAAGGAATTAAATAGTGAATCCTAGGTAAAATCATGTTGCATCCATTACAAGATGATTACATACCATACCCCAACTAATGAGCTCACTTGTTACTTTTAGAACATTTGTGTAGCAAATTCTAAACAACCACAATTGGAAAAAATCTCAAGGTTTTTTCAAATGAAGAATGCACCTCTGAAGAATACCCCACCATTGCCCCACATTCTTTTTCCATCAAATGTTTAATTAAAATTTCTACCAAGTTAAAATAATTATGCAAATATTATATTTCTATAAACGTAAAAATATGTAATTTCACACATTAATAAACTAAGTATATTGCCATTTAGTAAACTATAAACTAAAATTTACATAAAACTAATTTACAAAGACTAAAATTATATAATGTTAATAACTTATATACAATTACATGCATTAATAAATTATACAATGTCAATAAATTATTTTTTGGAATTTTTTTATTCTCATTAAAAATAAATTTTACAAAAAAAATTGCATTATACATAACCATGGGTTTATGTATGTAGTTATATATATATATAATCAATTCTTATCAGATTTTAAATAAATATGAAAACACTTATATGTATTAAAATGAATCAACAATATAATTCCATAATATCATTAATTTTATGTAATTTACTATTCAATGTGTTGTAAATAAAAATATATTAAACCAATATTGAAGCCAATATTATACATCATATAAAATAAAATTTACATAAGGACTTGTGTTATATCTTTATAAATATAAAATATTACCGACCTACCATATAATTATTTTAGGCTAAAAATTAGGGTTTAATGTCAAAAAAAATAATAATAAACTTTTAATTATACATAGGATTAATATATGGGAAAGACCATTTTTATTATTATGTGAACCATTAAAAAAATAGAACATCATGTGCTTTAATTAATTTTTTAAGACATACACTAAAATATTATTAAATCAAAAAAATTATGTTTTTATTTCTTGAAATGAGTTTACAATTTTAAAAGGGAAAAACATAAATACGTACATCATTGAAAAAAGGTGAAGCATGAATTTTTTATTTTATTGATTTTTAACATTTCTGAATTTTAACATAATCAGTAAACTTTACATTAAACCCTAAACCCTTGTACAGACAAATGTGACTAATTTTGCATTACATTCATTTTTATATATGTTAAATCATATTGTAAGGTCAATAAATAATTTTGAAAATATGAATTTCATGATATATTGGTGGGGAATCAAATATTTAAAAATATTCATATGTTTCATGGTGAATGCAATATCCCATGATGATTCAAGTATTGCACTTAAATTCCATAACTTTGTTTAAGTGACCTTTTATCATCAACATGAAGAACTTTACAATACCTTCATTTACTTGAATCAATATGTAGGCCATGTTATATTGAGCATTAAATAAATATTTTTTTAAAGATCCTTTTGTTTCATGGTTTAAGATATTATCGCAATATGATGCAAGTAATGTTTTCCTTCTAGGTTTTGATATGGTTATGCATTACCCTTCCAAGTTTGAAAATATATGTTATGGGGCCTAATGTATTTATGGGATACCTTATAACGGGTATTGCAAGTGTATTGTGTTGTTTTGAACATGAATAATACCCCTCCAATAGTGTAAATCCATGGTGTTTAATTATTGAATACCCTAATGACGGTATTGGTTTCCTTGGAGGTTTTGGTAGTGCTACACAATACCCCTCCATGTGTCAAAAGATACATTACGGAGCCCAATGCATTTTTTGGATACCTACAAAGGGGTATTGCATGTTCATTGAGTACTCCTTACCATAAGCAATACCCATTTGATAGTACATATTAAAATAATGTGGCCCATGGTTTTTATTGAATACCCTAACCAAGGTATTGTTTTGCTTATAGGTTTTAGTAGGGTTATGCATTACCCCTCCACATTTCAAGTTATGGAGCCTAATGTATTTATGGGATAACTTAAGGGTATTGCAAGTGTATTGTGTAGTTTGGAGGATGAACAATACCCCTCCTTGTAGGTTTTGGTATGGCTATGCAATACCCCTCCACGTGTCAAAAAAATGGTATTGCATGTTCATTGAATCTTTTTGGGCACAAACAATACCACTTTAATAGCCTAGACCAAAATAATTCAGCCCATGGTGTTTATAGTGTAGCCCATTGAGGGTATTGCATGTGTATTGAATCTTTTTGGGCATAAACAATACCCTTCCATGTGTCAAGATATGTTATGGAGCCCAATGCATTTCTAGGATACTTTGAGAAGGGCATTGCATGTTCATTGAATCTTTTTGGGCATGAACAATAACCCTCTAATAGCTTAGACCAAAATAATTCAACCCATGGCTCTTATAGTGTAGCCCAATGAAGGTAATGTAGGGCTGTGCAATATTCCTCCAAGCTTCAAAAAATCTGTCATGGAACCCAATGTATTTTCAAGATACCTTGTGTAGGGTATTGTAGGTGTATTGAGTAGTTTTGGGCATGAACAATACCTTTCTAAAAACGACGTAGACCCTTGGTGTTTAATGACAAATACCCTGATGAGGGTATTGGTTCCCTTGTAGATTTTGGTAGGGCTATGTAATACCATGTCATGTGTCAAAAGATATGTTATGTTACCCAATATATTTATGGAATATTTTGAGAGGGGTATTACATGTGTATTGAATAATTTTGGGCATGAGCAATACCCCTCTAATAGTCTAGACCAAAATAATTCAACCCATGGTGTTTATAATGTAGTGTAGTGAGGGTGTTAATATCTTTTTAGGTTTGGTGGGGCTATGCATTACCCTTTCACATATCAAAAGATATGTTATGGAGTTTAATGTATTTTGGGATACCTTGAAAGGGGTATTGTACATATCTTGTGGCCCAATGGGGGTATTGTAATGTAACCCAATGAGGGTATTACAATTTAGCCCAATGAGGATATTGCATTCCTTCTAAGTTTTAGTAGGGCTACACAATACCCTTCGAATTGTCGAAAGATATGATAAGAAGCCCAAACAATTTTAGGGGTACATAAAATGGGGTATCACACATTCATTGAATATTTTGTTTTATGAACTTGAATACAACATGCATTATATCTGTTTAAATTGAATTGGAGCTTTGTATTGCTTTGATTATCCACTTGGTTTGCAATACCCTTATATAGGGGGTGTTAAATACTTTAATAATTTCCTTATTTATTTTGTTTGAATGAGTAAGAACAAGCTCCATGTAACACTTTCATTTTATTTTTTCCTCATTGTTGTTGATCATTGCGGGTGTATTGCAATGGCAACCATGTAGGTAGGTGTAGCCATGTAGGTGGGGTTTGGTAGTAATCTATTTAAAGTGTTGGTATGTAGGTTAGTGGTAGGGTGAGTAGGTGGGTGGGAATGAAAGTAGCACATTTTAAATTTATAGGTGAGTAGCTAGATGGGGAAGAGTCTATTTTTAATTCAAATATATAAGTGAGCAGGTTGGTGGGGGATAGTGGGGGGTAGTGAATGGGTGGGAGAGAAGTTTCAAAAAAGAAATTAAAATTTGGGTGCAAGTGGGGAAAAAATAAAGTTCCCCAGAAAAAAAAAAACAAAGGGAAAAAATTGGTTGGGGGGCAAGGAGAAATAAAGTTGCCAAAAAAAAACTAAGATCAGGGTTAAAAATGACAAACAAAAAAAATCAATTTGGGATGGCACAAGAATAGAAAAGAAAATCCTATCACTGCACCATCCATCCATGTTGGTGCATTGGTGGGTCGTGGTTCATTCTAGCCAAATGAATGACCATGCCCAACAAAAAATGAATGACACACAACTCTCCCAAAGAGGAATGGTGGTTGAAATTGAAAAGAACTTGCTAGGCATAAAAAAATAAAACAAAAAGGAAAAGTTAAAACAATTGGCTTCTTGTCATGTGAATTAACTCTTGAAAATGACTATTCAAAAAATGTTGTTGAAAGCATTTACAATGTCCACCTCCAACACCACCCAATCAAGATGGATGTTTAAAACAACTTTGTCACCATGAACCATCGTTTTGCACCCACCTTTGATTGCCACACCAAATTGATGAAATGACAAGTGAGTAGAAAAAACATCAACAAAATTATAAATATAATCATTTGCTCACCAATACAAGACCTCACCCACCATAATTGGCCAAATGCTTCCAAAAGGGATTAGCAAAAGTCAAAAGCCTTGCAACACCGAGAGTTGGAACAATGAACCTTGGGATATGATTTGCAACAACATTGGAGTTCATTTATAATAGTTGTAGAAAATCATTAATTCAGTTTTGAAGGTCAAAAAGGTTTAAAAAATGCTCAAAAACCATGTGTGAAAGACCATTAGTCCAAAGGTGCAGCAACCGAATGAAAGTTAACTTAAAGAAATACAAGGAGAATTTCAAGTTTGAATAGGGCTGAAAATTCATCAAGTAGTTCAAGCAAAGAGAAAAAAAGGTTCAAATAGTGGAATGCTTACATAACAATTAGCAACATGAACATACTACTTGGCGTGCCTTAGGTTTTGATTGAATTGACATTGTGAAGGTGAGACCAAAACCTAAAAGGCACCTAGAAAAGGGGTGTCAACCAAGGGGGCTCAAATTGGAGAAAGATCTACCATTAACACTTGCACTTGAAGAACATTATTTGTTTGAAGCTCTTCCCACTTGTTAATTAAAAATCATTATAGACATGTCGTAATCTCCCTATGACTAGTTGCACTAACACAAATGGGGGGGGGGGGGAGACCACAATGAAAACAACAAAAAAAGATTTGAAATAGTCCAACGGAAACCAAAAGGATATTTGCACCTCCCATTTCAAATTCAAAAGGATGCGCAAATATAAAATGAGGGCGAAAAAGACATAAATGGAAAGTTTTAAAGGGGTCCAAAGTTACAAGCTAGGCCTAAGTCAAAGGTGAAGAAGAAAGGGCTACAAGGGATTTGAGGAACCTCATTCAATAGGCAAGGAAATAAGCTTGAACAACCTAATAGTGCTTATGATGGCTAGCCATATCATGTTGTGAAATCAAGGTTCCACAAACCATAGCACAAGATGTTGTGTTGAATCGAAAGCCCCATCCAAAAAGAACAAAGCCTAAAGCCAACTCGCACACCTCCAAAGTGAATGAAGAAGAAAAAGACCAACGGTTAGGAAAATACCCTATTTAGAGCCTTTATCTAAATTAGGACCTAGAGGGGAATAAAATTATTTCAAGGGGGCCTCCTTGTGGGGTATGTTGGAACTAAGTTTGTGTCTTTTATTCAAACTAGTAACTTGCTTGATATTCATGAAGGGGGACATAGAGAAGGAATTGTTCTGTGCTATTATTGTTAATTGTTGTCAGTTTCGTGACATTTGCACGATTACAATCCGCACTTCTTGTCTTTTTTCCTACCAATGTTGCTGCCATTGCTGATTGTCTTAACAAAAATCATTTTTGGTTTTTTCTTTGCCAAATCAAACTTTGAATGGAGTTCACCTTTGTTTTTGTCTTCACAATTGCCTTGAATGTTCTTTGTTTTCTTTCATGTAGTCACACACCACCATCTCTAGTACCATAACTCCAACACCTAGTTCAATTTGTGTTTCAAAGCAAATTGTATCTAACGTAGCACTAGCAAGTTCAATGACTTACAAAGATCACAAACTAGGGCTAGTTATGCACATGAAGTAATATTAATAATGTTTTTCAATTTAGGAAATCTAGAAAAATCTACTACAAGTTTTAACAAATTTTTAAGTATTTTAGTTCTCATTTTCATCACACTTGCACTTGTTGCTAGCAAATGTTGACCATTAGTCGATGATACATGTTGCCATTTGCCACCATCACCAATATTGTAACTCTAGAACCTTCAAGCTCTAATTTCCCTATTTGAATCTCTCTTACTTGATGTCACAAACACATTAGTTCATATTTTTGCTAGTATCATCAACCATGTTTTGGTTCCTATCATCAAGCAAGAGCAAGCAGACTTGGACACACCTATTCGCAAGATCACGAAGGTGATGTTGCATTCATGTTCTTTACCATGTATTCTTGCTAACCCAAGATCTCATTTAGTTAGTGCAAAGGCAAAAACATTGACACAACTTGGTGCCTTGGGTTTGCTAGGGACTTGATCTAAGGGTTGGAGGGTTTAGGATTCACCCTTCTATTGTGAACATTGAGCGGTTTTGGTTACTGTAATACCTAGGCAGGTTAGGTATTGATTAATTACTCTGTTGTATTGCCAAAAATTCTGAGAAATATGTGCCTCCCATGTCAAAAATCTGAATGAAGCTCTAAGGCACAATATCTTTTTTATTCAGCATAAGGTCAAGTTTCTTTTAATGCCAAACATATCTGACAATAATCGATTAATTATTGGGAATCTTGTTGGTAAATCAACCTAGGAACTAGGATATTTCAGTCATTCAAATTTACGTTGTTAGTTGAAACACTCTCTTTCAAAAAAAGATGCTGAGTTCACAATCAACCTGACACAAATAGAACATGCATAACAAATTAATAATGCTCTTTTTGCAAAATTTGAACCATGTAGCACAATTTCACATAAAACTAAGCAAGGTGCAAAAAGAAAAGCCTTAAAGTGCACAGAACAAAGCTCATTAAAAAAGTATTTAGCATCTCACACATGCAGTACGGCATCTATGCCTTCATACCTCTTTCACAATTTCAGCAAGTAATGCATGATTGGACATCTCTACCCTTCACATGGCGGTCCAACACTCTTACATTGTCATGAATTATTTCTAACCATAATTTTAAGGGAGATAGACAACCTTTCAATATTGTTTATTGTCCTCCCACGGTTCACTAACATTTAGTATAGTCTGACTCATATTAATTAGTGGTGGGGAGCCCCAAAGTTTTTTTTTCCTTTTGTTATGGGCATCATTGAGTGGCCCATCAAAAAATAAAAAATACTGCTTTGTACAGTTTGTATTCTCCTTTTGGGCTGCTTGTAGGTTACAAGAGTAGAACTTAGGGCAAAGGTTATGGAATAAAGTGAGGTGTTGCTGGGGAATACACTGGGAACCTGGGAATATGTTGTGAAACCCAATTGGGAACTTGGGTAACTTGATGAGAACACATTGGCAACAACAAAAATCCGAAAAACCCATCCCCCCTCCACCAAAGAAAAAAAACTGAGTCTCTTGGGGTGCACGCTGGCTCACCTCTTGGATCCCAAGAATTCCTATGGCTTCCTTGGTCCTTCACCATTTTTGGCCATGGCAGGTGCATGGACTGTGGGACATGCATGTTGGTTGGTGTAGTTTCATCTTGGCTGGTTGAAGGGGGATGGGTGGGGAGCACCGACATTAACTTAGTCTTTTTGAATTGAAGGCTGATTGGAATACAAGGAAACTTAGCTTATACACTAAAAATTTCTTGAAAGTGCAGCCCATCTGGAGGAGAACATATCAGGGCCATGTTGTTGTTGCCCTTTTTGTTGATCAATCAATTTGTCACCAACCCACCTTTCTCAATGTCATGGATCATGATGTGAGAATCTTTGTGGGAGAGGAAAAGTGTTGGAGGGCCAGAAATCTCCAAAAATGATTTATATACTTTTAGAAATTCACAAAATTTGGTCAACTCACTGGCCATCATTTTGGGGGGGATGTGAAGAACTTTCAACTCTACAAATGTGTTTTCTCTCTTTTTTGTTCTGACAACTAAACAAAGTAATGTTCAATTTTAATGGCAACAAGGAGCTGGAAAAACCTTAGTTGTTTTTTGTTTTGGTCTTGCAAAGTTGTTCAGGCCTTTAGTGTATACCCTGTAAACAATAAACCTATACATTAGGCTAGAAGACCTATTGCATACCCTGCCAGTGAAGGGCCTCCTCCCCCTTCCCCTGCCTCCAAAGTTCAACCTTGCTATTTTGATTGAATATACACAACTGGCATGATAAGAATTCTCACATTTATTGACTAAGTAACCCCTAAGAGTGCTAGTAATAGTTTCATTTTTGTACAAGGCTTTTTGAAAGATGATATTTTGGCTAGGGTTGAAACTTGAGATTAGTTATACAGTTATGATTTCGTGAAGGATTTTAGTTTCTTTAAGAGGATTTTTTTGAAATTTATATTTTTTGCATGGTGAAATATTTAAGTTCCATAATTCTTCTTTTGCCTTAAGATACTTTTAAATGTAAATGGCAAGGCCACACTGTGACACAACCCCTTGATTTTATTACAGAGTTACTTTCTTCCTGCTTAAAAAATGCCTGGTCACACCCAAAAATAAATGATACCCCACCAGAAAAATGACCCAAAACACAAAAAAAAAAACATGCTGAATGTATATACACACAACAACTATTGCCATGGAAATTCAGACACGCATATGAATGCTGCATGATTTTCACTTAGTGAAACATCTTCCAAGTTCTCTCACCTTTTATAGAAAGGATTGATGAAAAGCTTGAAAATGAAATTTCAAAGGTAGTACACACCTCACCCTTTGCCCACCGTCAAGCATTGTTATGCTATTCAGGTCATGGGTTGCATAATCAATTTACTAACTTAGACTTTGACACAGTGCAAATTCCGCACACCAAAGAGATTCCAACCTTATGGTCGGAAAGAAACAATGGCAAGAAGTGGTGGTACCTGTAGTATGTGGGTAATAATAAAATACTAGCGAACCATCAAGCCCCCAAAAAACCCCAAAAAGGAAAAAGAAAAAGAAAAAGAATCCAACTTGTCAATCCAAGAGAACTTTTGAGTCTGGGTAGGGTTGGGATCGGGTAGGAGGGAAAAAAGAGCAAGGGAATGGGGCAGTTCGGGCAGAAGAGAGGAAAAAAAGGTCATTTCTGGGTCCCACATTACTTACTTCCTCGGCAAACCCCCGGGAGTTGCACGAGGGGTGACGGGGCGGGCAGTGGCCGGGGGGGGGGACCCGCGAATTCAGGAGGAGACGCTGAAAAGCAACCGTCTGTGCGAAAAGGCGGCTTCTAGGCGCCGCGTTTCTCCTTTTCTACCAGTAAATACAAGACACGTGTCTTAGAGAATCAGGATTAGGCAGACGTGTCCGGAGTTTGCGGTGGCCGCGTCTTCGAAAGTCCAAAATGCTAGGAACCTACTTTGCAACTACATAACAAGTTACACGTGTAGCCTTAGGAGAAGGAAGCCAATCACTAGCCACGTAAGCCTATCATATCTAACTCCCTTCTGATGTAAGTAACTTAATTATCACATTTCTACTATTTTGAAATTAACTTGATGCGGTACCAAATGTGTGTGAGATTTACCATACTGAACTTAGTTTTTCCTGTAGGGGTAAAAGCCCCAGGCAGTGGCATAAGGGCCTGTGCAAGGTGGACCCAATCACAGGCCTGAACTTGGTAGAGCCTACTGGCAAGGGCTTTACCAAGCCTAGAGAATTATAAATAAATAAAATTCCAAGGATACCCAGATACCCGCTGGGTATCATGGGG